>KB664277.1:3054316-3090653 GCA_000349025.1 Anopheles minimus
CTATTACGCAAAATAATTCAGACTGATCTTTACGTGCAACCTTCAAGCTTTCATTCTCGTTCATATTTCAGTTTGTTTGCTTAAGATGGCGCTCTGGAGATGGGGCAATACGCAAGCATTTCCAACGTAATGAGTAGCTTCTTCATGGTTTGTCTAATACTTCAGACAGCAAACATTGGAATTGTTGTGAAACAACACACCATCTGCTTGATCGAGCCGCTTTCGATCTACTCAAAACCAATTGTATGAGTAGTGGTTTTAAGTCTGCAATCACGCATACAAGAGGAGAGAAAAAAGAAAAGCTTGTCTGAAGTGTCAACAACCGTCTGAAGAAGAGATTGTAACAGAATCGTTAGTTTTACATGTTTTGCCATTTCGCATACTTTAAGGATTAATTTTCATATTTATTAACAAAAATATAGAATTTTCTTTTTAAAATCCCTCATTGTTTCGAAGCCATGTTAACGCGATTGTCAATAGGATGTAAGTGCGCATTAAAGGCGACTGTTTCACCTGTAGGAACCGGACACAACAAACTTGTGGCGGGGAACCATCAATCACGTACACACTCACCCTCAGTATGTTGCCCTCAGTGCCGGATGAAGCGCAATGATGAAACGATAATTATTTTTCCATCTGTGCTGCGTGTGTGGTAAGCGGGCATGTAGGATATGATTTGCTGTAATCGTGCTGACGATCACGTTTTACGGTTCGTTGATTCTGGTGTACTGTGTGTGCCATCGTCTCAAAGCATGTAGCAAAATAACAAAATGTGAGAATGCTAGAATAATAAAATAAACAATCCCAATGTACTTCTTTGTTGTTCAATTTAAGGCAAACCTGCGTGGGTTCAACTTTTCCGAAAGGTTTTTTTCATTGCATCGATAAACGAATGCACCTGCACAACATGCTCGTATTTTTTTCGCTCTACATATCTCCTAGGCCAAACGAACAAAGGTTACAAACAGAGTGTCCGAAGAAAAAATGTAAACTCACGGACCAGCTGTATCAATGGTTTAGTCGTGAAATTTGCTCAAAACATTGCGTTATGTAAACCTCGTTTCTGATAACACCTCAGACCGTATTTCGCGGGGGGCGATTCAATTTAATCGGGTCGCCGGGTACCGCTGCAGTGTGCATCGTATCTGTAATCCAATCCACCGATAAGCGCAGATCCCAGATTCGAGTACTTAAAACGTTTCAATCGTTCGACCGACTCTACTTCGACTGGCGTCTTTCAGACTCCGAGTTCCTTGTATTTGGTATCCGATTGTTCCGTGGTGGTTGGCGTAATTTTCTAAAATGCCTGGTCCGTTTGAGATTGATCGTTCGCCACCGAGCGCCGAGTTGCTGGAGGTTGCCAAACAGGAGCTCCGGGAGACGCCAGAAGTCCGTGCAGCCGCCATTGAGGAGCTTCGCAAACTGCTTAAAGCTAGCGACCTGAACTTTCCGGACGATGAGGAGTTTCTGCTGATCTATCTGCGTCCGACGAAGTTCTATCCCGAAAGTGCACTGAAGTTGGTAAGTTAGTGCAAGGGTTTTGGAAAACTGTGAAAGTATAGTGAGGTGCCGTGAGCTTATTTCGCACTTTCTGTTATCTAAAGATGCGCAATGTAGCCGAGTTTAACAAAACCTACAAGGATCTGCTGCACAACTTGATGCCGGTGGATGTGAAACCAGTGTTTGTCGATCATGGACTGATCAACATCTTCACCAACCGGGATCACAAAGGTCGCCGGCTGATGGTGGTGCACATGGGCGAGAAGTGGAACACGAAGGAAGTGATCGAGGATCAGATCTTCCGGGCGCTCTACACCATCCAGAAGCTGGCCGTCCTCGAGCCGGCCACTCAGATCAACGGCGCGGTAGTGATCTACGACTTTAAGGGCATGGGCATGGGCCACGTGAAGGCCATGTCGACCAGCGGCGCCAAGCGTCTGTTGACGTTCATCCAGGAGGCCTGTCCGCTGCGCATGAAGGCTGTCCACTTCGTTAATGAGCCAATGATCTTCAACATGGTGTGGTCTCTGTTCAAACCGTTCGTGAAGGAGAAGCTGAACAAGCGCGTAAGTAGAAAGTGCCCAGTAACCTTGATTGGACAATACTGCGGAACATTCGGGAGGGTTCATTATGCTCTTGTTCTACTATGGTTTATTACGTTTACAGATGTTCTTCCACGGGGAGAAGATGGCAAAGCTGCACGAACACGTTCCCAAGGAATACCTGCCATCCAACTACGGTGGAACTCTTCCGGCGTTGGATTATGGTGGCAAGGAGTGGTACCCGGTTGCCGAGCAGTTCAACGAATTCATCACAAAGTGGAACACCTGCGGTTTCAAATAGAGACATTTTCTATTCATAACAATTAAACGCTTAACATCATTTAAACAAAATTAAAACACTTTTTTTTCTTAAACTTGAATCAAAAGCATCTGATTACTTACCGGCTCACTGTTCACATCGTTCCCTATCACTGGTGACCTTTGTTCGAGAGGGTGGTTTAATCCTACGCGATCAATTACGATAAGATTAAGCTGATGTATGTTTTGTGTTCTTAAGCGATGACTATTGAAATTGGTTTATAACCCAACGGTTGATGGATTTGGGTTTGTTTCGAAGGCATCATTTATTGCACTTCTAAGGAAAGATATTATGGGTCGCTACCGTACATTGGTTTCCAATGTGATAAGAGATGATTACAGACTGGTTCCAAATATACGTTATTTAATTAATTTTAAATTCTGATATGGATATTAAAGAATCGACTTGAACTTCCCACGCGAAAAGAAACTCATCAGCATTGAATCTTTTATATGCTTTATTATGCACGTAACTCGTAACAACTGATAACAAATGCAACACAAACTCTGCAACATGACTTTTGACGGTTAGAATTCCTTCTCTGTGCGCAACTGCAACGATTCCATCGTGCACCGAATTGTACTTAGGGGCACGAACAAGTTGAAACTAAAAATATAACACTCGGCACGGTTTGAAAGATGAATGATAAGCGTCGCAATAGAGAGAGAGAGATGAGGAGAGAAAAGGAAACAATTGTTTGACGTCTGTCGGGAACGTACAGTGACCGATTGATAACGGCTTAGACAGTGCGCGAGTTCGTTTCTTACTCTCATACTCTTTCGAATTTTTCAGTCTAACGTTTGGTAGGCTACGGCCAACGAAACAGGCGGCATGTGATGATAACGATGCCACTGTCTGTTGGCAGTGCCTTAAATTCTCCAATATGTCTTTTTTTTACTTAAACCCGCACGAGTTCCATTTCTTTATGAACTCGAGATGCTGTTCCGCTACCGGGTACCACTCCTTTCCACCGTAATCCAACGCCGGAAGACTTCCTCCGTAGTTCGACGGTAGGTACTCCTTGTGAACGTGTTCGTGTAACTTGGACAGTTTGTCACCGTGGAAGAACATCTACAGAAGAGAAGAAAAATAAAAAAGATCATTTGCAATGCGTTCTGAAGTACCGTTCATAATAGTGAGTCATATTTACACGCTTGTTCAGCTTCTCCTTCACGAATGGCTTGAACAGAGTCCAAACCATACTGAACAGCATGGGTTGGTTGATGAAATGGATGCCCTTTACACGCAGTGGACTCGCCTCCTGGATGAACGTCAGCAGACGCTTCGCGCCACCGGGAGACATCGCCTTTACGTGCTTCATGCCCATCCCCTTAAAGTCGTAGATCACCACCACACCGTTGATCTGGGTGGACGGTTCGAGCATGGCCAGCTTGTGGATCGTGTACAGCACACGGAAGATGTGCTCCTCCGACACTGCCTTCGGGTCCCAGCATTCGCCCATATTCACGATCATTACGCGACGCCCGCTCTGATCCCGGTTGGTCAAAATGTTGATAATGTTGTGCTCGATAAACACATTCTCCACATCACTCGGCATCAAGTTGAACAGCGTTTCCTTGTAGTTTTTGTTAAACTCTGCAATGTTGCGCATCTACAACCGGAGAGTTGGAAGGCATTACGCAGGAAAATTCGCAATTGCCGGCGTACCAATCTTACCAATTTGAGCGCACTTTCGGCGTAAAACTTCGTTGGGCGAAGGAAAATAATCAGGAACTCCTCATCGTTCGGGTAGTTGAGATCAGTGGCCGCTTCCAGTAGCTTGCGCAGCTCCTCAATAGCGGCCGCACGGACTTCCGGAGTCTCCCGGAGCTCCTGCTTGGCGATCTCCAACAACTCCGCGCTCGGTGGCGCTGTTTCCAGCTCAAACTTTCCCATGGCCACTCGAATCTAACCCACCTCCGTCCACAACGATGATCAGCGGTACACTGTGACTGCTCTTAGATCCCGGCCCCGAACGTTTTTGACCGTCTACGCTCTACATTCCGGGTTGCCGCTTCAGCCACCCGCTAACCCTGTTATCAGCCATCCCGAGTCCAGTTATTTACGTCCTCGTACTTTGCACTGATACCCTTGCCGCATCGATTGGTGGAGTTTCGTTAGATTAGGTCCGGTGCTTTCTATCGGTCGCGCTCACATTTGGCAGCGTCTTCTAGGGTCGTCTTCCACTATCAGCTTTCTACCCAATCCCCTGCAAGGTGCCGTGGACAGATAAACGTACAGTACACTTTACCCATCGGGAACGGTGGCGGAGAAGTACGGCGGACGAAGCATTGATTGGATTCACATAATCCAAAAACAAACGAACGCGAAAGGCCGTTAGCACTTGAAGGAAGTGAACTGCTTCTAGCAATTGATAACGGGGAAACGAAGCGTGAACGAACAGTCAGCCTTATCAGGTCCATAGTTGAGGCTATTTGGAGGTTTAGTTTGGTGACAAAACGTTTGTTGCTGTAAGTTACGACAGGAAGGGAATCCAATGGACTTTGACTGGACGAAGGATCGTTCTAGGTGGGTTCTATCGTGTTTTGCTTAGTTCACTGTTAGTTGGGTGAACACAAACACACAGGAAAAAAGCTTTAGTCAACAATGACATCTGTTGATTTAACTAAAACCAATAAAGGATTGCACTTGGCATCCAGTACCTTAGTTTCTACAGTGTACGTTTTTGTTCTATTGGTGATTAGGTTAATGGCTTAGGATGTAAACAGTTCGACCATTCATCTTGCATTCTGTTTAAAAATAATAAACACATCAATGATTGTATGGTATAACACTGACTTGCAGTTATGTAAAGCATCACACACTGATAAGCACTGATTGTGCATCTGTAGTTTTCGCACTTATCATACATGATCGTTACATAAGAAGAATAGAGCAGCGTACAGATGCTCTAACAGATTGGTTTGAGTATAGCAAATCAATTTTTACACGAGACCACTTTTAAGTTATAAAATATGCTAAAGAGATTCAGAAGTGCGTAGGAAAAAATCACATACTCTCTGCATAATCAAACAATAATTTTTAGTGCAAAATCATTTATTTTTGAATAATAAATATTGTTCTGATAGCATTGATGTGATTAATTGTGTGGAAATTATTCCATCCACAAGAACCCTGTAATGCAACAAATTTAAAGAAGTATTACATGTTGTCTACATTTAGGCGCTTTTGATTGTTAAACCCGCGTGGAATCAATTTTCAATTACATCATACGAACTGCATATCTTTCGCCGTTTTTAGTGAATATTGTAATTGAAATATGTTAGGAAATTTAAATAATCGTAAACTTTGAAGTAATCATCACTTTTTATTAAACAGGAAGTCGATTTTAGCGAATCAAACCCACACTTCATATCAACAGATATAAATTGAGCCGGAAAACCCCGTCAAAACGAAAGGTGATGCCGTCATCGTACAATTCATTATCAGATTGGAATTTAAACATTGATCCAGTACAAATTCTATTCACCACATACACCGATAAGAAAAATCAAAACATCATGCGTATTTTATCGATGACAATTCAATTCCATTTATTGCTATAAAACACCGACCCAAGTACACGTGCATTAATCTCTCTGAATTTCACACGCACAGCTCGGTGTTGGTAAGGGTCGTAGCTTTTCTTTTCCTAATCGCTAATAGTGTCCCGAATTGATCCCATGTGCTTACACGAACGTTTATACGTTAAAAATAAAGGCGACTGTTTGAAATTCGTCCTTCAAACCGAATACCTCTCTCCAAGAGGCTGGTAGCTTATCGCAAGGTGGCTTTTGTCGCGACGTCACATTGTGCGCGATTGCTTATCGGCGCGAACCATAATGATCGAACTTTGCACGGATCTGGCAACTCTGGATGCCTCGATTGATTATGTTTGTGTGGTGGTTGTGTAAGTAGTTTTTGGCCTCTCTTTGGAATGCGATGGCAATGTTGCAGATGACGATGCAGCGTAACAGTTCGATTAGTTCAAGGGCCAGCCGCATGGCCGTAGTTGTTCCATCGGTGGAAGTGCTCGGTGTACTTCTCGATACAGGGATACCAGTCCCGGGAGCTGTAGTCAAGTGCGGGCCGCGTACCGCCATAGTTTTTGGGCAGGTCCGCCGGATCAATGTGCTTGTGCAGCTTCTTCATGTCATTGCCGTGGAAGTAGAGCTGGGTGTGCGAGTGAAATGAGCTCATTACGACCTTCAGCTATTAAAATGTCAACCAAGATTGTGTCTACTTACCCGCTTTTTGAGCTTATCACCAATGAACGGTTTGAACAGTGTCCACACCATGTTGAAGATGTACGGTTGCTTGAGGATGTGGAACTCCTTCATCCGCAGCGGGACGGCCTCCTGCAGGAAGGTAAGCAGCAGCTTCGAAAAGGAGGGCGATAGACCACGCACCTGTTTCAACGACAGGCCCTCAAAGTCCATCACGATCACCACGCCGTTAATCTGTGTTTCCGGCTCGAGCTGAGCCACCAGATGCACCAGATAGAACATCCGGAACAGCTTGTCCGCGGTCACCGCCTTCGGGTCCCAGACCGCACCGCAGCTCACGATCAATATCCGGCGACCCTTCCTGTCCCGGTTCGTCAACACGTTCACGATCTTGTGATCGAGGAAGGACAGCTTCTCATCCTCCGGGGAGAGGTTGTGCATGAGCGGGAAGTTGTTCTTTTTGAAATCCGCTATTCTTCGCATCTGTTCGGGGGAGGAGAAGACAAAACAATACACCCATCAGAGCGGTTTTCTAAAGTCGTACGATTCGATAAGAAATTGCATGCATCGGGCCACCCTGTTTACCATCCTTTCGCTTAATCAACGTGCCGCATCCAGCGTGCCTTATCAAGCCGCCCATTTTCGGTCATAACACTCCACACCTTATCGGTCTCTGTACTTTTTTCGCTATTTTTTTGTTAGAAACAAACGTTTTGGGGGGCTCGAAGAATGGGACGAGCTGAATGTGCTCATCGGTCGACATCGAAACTGATTAGTGCGCACAAGTACGGAAGGGATCAGGTTACAATGCTAGTAAAGCATGACTACCACCACCATTAACAACAAACGCGGCCAGGTGTGCTGACACGCCGACTTACCATTTTGAGCGCACTGTCCGGATAGAAGTGGCACGGGCGCAGAAAGATTAGCAGGAAGTCGTCATCGTCCGCATAGTTCAGGTCGGTGGCATTGTGCAGCAAATCGCGCAACTGCTTGATCGCTTGCTCACGCACCTCGGGCGTTTCGCGTAATTCACGCCGGGACACTTCCAGCAGCTCCTCGCTCGGTGGATCCGTTACGATGTCAAACGGTGGCTGTGCTATCGTCTTCATTATGTGTATATCTCTGTGTGTTTGTATTTCGAACTAATGGAGCACTTTAACCGCACAATCCTTCTTCTCCTGGCAACACGACAAAATTGTCACAATCGAACGGGAAGAACTGATCGGGTCTCCCTGTCAGTAGATGGTGCCTCCAAAAAATCTGAACCGCTTCGTTCCGCGGCCACAACTCGAATGGGTTTGCGCACCGACTCTCATCGATTACAACAAAATCGCGTGTGCCTTGCAAAAACCTCCCCCCCACCTCCCTCTTTTGTGTCGCCCAGTATCTCCCCTCATTCTTACTCCCGTAAGCGATAAGTTGGCAGTTTTTTTGGGGTCTTCAGCGGTGTTTTGGGGGTGAAAAATGAAATTTTTGCTTCTGCGTTACCATAACCAACACCCGCTACGCTGGCACGAATCGAATCGGACAGTAAAAATCGCGCGCTTCGTACTTAATCGCCGATAACGTTTCCTCCTTCTTCCCGCGTTGTTTTTCTATTCCGCCATAAAAGAGAGTCCCTTTGCGATTTGATTTGTGTTTTAAAAGATAAGTGGAGGCTTGCTGCTGTTTGCTTGTTGAAACGTGTCAACTGAAACAGCTGATATGCTGGTTGTAACCGTACGCCACTATACTGACGGCGTCGCCTTGTTGTTGTGTTGACTTGCTACGTCTTCCCCTAACGGTTTGTTCGATCTTTTCTTATCGCCTCTACTCAGATGATCCAAGGCCGAAAAAGTAGTTGTGTAAGAATTTGTCACAATATTTCCTCATCAGATACGTCACGGGAAGTGGATTCTGGACTACTGTGGAAGAGGAAAGAAAAAATTGCCCATGGCCTTTATGGCAATGAACTACTGAATGATTTCCCACCGCAAGGGGTTGCTAGTCCTCCCGTATATTGCCACTAATCTGCTACCTTATCGCTAACACACCAACAGCGTGACCTTTACACCGGTACAGTTGTTATGTTTTGGAACTGGGTATTTAATTTATTGAGCTGTTTTGCTAACCTAAAAGGACCACCGGTGAGGTGTTTTTGCTTGCAAGTGTACACATAATATGAAACTAAAAATACCATAACGCAATTAGAGTATCATTTGTGAAACATTGTATGTATACAGTTTATTAAAATCTACAAAAAAAACCTTCAATATACAATATTACCCCATAAAAAAAACAAACAACCAGGAAATGTCCACCTGAAATCCTACTACTTCTGGTGTGATTCAAGGAATCCACACTGCTGGTACTTGTTGATGTGCCCGATCTGTGCCTCCACGCACGGATACCAATCTTGTCCGTTGTAGTCAATCGGTGGCAGATTCCCGCCATAGTCGGCCGGCAGTCGATCTACGCTGACGTACTTGTGAAACTGGTTCAAGTCGTTGCCATGGAAGAAGATCTGTGAAGAAAGTGAAGCGAGATTGAAACGTGATCAGACGAGTGGTAATGACCGTTTGGATGGGGATCGTCTTAGTAGATGTAGATAATGATAGTAACACATTTGGTAACACGGTGAAACATGCGGGCGAAGACTAGCGAATAACATGCAGCATCACACGGCAAAAACTCATGGACACACGTACAGGTACACACGGTACTCACCTCTCTTCAGAGACCTTGGGAATTAAAGACGCCCAATTTGTAAGCTAATCCTACAGATGTTCGTTGCTGTATTGCAGTAAGTAAATGCACTAAGTATAGTTGGCAGAACTGTCACAAAAATCTGCCACAAGATATTAATTCTAGTAATATTCGAATGTATTCGGAGGGTATCGGTAGTAATCAGGCTTATACACCTAATCATTGCAGCTGGTCTTTTTGTCTCTTTCTCTCTCCAGTAGTTACAGAACATTCGGCACAAACCCGAACGTGTTCCACTGGTTGATGTGGTCTATGTAGTTGTACACGCAAGGATACCACTCCTTGCCACCGTAGTTGATCGGTGGTCGATCACCACCATAGTTAGCCGGCAGATCACACGGATCAATGTGTTTGTGGAGCTTCCGCATGTCCATACCGTGGAAGAAAATCTGCAGATCAGGAAACATGGATTAACTCCCGAATGCGTGTTCGATCCCGTGAACGAAGCATGATGAGGCAATTTTGGAAGAACGGAATATGTAGACAACTTCGGTTTGGGGGTTCTTTTTTGTTTCCGAACATTTGACTTTGTTTACTAACAGTGATTACTCGCGTTGAAGGTGCCGATTAAAAATAATTTCAAAAGTCGATTGATAACCGAACGGCCGGCCTCGTCAGCTGATGGCGCAGCTGCTGTTGTCTGGCTAAAGTCTGACTATGTGTTGGGCAACAGGAATCTATTTTCGGGTCATGAGAATCGAATTGTGTGCAAGGTTACGACGCATCCCAACCCCCGGAGGTAATACTTACGCGGCTCTTTAGCTTCTCCCGAATGAATGGTTTGAACAGTGCCCAAACCATGTTGAAGATGTACGGCTGCTTGAGGATGTGCACCTCCTTCAAGCGTAGCGGCATTGCGTCCTGAATGAACGTAATCAGTCGCCTTGAGAAGGAGGGTGAAAGCGCTTTGACCTGCTTAAGCGAGAGTCCGTCGAAGTCGAGCACAACTACGATGCCGTTGATTTGGGTGGCCGGCTCGAGCTGGGCGACGAGATGTATCAGGAAGAACACACGGAACAGTTGCTCCGAACTGACCGCTTTGGGATCCCAGGCCGCTCCACAGTTTACCAACAGCACCCGGCGTCCCTTCTGGTCCCGGTTGGTCAGTACGTTGACGACGTTATGTTCGATAAAAGCGAGCTTCTCCTCTTCCGGTTTAAGCGCGTGCAGTAGCGGATGGTTCGACTTCTTGAACTCGGCAATACGACGCATCTGTTGGAAGAGGAGAAAAATTGAGGTGGAATGAGCGACGACAAGCGGAGAAGACTGCAAACACCTGAGCTATTGATTGATTGGATGCGAAACAAAGCATGCTCGAACCCGATATAACGTTACCGAGACGCGGCCTTACGTCACAGGTCCAAAGTTCGACCGGCGGGTTGTGTTCCCGTTCGCAAGTATACAAGAAAGCACGTACCAACTCTACTTCCAGTTCCACGTAGCAGCGAGCAGAGGGCACTCACTGTGCTTATCTTAAAAAGTGAAACCACAGGAACTGATTGCTGCACCAGTCTAAAAGCGTTCAATTGCCGATATAGACACTTCAGTGAGGCAAAGTCCCATTCGTGAGAAAAGAACGCTACAAAACGGAACGGGGACAGTTTACCTTATTGCAAATTTTCTATAGAGGCAATCACCTCACGGGATCTTGAAATAGCCCACGACCAGGTTTTTTGCAGCGATGGCATGTTACATCTAATCTAATCAATTCATCTTTCAGCGATAACGAGAGAAGGGGTTTTACCTAAAGAATTTGCCAATTGAACCATTATCACGCTTTTGGCAGTGTTTTAGACAGATCAATATACGTCAAGCCGGGTCATGAGACTCCTGATGCAGAGCCTACACTGAGCTGATTAATGCTTAATGCTCTTCTAATTATCGTACAATCTTACTGACGCAGAACTGTCTTAGACATTTTTTATACTTCTACACTTCATGAAGATCATTAGTTGCCATCAGCAGGAAAGGTAAATGGTTCCGACGAGACAAAACCATTATGAAACAAAAACAAGAATTATAAATTAATACAATGGCTCCCGGCATTGAATACAATGGGTTGGGTGTGATGCCGCGAAACTGGAAACGTTCGTCGTCTTGTCGATATCGATATGTCACACAACGCCCGGTCCCCGATAAAGAAAGAAACCCCTTTGACTCATCGCCATTCACACGGGGACAGAGTGGTTGTAACGCACTGTGGTTGTTGCTTTTAATCACGGACACTTTGTATTCTACCAGCTTCTGTTACGTTGACCCCCCACTTCGTCACTCACCATTTTAAGAGCACTGTCGGCGTAAAAGTGGCATGGACGCAGAAAGATTAACAGGAACTCTTCCTCTTCGCTAAAGTGCATATCCTTGGCTTCTTTCAGGAGTGCTCGCAACTCCTCCACAGCGGAGATACGAACTTCCGGAGTTTCCCTCAGTTCCCGGCGAGCGATCTCCATCAGATCCTCGCTCGGGGGATCCACCTCAATATCGAACGGTTTAAGCGACATTTTTAGAGGCTAGCACTGTACAACTTATCACGTACAAAAGCACACACACACACGCACGCACACTCTGTCTGCCACGAAAATGTGTTTCGCAGGTAATTAAGCCGTTCCGCTGTAAATCGTCGTTTAGCCGTGGCTTAACCGGATCACCATCCAACCGCTAGAACGATCGATCAGCTACTGATGATCGGTGAAGACACACTCGTGCGCTTCTAGTCTTTATTACATAAAGAAGCGTGAGGACTCCCTCTGACTAATGCCTTCTGCCTTCAAAAGGGTTCTCCCCCACTGACGCTCGACATCCGTTCCGCCCGTTCCACCCGGGAAAACTGATCCAGTGTCTTTTATCACTCAGCAATCGGGAGCCTTCGCAAGCGCAATCGACGTACAGTGGTGTGCTTTCTTATGCTTTATTTACATTTTCACTGCTGGCGTTTCTGTGCGAAGTGTTGTTTTTTTTTTCCTCTACAACCCCCAAGTAAGTAGCACCCCTTCACAAAACAGCAACACATCAACCCCGTTCAAATCCTTTGTTTCGCCAACCAGTCTGCCACCCGATCCGTTATCACTTTCGTTAGACGAGTGTGCAGCGCGTATAGTGTTTTTTTGTTGTTGCATGGGGTGAAGAATAGAGACGAGGTGCAGTTGCAGTCTGTCCTCCTCCGGTTTCCACTATAGTGTCCCGCCCGTGACCAGGACGATCGTGTGAGTGCCCCTAGCTGTCCGTGTCGGGGCCACTCGTGTTCATCGTTAGTTTTCTTTTCGTCGTTAACTGGATTATCACAGCTGACGTAGCTCCCCATAGTGGAGGTGATTTGTTATGACAGTACTGTATTGAGGTGTTTGATGAACCCTTCAGGTTGGAGCTACTCAAGAAAGAATTTACTTTTTAGTTAAGCCATTAACTTGCCTTTCCATATCGATATCAAAGAATCCTGTTTCGTTAAGTATCCTTTTTTTCTTGATTCTTCAAGAAAACAGGACCGCACGACATCAAACCATCCGACCGGGCAGATCAAAACAAAACCCCTTTCAGTGATGCGTATCGATTAAATGTGCGCATGCGTCATTCCCGGCCCGGCATCGGAAGCTGCCCCAGAATGCAAATCGCCCCGCTCACTGCGCACGTCCCGGTCAGGCACAGTTCAAAAGGTGTTGGGGTCGTAAAATGGGTCCCGCACTCAAGTGTGCTTGCAAAATGCGAAGAAGGATGGTTGCCTCAATTGCAATCCACTGCACAATCCAGAGGAACCGGAAGATGATGGTGGGAGATTGTGCAAGTGCTTGAAATGAGGTGATAATAAGTGACACTTCTACAATATGTGTGTGTGTGTGTGTGTGATGAGGATCGGTATTACAATCGACAATAACAAGTAAAGAAGGAAAGAAAAAAAGTGCTCTATAAATAGCTTCCGTTGACCTTCTATCAAACAAGGAATAAGTTTGCGCAGTAAAGTATGCAATCATTGCAGTACGTTCAAAACAGTTGAATGTTTGCTTATAAATTGTCGGTGTGAATGTTATTGCGTTCGATGGTTCTAGAGAAATGGTAAAATTTACTTCCCCTTGGCTCTTCATTCGTGTCTTAGCATGGGATATCGAACATAATGTGTAAACGTCAATATAAAGTAAGCACTACTGATCTGAATCTGAAGACCACATGCTAAGTGGCGCAGCTTATGTATATCATCTGGGATCTTAGGGTCTCAGTACAAACAAAGATCCTCGGGGGCACTCACCTTCTTCTCCTCCATGGATTCTTCATCACATTCCAGAGCAATGTCTAGGCCTTCCTGTTAGTACATGAGACCCAACATTCGTATCACTAGAACGAAACGAAAAAACTCTCACGACAAGGTCAAATGTCGACGCAAGACCTTATGTGGCATAAATCGTCAACATCGCGTATTTAAGTTTTGGTTGAAATAATTAGCCACTGAAACAGATATTATAAATCAGCTCACGACAGCTTGTGAGCTCGAATTAACAATCTCGGAAAATTCAGGGACCAGTATTAGGCGGTAAGGTATAGGAGCGTAAAATATCACTAATTTTAAATATATATTAACCTTATTTTGAATGTATCAGTAAAAAACTTAAGAATTTAAGAGTTTAATTGTTGCATTATTTACAACTTAATCGTTTTTCACACCAACGTTTGTTTCACACATTAATCTTGAAAACGATTTTTTATTCTCAAATTCAGTTTTATACAAATTGCGCAAATGGCTACGATATCGGAAGCAATCAGCGAATATCCTAATTATTTTCCAAGTAATATCCCAAACAAATCGCTAATTACGGAGGCATTCAATTAAACGTGTACGATGTTGGGTGATCGTTTTTGTACGACTCACCTTGCAATGGTACTGTGCGGTAGAAGGATTTGGCGTATAGAAGAAAACAATCCCCACTCTAACGATAGGAGACAACTCGACTAGTTCGTCTACCATTAACTCTATTGGTAGTCTCTAATGCGATAATGTTCCTGTACGTCCTGCTAGAGACGCTGCGCTAGTGTTTGTGATGATTTGGGCAAATGTTAGACAAATTTAGCATCACCAGCGAACGAAGTTTGACGCGCGCGGATTTGAAACAAGTGGACACACAGGTCACCGACCGGCCCATATCATAAATTGCCGTCGAGACAACGATAGACGACAAGACGATTCATTGAACTGCCCAAAAACCAACTGTGCCTGTGTCTCTGTCTCTGTTCACCCGTTTCACCCTCAAACGTTTTGAAGGTGGGAAATAGTTACCCTCCCCCCACCCCGTCCACTCATCAGGAAGGGGGAGAGTGGTTTAAGATGCATAGAGGAGTCTGATGGAAGCGAACAACCAACCAAGCGTCCCGAAATGCTCCTGGAGACATCGAATGTTGCACTTTTGTGACTTGCAGAACAACCGCACACTGGCGCAAATGCGCATCGACATCGCTGAGATGGGTGTATCGAATCCCGAAGCAACGATCGGGGAACGACAGGAACAGAGGAACGAGGACTGGCGCTTCGATTGGAAAGGCTTTGAACTGCATCAATGCCATTTTGATTGAATTCAATCAAAACTTTCGCGTTCTCCTGCCACCGCACAATCAGCAGCAGTAGCAACAGTAGCACCCACAATCTTTCCGTGGGTTTCCTTTTTTGTTTCGCCCTGCCGTGGTCTTTGTGTACGGGATAGTCTGTCACAGTGCGTCCACACCATACCGGCCTGGTGGTGTCATAATTGATTTATCCAGCGCGTACATACTTGCCTTCGCCACGGAGGGGTTCGTTCTTTCATTCACGCTTATGCGCTTGTACTCCATCATTGTGGACATCCAATAAGCAATGTCGCCCAGTTACTGATCGATGTCATCTTCTTTTGTGTGAATTTTGCAAAATGCGAGAATGAGAGATGATGCGTTTGAGCAAGTGAACTGTGAGGAATTATAATTCAAAACCACACAATCACATGCACACCGCCACAAAACATCTACACGATCACGCACACACACGCACGGGGATATCTTGTACACACAATTAAAACATTTATTTCTCCCTCAACACACCACCATAAACGCTATATAAAATAAAAACAGGCAAAACAAGGCAAGTCTTGATGTCCCTCCCCGAATTATACCCCGAACAGCCACCAACATCACCCGAACTGAAGAAAACGAAAAAAAGCTTCCCAATCTCACCGCTATCCCACAGTCAGACGGGGAAGAGTTTGACGAAGGGTGTCACCGCTAGTGCCTCGTTGGCGATGTACTCTATTCGCTTAGCCAACTGCATTCGAAGGTCCTTCGCGATCAAGCGCATAAATTTGGCGGGTGCACCTGACCTGTTCTGATCAGTTAGGTGACGATCGTTGTCTAGATGTTCGCTGAGCACGTAGCTTCCCATCGAGATTTGGTTGATGTCGATCTGTAGCCGGAGGTACGTGCTGGACATTCCGTTCGCCTCCAACACACTGTACAGTGTGCCTTTAGCCACAAAGTTCACCAACGTGTTCCCTGTTCCAGAAGAATGATTAGATAATCAGTTTTAAGTCGTGGAAAAGCAGCAAGACTTGAAAGAGATACTTACGGATGGAAAGGGTAAGAATAGAGTTCTCCGTCACTTGGTGATCTTGGAATGTTTTCGTAGAGAACATGCCCAACATTTCCAGGGCCGGCATGAGCGTTGTCGTGTTAAATTCTAGCTTTTCTAAATCCATACTAAACGGTTGAAGGAGAACGATTTAAACAGTTAGTATCCTGGACTACCCGGACACACTTTCCACACGCACACGCACCTCACATCCTGGATGAAAGCATTTTTCAGCCCCACGAGGTATCGGTTCACGTACAACGCCTTCACCTGCTTCTCCTGGAGGATGGTCATGTTGGGCAGATATAGTGGATCGAACGGTGTGATCGAGTGTTTCGGCGAGATCTTTCCACTGGACATGAAGTTGACAAACTGCTGGATCGCCGTGCTGACACACTCTCGCAACTCGGACACACCCCTCGGACACCCTTCCCAGCCGCCACCGCCATCACCAACGCCTACTCCTGTGGCAACAGAAATGGGGGATCTGCGATTATCTTCACTGCTAGATCTGCGATCGTTCTGACACGATCGCGAGCAGGGTGTATGTTTTCCAACAACTTACTCATTGGTGCACCACCGACGCCATCTAACCGGAGGGAAACGGTCGCCGTCAGTAGAAGTAGCGTACAGATGTACTCGACTGCAGACACCATGGTGACAGAGCTGCCGGGCCTTTGCTGGGAATCGGTCGAATGGCGATACGCGAGATCTTGACCGGGAGAGATCGAGGACTGCGCACTACCGCACGCCACGATCGATCGAGCACAAGTGTCGCGACACATACCGTTGCGACGCTAAAATTTGTTGCGAAAAATTATCATCCACAACCTCGGGTCGTCCCATCTGCCAGCCACCACTTGCCACAACCATCCACACACACGCACACATTTATGCTCCAGTTTTTTCCCCCCGTTTTATTCTGGTTGACTTTCGTGGGCTGTGTCGTCGTGACAACTCGGAAACACACCACAACCACGACCATGACAGTTCCCAGCATATCCCCGGGGGCAGGAAAGCCGGCAACACCAAGCACCAACCATATCCCCGGGGGCAGGAAAGCCGGCAACACCAAGCACCAACCTCGAAACGAAAACAAACGAAACATTCGATCAATTGAAATTCGCGCTGATTTAATTAACTTGTGTTTGACAAATGGCGCCTGCGGTAGCCATGCAGCAGCATCGCTGGCTGTCACGGTCGCCGTGCTATAAGCTGAAGAGAAAGAGAGAAAGGTTGTGTGGGATGGCGTCTCAAACCTTTACCTCAGGTTCTCTGTGGCATAACCCCCGTGTGTGTGTGCCCAATTGGGCCACACAATCGACCACACTGCATCTACACTTGACACTGCCACAACATCCGTACCAGTGGACAACAGCGTTCGATCATCGATCTTCCGTTTAATGCAATTCGGTTCACACCAATCGAGGACACGAGCAGTTTTGGGTGTTTTTTTTTCTGTTGGTAACCATCCGTTGGGCTATAAACGCACGTTTCGAACCAGCAAACGGTTTACAATCAAAATTCATTGAGAGAATTTGGCTCAATGAAGCCGGACCAGTTGGAAGTGTTTGATCGGTGGTTGTGGTTGACAACAGGTGTGTGGGAGCAGTGGAGTGGAAAAAATGGCGCGTGCGTTTCACCCGAATTGTCCCAGGTCATGGATGCTGGAAGCCGCGTGTGAAAGAGAACGAGAATTTCGCTGTGCGTAAGCCAGCCCTGTGTGCAAGTGATCGTGCAAAGTGCGTAAGGAGTCGTGCGCAACCTAAGGTCATAGAAATATCGGAGAGAATTAATGTTGAATGTTATTTTTAAAATACACTATAATTTAAGTTTGCTTTCGTGTTACAACAACAATTATTTGAAGGATTCTCCAGATACCATGTCTTATCCCTTAACTGAGGATAAGTATCTTGTTTGCAACTTTACCATCAAGTACTCAACCTTGTATAGCATCCAGTAAATGTTGTACACAACATTGTACCCAACTCAATCACGATTTCTCATTCCATTCTGCACTCCGACAACTCAGGCAGTTGGTATTCAATTCGTTTATTATAAAACAAAAATTGTCACCACCGCGACTAGTACTGGCAGCGGTCAACCCCTAAACATAACCACTAAGCGTATGTACAAAACAATGGTATTGGCTAGCATATCACAGGTGCGTGGTGCGCCTTTCGCTAGTAGACGGTTGGGAAGAACCGTTCGAACGGTGCCAACCGTAAGATCTCGTTCAGCAAATGTTGAAACCGGTCCTGCAGACTGTGCATCAGATCCCGCTCGACCACGGGCAATATGTCACGGCCACGGATCTGCTCGAACTGGTCACTAAACTGGCTATAGTTGCCGCTCATCGTGAACCACCGGAAACCGACGGTATGGTCCCCGATCTGCTGGCTCCAGTCGGTGACGTTCACTTTGAGATACACTCGACCATCGCTGTCGTAGTTGTAGCCTTTTAGTTGCACCTGAATTGAGGAATTTCCTGGTGGAAAAGATGAAGTTTTGGGTGAGTTTGAATGCAAAGGTCCAAGGATACTAAGCCAGCTTACGTATCGAGTAAGTCATCTGGGACCATTCGGCGATTTCGGGACGTGCCAAGAGTCGTGCGTGGTATGGACCTCTCGTATCGATGGCTGAGATGTGGAACTTAAAGTAGAATTCTAGTCGTGTTATATCCGATCTGCAAAATAGAAGAATCGTGTGAATGTTAGAAACTGTCGTTAGAATAAGATTGTGAACCCTTTACCTAACGTCGGTGATGTACATGTTCCGGAAGCCGGTCGTTTGGCGGTTGGTAAACGTAGACACTACGTCGTCATTTTCGATTAGCGTTGCATCGGGCAGTGTAAGCGGATCCAGCGAAGACACCGTCGTCCGATCGTTGATTGTCCCGCTGGACATGTAGCTGATGTAGTACTGGATCGCACGTTCCATACATTTGTTCAGTGTGGGGCTGTTGCGGGAACATCCGGTCGCTTCGTATCCTATTCCTGTGCCACCAATAAAAACGCAAATACAAAACATGAAAGATCCACCCGAAACCGTGCAAGAATATTTGCTGACACCACTGGAAATGCTACCGCAAGCGTTATATTTTTGGAACCGTGCAGTCACTTCACCCATAAATCATGCGCCACCTAACGGATCCCTTTAACCCTCCTCTGTGCGACCATGGTGTTAGCTCTATGAAACTGTAAATCTTCACTCGTTTTGTTGTGCTTCCGTAGCATTTCTCTCTGCCGTGGATCCGCTAATTGAATTAGTTGAACTGGAAGAAACTAAGCTAGAAGTTCTGGCACAGGCGGCGTGGCAAAACAGATGCCGATTTTTATGGTCGCATTACAACGACCAGCCTCAATTAATCGTTCACTTCAATTAACCTTGAGCGGATGGTGTGGTTCGCGGTTATTCGGTTGATACCGCACAGTAGGAAAAAGTTTTTTTTCTTGAGTAATGAAGTGGTCTATTAACACATCTCGTTTTTCTTTACAGATATATCTAGCACAGGCGTTAAGATCACTACACAAAAAGCTAAACTTATTGTCACGCGTGTCGTCATTCGTCCTCTTATCGGCCCGGCGCCGGAAGTGATATGTCAGAAGGTTTTTTTTTTACTTTAACTCCTCCACAGTCGCTATCATTCGCTAATGGTTGCACGATAAGAATGAAAACACACTAGATATGTTTATATTTAACTGTGTGAAGAAAGGCCACCAATCAAGCCATTCTTATGGAGCAGAACATGGTTTGTTAGTTGATGCAAAATTCTCAAAAAGACAGCGACGAAGAAGTAGCAGACAAATGATACTTCCGTGATGACACTACACAGCCAGACCTTCTTGAGGTATTCGCACCATCATCACCATTTCTTCGACCTTTCGCTTGCAACCATCCGTCGTTTGCTCAGCAAAGTTGTTCCAATATATTGCCGTTGTAAATTGGCGGCCTTCACCCGAACAGGTTGACCGTACTGAACACACCCGTTGGGAGGGGTTTCGGAATCATCTGAAATGATCGCGAATCGTATCACTCCGGGGAAAAAAGCAGTCCAACGCTTGGAGGTGTTGCTGCTGCCATGAATATAAATCCACGTGTCTGTACGATACTCTCGCGACGAGATCTTAAGCGCACTCGAGGCGGGAGATTCAGGAAGTACGCCGAACAACGACACCCAAGGTCAAGGTGCCGTCGGTGCGAACTTGTTTAGCGATTAAATTAGCACCGCAAGCGTGCCACCATACAAGCACTTGTCCACACACACGGTTTCCACACACATACACACACTTCGGATAAGTAGGGTCATAACCCTTTTCGCACTACACGCAAGACACAACTGTCCCTTTGTTTTGCTGCCTTTTCTTTTCGGTTCTCGTTCAATCACTTACGATTAAATCCTGCACCAGACGCCGGAACTCCAACGATCACGATCAGTAGTAACGCCAATGGGACGACCCAACGACAGTCATCCATGTTTAGTGTGATCTTCTTGCCGGCAGCGGAGATCCTTGAATGTCTGATGGCGATATCGCTGTATCTTCACTATCGTCTATTGTCGGGGTATCGCGGGTTCTAACCACTGGACGCAAGACTACTGGAGCGTACCGCACCAACTGCACCAGCCCACACGGGAAAGAGAACTAACGGCCACTTTAGCTGTGAGCAGTGAGCGAGTGAGAGTTTGTGTTGTTGTTAGTTTGCTTTCCTGCGTTTTGGGTTCCTTCCCGCTTCCGCCCTGCTTTCCTTCGGTTCGGTTACGATATGCGTGTTTTCACTTCACTATCAACCCTACCGACCATCTTACCACCCTGTTTAGAAGAGTTGGATGGGGTTGGCAAAAAAAAGGCTTCTCCTTTTCTCATGAGCGAGGGAGAGAAATTGAGAAGAATGTTACAATAAATTCCAAACAAACGCAAAAATGATTGTTAGAAGAGGGAGTGAGGGAGAATGCGAAATCGCTACTGCGAAGAGAGAGCGAGAGAGAAAACAACTTGATCACTCGATCAAGTGATCCTCCAACACCCTTCGCACTGCCAACCCCTTATTCGAGAAGCGAGAGGGAATGTGGGTGGGTATGTTTGTTTGGTGCTTTCTTTCTGTTGCTTTCGCACCATTTTCTTGTCGAATGGCACGCGAAAGATGCTAAGCTTGCTATAATCACAAAAAAAAAAACTCTCTTTATTTCTCTCTCTCCCTTACTCACCATGTAAAGTGTCCGAAACATGAGCGAATTCCAACGAACCCCTCCTGGGACACTGGGAAATGTGAGTCAGACGGCACAGTAACAACCACAAAAAAAACCGCACACTGGTGATAAGCACGGAACCGGCAAATTCTTCTTCACGCCTTCACACGGTCCCCAACACAATTGCCTCCACGGCATACCGCCGCCCGTATCTTCCGCGGCGACGACGCGTGGGGCAAATTAAAATTGATGTGCAAATTGTTACGATGACACTCTCCACGAACCGAATCGACGGAGGGGTTTGAAGCGTGCCGCACGAAGACTTTCATTTCCTGACCGCTGGGACCGTGTGCCCATTCCGGTGGAGGGGGGGGGGGGGAGGACCACACGGTTCACCATGGAACAGTTAAGTTCGAGACAATGCCTAAAGGCCAAAGGCGGACGATCTAGTACCATTGTCGTTTGTTTCCTTGGAATGACTCTCGAGTTGCAGTTTACGCTGGTAAATGCAATAGTGCAGTGTATGCAGGGTGAGTAACGAAGAAGCAACAGAAAAAAAACAACGTAAAAATAGGGAAAAGGGAAAATAGGAAGGGTACGATGAATTATCTAACAGGGCAAATCTTATCAGTGTGAAGGGATGGATGCAGTTACAAATTGGAGAATGTTTTATCAGTTCGGCGAAAGCGATCAGGTTCTAGGAAGATAATTCTGGATGTATCGTTTACTGGCTACACTGACACGTGACTTAACCTCAATAAACGTGACTCATTTAATTTATTACGTTACGAGTGACTTCCAATTCTTATCTTCATCCCAATCTCTACGAATAATGAATTATATTTTGGTATATTGCGTAATGATTATGATGTTAAAGATAAGCTAAAGTTCTTATCTGAGCAGAAATGTGAAGTGAACGAAGTTATCTACATATCTGGAAACTGTGTCAACTTTAAACATCCTCCTCTATAAAAAGTTTCAAAATCCTCATCAAAAGCTCATCAGAGAATATAAAATGATTTCTGCATCGAGTTTAGGGTAGGCCAAGGATCAGACAGAACCCTTCATGAATATATTGAAATCTCATAGAGGCGTTGAGGTCCAAGTCCTTTCTCTCATGAATGGAACATGTGATGAGGATATTGGACTAGTGCTTCTACCAGGAAGGTACTACTCGTCAAACAATTTGACCCAAACTTTTTAAATAAATTAGTTTTAATTTCCTAACAACATTCATGGAGATCTAAGCAGTGCAGTATGAGAAAAAATATTCTCAAACACAAAGCTAGCTATATCATATCAATTAGATGGACGGAAAGACAGCAGAAGCCCATAAACCATCATGAATTAAATAATCGAACAACCGCAAATTGTATGCAGCTATGTTAATCGAATTGCTCGTGCGTGACGTACTTGCAAATGCGATAATCGAAAGCAGATCAAGCAGAGAAATGTCTAGCAGTGTGGACAAGTCGCAGGCTTGTCAAAGGCCAACAGACACAGTACAATGCTCCACTCACCAATGACGCAGGTTCACGTATGATTCATATCGTCTTTATGTTCTAACCCAATTGGACCGCACTACGATTACTATTACGCCTGTATCGTAAGGGCAAACGCGTTATACTCGCCCTGCACGGGTGAGAAATTCTCATACCTCAACAACGCACCCGTAACGAATCGAGGGAACGAACGAAAGCGGATAAGTGGTCATTATGATGATGCTGAGTGTGGGTACGGGGCTGTTTATTTTTGCTTTCGCTTTGTTGCTCACCGATTACCCGATCAATATAATGAATAGTGGTCGGCAATCGAGAGGTTAGCGCCATTCGTGATCTCGGCAACATGTACCAGTATCTCTTTCAGACGGTTCGGTACATTGTGGTATTGCGTCTTGAAAAAATTCTACGATCTCGATCATTCGAAGATGGCGCCTTGGATGGGTCTCGATCGTTTTGCAACGTCATCGCACCGGGGCTGAAGAAGATTATGCGGAAGTTCCGAGTGTTTTACCGAGCCAGCCAGCCAGACCGATCATCAGATGAACCGCACTGATGATGGGATGATTGCCCGTCATCTCGGGCTGGGAAGTTATTTTCGGACGTTAACTTGATTTGCAGCAACGTTGACACGATGGCCAGTTACAGTTACTTCCGCTTCCGAGCAGTTGCACTCGATGAAACGAATTTTCACGATACTAAGTTTATTGCAAAATAACCATATAAATCCCTCCCCGGTAGAACCACCTCTCAAGGTACTAGACATGCCGTTACAGCAGAATTGTGAAGGTACATTACTAATGCTACTCGAACGAATGCGCACCACGCATCAGTCTGTCAGCTCTTGGAGTTGACAAATGACACGAACCGTACACACCAGAATCACAGATCATCACTCACACTCCCCGTCTCGCCTGTCACCAATGCCGGATGGGATCTACGCCGGGAAAATCTCGTCGTAGGTGGCCTGCTGCATGATTTCGTTGGCCGTCGCCTTGAAGGTGTCCGAAAGGCTGCGCTCCAGTCCGGGCGTTAGCTCGTCTAGGAAGAGCCGCGAGTTCTCGTTGATGAACTGATTGCCGGCTTGGCTGAGGACGGGATCACCACGGAACAGGTCCTTCATGTCGAACCGGCCCTTCTCGATCTGGATGCGTACCAGCAGCTTCTTCACGCGCATATAATCCTTACCATCCTTGGTGTATTTCTCGCACATCAGCTTCACACGGGCGTGGTTGTTTTCTATAATTGTTTCAGAGAACAGTGTGAGTGGAAATTGCGTATGATATACACGCGAAGACTCGACAACATACCGATAACACCGGTAAGATCACCAACGCCTGCTATGTTCAGCAGTAGCAGCTTGATCTTCAGGTCGTACTTTCCCTTGAAGGATAGCTTCGGCAGGAAGATGTTGAAGTCGTAGATCAGCTTCTCGGTGTTAACCCTGCAAATGGGAAGAGAGCACCGGGTAAGATGTAAGCACCGAGTCCATCTCATGCTCGTCGCGCCAATTGACTCCACTTACTTCAAGTTGTCGATCTTGAACTTGCTCGGTCCAGACACGAGCAGTTCGCTGAAGGTGGCCTTAAACTCTGCCCCCCGGTCCATGTTGATGGTGGACAGGGCAAGCGGTTCCAGCGGGGGAATTCGGAACTCATCGGAAATTTTGCCCGTCGCAAGCCGTGGTCGCAGATCGTTGACGGACTCGGTGATACAACGGTTTAGTTCGGGATCGTTCCGCGAGCATACTTTAATGGAAGGCGCTAATGTGGGAAAAGGCACGGGAAGTGTGCATTAATGGACAATGTAATGAAAGAGAGCACGAAAACGGGGTGCTGCAGCTACTTCAAACGTCGAATTATCAATGTCAAGTATCAATGACGATCCTTCTAAGGTCTTGGATTGGAAGAGCGTCCAATCGTGGCGAATACCTGGCGGGAATACTAAACAGCCGACATCGATAGAAGGTTCTGTCGGTGTGATTGTATTGCTTTGCAAAAGCAGGTGACATAAGCGTGTGCGTGATTCGAAAATCAACAACGTCAATCAGAAACATCTTGGATGGGTAGTGGACAACTCATAGACACCTCAATCGTGGACACACGTGCCAAGCCGGTAAGGTTACGTGGATGGATGAAATTATTATGGCTATTCGTGGATAACCTTCACTGGGCAGTTCCCTATATCAGCCCCATTTAACCGGAATAACACAGTTCACGTCTGTTAATCGGTCAACAATTAGACGCCCTTTGTCCATGCTACGTTTCTTGTCTAGCGGTGACGTTAATTAATCAGCTGACGTTTACTACACCGGGTAGTAAACGGATTGTAAGCGACAAATACTACTGCCGCGAGGTCACATGTCCTCACAATCGTTG
Organism: Anopheles minimus; assembly: GCA_000349025.1. Taxonomy (NCBI): domain Eukaryota; kingdom Metazoa; phylum Arthropoda; class Insecta; order Diptera; family Culicidae; genus Anopheles; species Anopheles minimus. The sequence continues at coordinate 3,079,291 of KB664277.1, forward strand.
CGCTGGCGGAGCATTACATTACGCGACGAGTAATAACGGACTACAAGTTTGCACCAGATTGTTTTACGTTGTACGAGGATACATAGAACGGTTTCGCGGGATGTTAGGATTCCGTTACTACGGGTATGATTAACTCCAACTAGTTTTGTAGGCGATCGCACCGAATAAACACGATCTTTCAACCTTTGGGCCGCGGTAGGAGATTACAGTGTACTCCCTCTGTCAACCATTAGTTCGATAAAATTCCCGTGGGAATTCGAGGTCGAATGTCACGTTTTAGGGAAGGAATGCGCGTGGAACCACTTAAAGTCGTTATGTTCCCACCTCATATTTAAGGATTCTGGAATCAAGCAGGTTATGAGTTGTGAGCACATGTGTGGCGCAACCATATCATTCTGGAATTATTAGTTTGTTTGCGCATTCATGTTCACGTGCGTAATGTTGGGGAGATGCTAAAAATGCTTGTTCATAACCGTTAATAGAAGCGGCCTCTATCAGAGTAGCTCTTTTTGATACAGGTGATTTGATGAAGAGCTAATTTGAATAATTTGACGATATAGGGATGTAAGGAGCCTTCGTCAATTTAACTCATTAAATGCATTTTATTGAGGGTTGATATATTAGAAAACTTCATGGGTCATAGCCTAATTTCAAATCGGCTTTCTGCTCAAGTCGAAGCATTCAAACATTTGTAGAATTTGAGAAAAATGTCTTCTATCATATGCAAAAATTTAAAAGTAGCATATAGCTGTACCAATATAAAAAAATCATCTTTTCTCATACTTATCTCATTGATCACTCTCTTGTATTAATGTAGTGATCTCGACGCAACTCTTCTAAGAGAATTACTTGAAAATATTTCAGTAGTGCTCTACGCCTATCATATCCCTTCGCTGAAATCGTTCAAATCATTCCATTTTCAATTAAGCCATTTTTATTTTTTTCCCGAATTGTAACTCGTCTCACAAAGATGATGTAAAACCATTACCAACCAACCAATACAACCTTTCTCAGCAAACCCGATACGATCGTCATTCTAGCTTCAAATCGCTTCTTCCCTTACGTTCGCATCGTTCGCAATCACTAAATTATAATGCATTCCCATTCCTTTCTCAGCTACCCTTAGATGCTCTACATCATCTTGATTCGTTCCCTGCCGTATGTGAGTGTGTGGGTATGAATGATTTTTTAAGCTTTGATGCTTCACATACCCACCTCAAAGTGCACACATTAGCGGTACAGCAATATCGAGCAAAAGAAAACTAAAGTTGGAAATATTTCCGCTTCAATACTACGAATTGAACGGCACAAAGCTCGTGGGAAAAGGAATTAAAAGATCGATTATGAAAACGGAACAATTTCCCCTCTCCCGTCGAGTGGTGGGTTCGAGACCTTAAGGTAATGACATTAATTATATCGACCATAGCCCGATTACGTCGTACTGTAAGAGAATAACTGCTCCGATTGCATAACTCCTCCGTTTGTTGACACTTACGAAAAACGGCGTAACTTCCCGCGATGCAAACGATCACCGTGAAGGTGATCGACACTATTTTCGCCGCTTGCTGCATCCTTTTAAACACTCCTCTGAACTTTCCTTTTCACCACTTGCTCAAACAAACGTACGCACACTTCACAACTTCCTGGGTGGAGCTGACCGTGACCGTGAACTTGCGCGTATGAGTAAAGCTTTCGTTGTCCCGAACGGTTTCGATTCCTTCCGTTTGTTCTTTCTCCGTACGTTTCTTTAGAACGGAAATCTCACTCTCACTTTTCTTTTCCGGCTTGCAGTTTCTACGGTAGTTTAGCTGCAGTAGCAAAGTAAACACACCGCCGATTGCAGAAGAACGAGAGAGTGGGTCTGGCTGCGAAATCGAACGCACAACGAACGCTACTATAGCCGATCATCGACTGGTGGCTGGCTTTTATAGATATAGGCGACGCGTCTCGTGTATGCACCGTACGCAAAACGCACACACGCGTGTACGATCGACGAAGAAACACACACGGCCCAGGTGGGAGCCTGTGTTCCGGGCCTGCCCTCCTCCTTGTGGTCCGGGGTAGGTCAACAAGTGGTTAAGCCTCGCTCGCGGACCAGTTCCGGGGGGCGCAGAACTGAACAAAAACAGAAACGAAAACGATCTCCACCTAACTAAACGGCTGGAAGGTGATCTTCAATTGGTTCTAGATGGAAATATGTATCCATGCAAATTTCGGGATGAAATGTTGTTAACGCTTGCAGTTGTCTGCTAACTCCAGAAGGTCTATAGAATGGGCGACAGCGATGACGCCACCATCTAAATATCCGAAAAAGCTGCCGCTGTTTTTTTGGCAGAGTCACCATGCTGATTCGGCAACTAAACAATGCTATACGTGAGATTGTTTGCTGTTTTTAAAGCTGCGTGTGCGGAGCCAAACAAATCCGCCAGGCTGGACGAACCGTGGAGGGGTACGGTGGGTTTGGACATATCGGAAAAACAAACATACAGTGCGCTTGACCGGACAGAAGCAATGTCGTGAATTCCATTGCATCACCTTTAAAGAAATGAAGTTAAATTCTTAGTGGACAATTAAACGACTTTCTAAAATGTGTACGTAAATGGGATTTATCCAATAAAATTTTTGCAGGGTTTTTGCCACATAAATCCCATCTGGCGACTGTAACTAGACAGCGCTTTATACTTTCAAATTGACATCTCGGTAACGGTTTTCCCCAGCTGTTTACATTGCAACGAGCACTGTTTGGTGCGGGTGTTGTGTACTGTTCGTATGACTGCCATGAGCTTATGTTAAAATGGACGACGAATAGATATAGCAAAACAAATAAAACAATTACGCCCAATTTGTAAAACATAATGTTAGAGTATCAGTACAGTATAGTATCAAATCAAAGCGCATCTATACGACCATTTTCAAAGTTTTCAATAAACAAAAAACGAGAAATATAACAAATTTCGCCTGTGCATGGTACAAAGATGCGAGTGGTGGTAGTTGGGAGGCTGGTTGTTCTCTTTTAGCAACAGGAGACTTTGGTACACCTTCTTGATTTTTTTCCGGTCAATTTGTGCCATCTAGTCAAAAAACGAGGATTGGTGAGTTTTTTACCGGGTTTGTTTTTTTTTAAATTGGGGAAAATTTTCATAGTTGGCCTGCACTTCTTTGTTTTTTCGGTTCCTACTAATACCCGCAATCTGGCTCAAAATCAAAATGAAGGAACGGAATTCGGAGCTCCTTCCTGCGTGAGATATTTTTTTTAATTCCAAATCTGATAAAATAGGCTCTATTGGAATATTTTCACAACATACTGGAATGCTAGTGATTGAAGTCAGTTAAAGGATACTTTTATTTTATTCGCTGAAGAACGGCCGGGCCGTATACCTTAAAGGATACTTTTAAATGCATTTGAAATATTCTTCAAAATAAATACTTTTTAATAATTACAAATACTTTCACTATTTCATACAGCTCCACCATAGTGCTTTAGCCAAGACATAAACCCTGTGTGGTGAAATCGTTTTGCATACATTCAGGGTAAAAAAGTCAATAGAACTTCGTATAATCTTTGTTGAATAATTTTTTTTTATGTTTTTTTCATTAAATACCACTCGAACGATACAATAATCTTTTAAATCAGTAAATACATTACTTTTGGCTTCCGCGTTTGTTTTAATTAATTAGTAACAACTCGTCCTACTTAATCAGAAAGCCAACAGTTTATAAAAGAATTACAAATTCTTCATGCTTTCATATTTCATTTTCTCAAACAATCAAAAGCACAATATCCAAAATTACATTTTATGACAAAAAACCACACATTTGCACAATATTTATTGTATGAAAAAGCTCCTTCCATTCCGAACTCCATTTAATGCCGCAACAATTTCCAAGGAACGTTTAACCAACACAATTAAAACACATCACAACATGCTAAATCTTTTGATTTCGTAAATTTGTTTCCCACTTTGTTGTTTGCTTGCCCTTTCTTTCCAGCCCTTTATCACACCACATTCTCAGGCAACGTTTGCTTAGCTCCAGGGAAACACTTCCTCGAACAGTGCATCCTTTACCACCTCGTTGGCAATCTTGGTGAACAGTTTGGCCAAATTCTCTTCAATGCCACTCTTCACCTCGTCCAGCAGTACGTCCGGATTTTCGTTGATCGCCTGATTGCCGATCATTTCCAGCGTTGGATCGCCGTTGAACAGATTCTTCAGATAGAACCGTGCCTTACCGAACTTGACGCGCAGATTGATCGGGTTGAAACGGAAGTACTCCTCCCCGTCGACCATTTCCGTGTAGAACGTTAGCTTCAGGCTTACCTTGGTGTCGGCTGTAATGAGGGGCGGCGAAGAAGGAGATAATATTGAATTTTTGTGAGAGGAAAATTAAATTGGAAAAATGTAAAGACAGAAAAGATACTTACTTAAATTCACTTGCAGATCACCATCGCCGTTAATTTGCAGCACAAGAATGCTCATCTTGAGGGAGTACTTCGAGTTGACCTGTAGCTTCGGTAGCAATAGGGTGGCATTAATTTGACGATTATCAATGTCGGTTCTATGGAAAAATTAATAGACAACCAGTAAAACATAAATAAAAGTTCCAAAGTTCAAATAACGACCATCAAACATTTCTAGTGAAATTCAACATACTTGAGCTTCTTCACAATGAATCCCGTCTTCTCGTGTGTGGCCCCACTGATGCGGAAGTTGGTAAAGTTTGCCTTAAAGTTCTCGCCCCGTTCGATCTTCAAGCGATCGATCTTGATCGGTTCCAGCGAGGTGATGGTGAAGTTTTCTCCGAAATCACCCGTCGCCAACCGTGGCCGCAGTTCGTTCACCACATCGATAATGCACTGGTTTAGGTCGGTGGAGTTACGGGGACAGGCACGCAGAACGGTTGCTGAAACACACAAAAAATACCCACTGTAGAGGAAGTCGAACAGAATTCGGCACTAATGGTGGAGGGGTCTTATTTAGGGGTGTTGAATATTCATAGAATCATATCCGCAAATGTTATATGCGTTCGGTGCTAATGGGGGTTAATCATGTTCATTTTAAAGTAAATTGTTCATCCATTACTTCCTACTATCATGCTTCTCTTAATAGTGCAACCAAAGCTGATTAATCTTATTAAGGTTGCTATCTTCCACTCGCGGTGTTTCAACACTACCCGTGCACCTAATTGTTCGTCCAAACCGCTGAGAACGTGTTAAACAACCTCAACACAATAGTACAGCTTCGATTCACTCCAATTTCCGATTGTTCGCCCAACATTCGACAACATTTGTCTGTTGTTGTAAAGGGCAGGTTTACAATAGCCCATCTCCTCGATAAACACACATGCGAAACACAGTCTGAGTTATATAACACAAATTTCCGGGTGATTATTATTCGATTTTTTTCGCTCAATATTTATTGCACATGTTGGAAGGATACGTACGAAAGACGGCACCACTATAATTGACCGCCAGCAGAACAACTCCGGTGGCTAGGATCACCGTTTGGGCAATACGATTGCCCCACGCAGGAACCATCTTCTTGGCACTTTAGACAGTCCAACCCTTCAATTAACACCGCAACCAATAATAAAAGGATGTCACAGACGGTCCGCTTGAAAGCACAGAACCAAACGGAGGTGTTGATCGCACCAGAACTTGTCCGTCACGCGCACTCCGACCGAGTGTTGCGCATCGTTCTCGCGTTCTCATCATTTTATAGACACACAAACATACGCACGCACTCTATGTGGAGGCTTGCTTAGTTCCACCGCTTACTTACCTTCCCCCCTCCCCACTACATTAACTGCTACCTCCTACCCAAAAGAAGGCTCGTTTGTTCTCAGTCCACCACCAGAAGCATACACATAATTCGCAAGTGAATCACCGAAACCGAACTTCGTCTGACGCACTCAGAATTCGGTTGTTTTGACGTGGAATGGATGAAGGCATCTGAAAGGGATTTCTAACCTTTTTTGGCAGATTAGCTGCGATGGAACAACAATCAGATGTTCTTCTTTCGCGATCATTATCACTTGGCGCTTGAGTAGCACTGAAGGCACTGGCTCTGGAATGGCAATTAGCGAGTTCGAATGAAAGTGATCCTTTCAGGAATCATATGTGTGAAATAACCGGTTCTTGACAACGCTTCCACTGGGAAAAAGGGCTCAAATGGAGATGTTTTCCATTTTATAAGCGTAAAACACGTCTGGCAATTCCGGTGATACACGGCAACTTATTCCATTTAGCCTGAGGTGATCGCCATCCAACTTAATCCGTTCCAGTGGAACTTGATACAGCTCCACTAAAGCCGCAAGTTTTCTACTTTGTAACGGAGGGTAAAGTTTCTTCCCAAGTTGTCTCGAATGGAACGCTTAATATAGAACATCACACAACCAACATCAACAAGAAAGAACTCACTACGGAAGATGAGTTCCCGCCTCTATTCTGGTGGTGGCAATGTTTGGGGAACCAATTAGCTAATACACTAGCAACGGCACAGTTTTACGATCGTCTAGAAGGAATGAAAATTACTATAAAACAATCTCACGTACGGCGAAATCTCTTTCTATCCGGTGGGAGACACTGTTTGGACAAGTTTTATTTAATTTTCTCCTTTTTCAGAAACGTGCAAGTAATATAGCGGTAACAAAAAGATCACACCTTCGCCACGAACTGTTGACACCCGTGGAGTATTGTTTTATTGATGTTGTTCCCGGGTTGTGTAAATAAAATTCTACGAAAGTGAAGTCCGCACGGTTGCTAATGATTGCATCGAGAAATGTACGCACCACACCGGGAATTCTGTTCTGTTTTGCTGTTTTTCATTCTCAAACATAATACAGCGATCGCACGAACGGTTGCGGGGTAACGATCGCATAGATCGGCTGTTTCCGGACATCACTCAAGCCATAAAAGAACCTTAAGATTCTGACGTGTGCGAGCGGCTACTTTAGCCACAACCAACTGTGTAGTGTGAATTCGGAAAAATCATACCGCTGAGCAGTGTTGTTTTCTGCTTGCTAAGCTCAATTAATGCAATGCGCTGTGCTGTTGCGGAAAAAGGAAACAACACGCTACATAGAGGTATGCACGCGTGTGTGTGTGGTTAACCGATAGGTCGGAAAATCACCTTGAATCACCTTGAACTTAACTGAATTTCGGTTCAAGCTCGCTCACAGAAAACAACATCAAACAGCATTACACGAAAGACTTCAATGCCACCGCAACAAACGAACGCGTGTGCTCCGGTTTTTTGTTGCGTTTGCATTTTTTTCCTCTTTCCACGCTGGGAATTCATTGCGGAATGTAATTCGTCGTATGAGTTTATCGAGATTACAACCACTTTACAGCATAATCAGCGAGAATTCCCCACGCTGGTGACAGGTGACGAACCGACCGGCAGCGCAACAACGAAACGAAAATAAAAACGCCGTCCAGTTCCAGGCAGGTTAATTTCGCATTGCAGATTATCTCCCTCTCGAAGGGGATTGGTTTGTACTTAACTAGTTTCGCCTGATTGAAACCCGTTTCAGGACAATGGACAGATGGACATGCTGGTTGACAAATAAGATCGGCGCGTATAAAGTCTGCGATTGTGTTGGGGGGTTTTTTGTTTATTCTATCGTCTAGCTTTTTTTATCTCACATAAGTGATTTTGAAGTACATTACTTACCGTTCGTACTTATACATGTGTATTCTACTTTGAACCAGTTTTTACGCTTTGCTTTATTAACGGCATGTAATGGTGAAGGCATCCAAACAAGACAATTCCGTTTTTGTGCTGGTAGCGACACATATTTTCCTTACATTAGGTGGTGGCGACGTGCTTCAGCGAAGTCGGTGACATTGACTTATGTCTTCCTGACAATAACAAGGATGTACGCGCGTGTGTGTGTGTGTATTCATTTTTTATGTACCATTAGCCACTGGCCAAACATCACGCATCACGCGTTTACCTAACATTTTAAGGCATTCGTAGCGTTCAAGCATAACTTAATAATGTTAGATAATGATTGCGAAAAGCTTTAAACAAATATTAAAGCAAGCGTCTTATTCTTCTAGGAACCAATATGGAGCGAAACATCGATCGAATTAACGTACCAATTAGGTGAGGGGCCTTTAATCGAACCAGGAACTACCACTATTAGTAGGTAACTACCGTGTGAAAAACCAGCGTCAAGATCATGATCAGAACCTCGAACGCTTACTCTCACTCTTTGAATAAAAAAAAACTAACCCTCGATCCCCGCCCCAGACTCTTGTTACAGCTCCACAAATCGCGAATAACAATGATGAAGCAACGGGCAATGATGCTAATGTTTGGTTAGTAAATGCAAAAATGATCTACCCAGCATTACGTGTGCGGCCGCCCTCCTCGAGAGATAATCACGAGTGCACCAAATCATGCGTTGGGAAGCCTCTGCTACCTGCAGCTTGTTAACCGGAGGACCGGAGTTTAAACATAGTATTGTATGGATGCTACCGTGAGCTCCACTCGCACTGAGCTGATAATATACATTCACGATGCCTCCCGAACGGTCGTTCTTGATAAGCCCAGCCGCCCAACCTCGGTTGATCGACCACAAATTGAACATTTTTATTACCAAACCTCAGGACAGCACGGGCTGGAAAGCGGGAGACACGATTAGCGCGAGCATCAGTTTCATGATCTTGCGGATAAGAAATTATCCTCATTAATCTGTGTGACGGATCGGGAATGTAATTGAGTTGACATTAAGTTGGCCGTGTCTGGGGGACAAATCGGACTGTTTATCTGTCATGAGACCTGACAAAACGAGACACGTTCTGCAAGCTTATTGCAGTCTCACACAAGTATACTGCACACATTAGATCTACCAGGCCAACCAGGTGCCGTGAGCAGGATTGAAACAATCAACCCCAAGAAAAGGTAAAATACGAAGCTTTCAACTGCACATTAAGAGACTCATTTTGAGAATTCTAAAATATTATACAAGCACGTATGATACGTAATATTGGTGTCATGACCAGGGTTTAAAATGATGAAAATACCAACTGTTCTCTCATCCATTAAATCTTACCACCGCATTACTTTGCAACTGTAATCCAAGGGATGTGTCGATCGATGAAAAATGATACCTCACGGTACTATTTACTACGGTCACTTGGCTTTGTAATTAACGCCCAGTGATAAAATGTGCAGTGCAATAGTTAGCACCAATTGTTCCATCAAACAAAACCGGTCGAACTGGGTCAAAGGTTAGTTAGAAATAGGAATCCGATACTAATGACAGAAACGCGTCAGAAATCGAACATCTCAATTAATTATCCCACCTAGTTGACGTAATGCTGCGCGTAAACGGCGAGATACTAAATATAAACACGATTTAACCTTTGATCATTTGTCAATACATTAATGCTCTTCTCTATCTAATAAGCGTAACGAGAGTTATATGAAGTGTTAATAAAATTGTCACCTTAAACTACGATTACTGCTTCACCACGCACCAATGACGATATCCACCATCCGATCGGAATGATACTTACGTAAACCGGCACCGACCAGACCAATCATGGCCCCGACAGTGACCAGAATGTAGACCACTGTCAGCAGCCGATCCACCATGGCCTTGTTGTGCGCCGTCGCTGCTCTCATTCCGATACCTTCCGATTGTGGCCTCCGGATCTGAGCCTCGGTAAGATTCGCCCCACAGTAGCTGGTGCCGTTTAGTGACGAGTCGGTACCGGTGAAGCAGCCGGTTTGAACTTGGCCTGAGACAGTGTCGAACTCGCTCACGCGCGCACACAAACCACCAAGGACGGTCAGAGGGACCGGCCGACGACAGATCCGCCGCAGTAAACTAAGTTGCTTCTCGAGAAAGACGTTGCTACACACTTGCACTTGGTCGCCTACGGCTGCTGCTAGTCGGATGGGAAGAAGAGAACCAAGCACTGACAAGGAGCGGGTCTTAGAACAGCACTGGTGAAGTTCTGATCAGCTACTAACGCCACCGTACCGGTTCACTAGTCTATTTATCTATATTGTACTGCCGCAATGGTTGAACAGGTAATGATTGGTCCGAAATAGGGGGATGGCACGGGTAAGCGGGGTAATAAGTCCGAGGAACCCAACCACACAAAATGGTTGCGTGCAACGCAATCATTCCATTTCAAGATTCCACCCATTAGGGAGGAAAAATGAAGAACTTGGGGTTAGGCTTGGCAGAAAAAAAAAACACACGCAGCTAAAGGACTCCCACGGCATGAGGATCATTCCGCACACGAACACATGCGTGAACGCGCCAAGGAGCATCTATCGTCCTTCACAAAAGTGATCGACAGTATAGTTGTGAATCCTTTCCACATATTCCACCCTTCGACAGTGCGTCAGCAATTGGTGTACGTTTGGGTCATGCTTAATTGCATTCCCTACATTGTTTGAACACCCGATTCCCATCCGAAGCATGATTAGTCCTATGGGATAGGGGTAGTGCTATTATTACATATTTTTTTTCGTTGCTGCCGGATTTTAAGAACACCGTGTAAGAATTCGACTCACAGCTACACAATGCATATTTTAATGCCCCGCAGGGGACCGTGCAGTGAATTATAGTTTGTCGAATCCACCCACCGTACCCAACTGCCTGTACATGATCCGCTTCGCACTTCATTACCAGTCGTTGGATGATGGAGACGCATAGGCAGTTCATTAATGAAATATACCCGGCTGTAGCTTCGACTGTCTAGGAGAGAAGGAGTGTGTATTTGCACATGTATATCATGCGTCAAATAGGCACTATCTAAAGTACCAGCACGTGCCACGGATGGATCACGCACAATCTCACTCGTTCAATCAATTTGTGTTTGTTCCCCACCTGTTCGGGGGTTGAGCGGAATATGGTGTATAATTATGCGTACTTGGACTTGTAACATCCGGCTAGCGGAAGAATTGTGTGAATGAAGCAAGAGATGTTACGGTTGTATGAAATAACCAATTGTAGGGAAGATACGTTTCGAAAGAGTACTCTTCACGAAAAGTGTGTGTGTAGGCAGTGGTGGATCAAGGTCCTTGGGGGCCCCGTGCGGAATGGCAGTGGAGGCCCCTGTATGGTTGACTCGTTACGCAAATATTGTCCCCCAGCGGCCGCTCCCTTCGCTCCTAGGTTGATCCACCACTGGGAGTTCAAACCCAAATTCGTTCGTCGAATAGTCAAAATGACTGCACGTAGAGTGCCCGTGAGTGAGGGGGCATTAATTCTGACTTTTGCTCAGTTTTTATCGTCCGACACCAAGAGAGCATCCTTACAGGAGGAAGAACTAGTTTCTGTGGTAATTCATATAGCTGTTCCCTTTTCGCTAGTGATCACTGAACCTAATCCTTAAA
>KB664277.1:3093353-3176123 GCA_000349025.1 Anopheles minimus
GGCCCCGAGCGGCCGCTCCCTCCACTCCTAGGTTGATCCGCCACTGTGTGTAGGAATGAAAATAAACGGCAAGCTACTTTTGCCATTAGTCTGGGTCATGTCAATGACGAGCATGACGACTCAGAACCGTACCGAGGAATTTGACGTGGTCTGTGACTTAGATGTTCGATTGTTCTAGACCTATCGCATATAATTATTAATCGTGATCTTCTCTTTACACCTAAATGTGATTGAATTGAAATCAAATCCAAACTATCAAGAACGCTAATGATCTCTTCTTGTAAAGATGAATATTCTTCCACGGCTGAATCTGACCACTTTGATCGGTTGAAGATGGCACGCAAGTGACGTTCAGTTTTTGTTCTGGAATGATGTTATGACGAATACGGCGGATTCGGATATTAATATGTGACTATATTATACAAAAACGGCGCCTTCGATTGTAGGAAAGTGTAAAATTTATTCTCCTTTTTTTATTCTCTGTTGGTACTCTATTGCATATCTTGTATTGCATGAGTCTGTATGTTATGTTTTCTCCCTCGTCAATGGAGCTGTTATACTTAAAAAAGGGGAAGAAAGAAAAACGAGAAACATTTCGATTCTCTCATATTAAATTTGTTTCTTACTGACTTACGAGCTAGAGGACAAAAAAAAAACGATTAAACTCTTGGCCATTCGTCTGTTTGTGTGAGAGTACCGGAAGCAACACGGCCGCAGAATCCTTAAAATCGACTTCCTTATCTCCTATTTGTCGGTTTTGTATTTTTTTGATGTTGTGCACAAACAATCAAGAGCAAGGAATGAACCGATATAAAGATGGCTGCGAATAGGGCGCGCAAAAAATAAGTCTCCACATAAGGTCAAGCCCGGTACACACGGTACAAGGCTATTCTATTTTAACTAACTAGTCCACGAACAACATATTACAACGGGGTAAGATAGTAGTGGGTAGTACGAACGAAAATAACACGCGAATGCATTAGTAACACATTGCACACGAAACATCAACCGTACGCTTTCGTGTTAAATAGTGACCTTTTTTTTCTTTTAACAAAAATATACAAATTAAGGACGCGTGTGCCTCATTGAAAATAAGAGACAAGAAAATACTCCTGAAATGTCATTCTCAAGGAAACATCTTACAAGCGCGCAGGCGATAAGTAGCGTGCGACCGAAACACAAAACGGCAGTGTGTTTGTTTGTTGACTATTTGTTCTTCTCTGCTCTCCAACCTTTTAGTTTTTTGCGTTTCCACAACAAAATGGATTGAATTGCACTACGGAAGAGGAGAAACTGTTATCACTGGATATGGAAATGTGTATGTAAAATTACATCACCTTTTCTATGCAAATTTAAAAAACACAGTCTTTTCACTGATTTCTGTTGGTAAGTTTGGTTGGGAATGTTTTCCACAACCCTTGCTATGCTGCTGCTACTGTTGCTTCTTCAAGGCACTGTTTAGATTCGTTGTGTTTTATAGAACATACTGCTCGTTTGTTTTCCGTTGCGATACATACTCTTAGTTCTGTTTTTAAGTTTTTTGCTTTGTTAGACACTTTACACTTACGGTTAGTATTTCTTACTGTGATACAATAAAGATCGAAGAAGATGAAAATTACGTTCTTAGCTATTTGTGTTGAAAATGAGGACATGTAGCACGAAAAATGAAATGACGAAAAAAAAAACTATAAATCATCTTCCAATTATTGCCCTTTTCGATAAAGTTAGTAGATATTAAATCAAACTTACTCAAAAAGGATCATTAGTTCATACAATTTTTCCTTAAACGATGCAAACGATTAAATAACATCACTAAACGATCGACCAAGCGATCGAGTAGAATTGTACATTTCATTCGAAGCTAACGAACTAATAAATATAGATGCTATCAAAAGAGGAAAAAACAGATTAAAATACTAGAAAAATATAGAATCTATATAGGAATTCTTATAGAATAAAGATGACAAGATAATGAACATAGGAAGAACATTAAGGAAACAATAAGGGTAAGATTATATAGCAAAACACGATTGGAAGTATTGCGAGCTTCGCCGCACCATCCATCGATGGTACCGGGCCAGAAAGCCATACTTGCTATATAGTTAGAAACTAATCAACCAATGTTATATCTCCAGGATATAAAAATCTATCCAATACATTAAAATTACCCACGCGCACATTCCGCACCCGCCTCGTACTTAACGTAGTGGCGAATGCATTTAACCGTACGGTGGGCAGTCTCCGTCTGCACCCATCGCCCTAAATCGGAGGTGGTCCCTTCATGTACCGTAGCTGGGGCGTAAAACTCATCGAGTAGGTGTTGAGCGCATCGCAGCAGTGTGGCTCGAAGAAGCAGGCTGCACACATCACTAATACCAGGGCCAGCTGGACGGGTACGGCTATCTTGGTGATGCGCCACACCCATCGGTTTTGCGAGAGCTTCATCTTGGTCGTCTGCACGATACCCAGCTGGGCAGATTTCTGCATGGCCATCAGATGCTCTCGTTGTAACTCTTCTTGCGTGTGGTGTTGGTGCTGCAGCAACTGCTCGTCGTCCTCATTTTCCGTTGCCTCGGCGGATGTGTTTGTTTGACTGCGGCTTTGTGTGCCGTTTCGATTCTTTTTGCTGTATTTTGAAAGGGACAGTAAAGATTAGTTGTGAATCACTCAAGACAGAAGGAAGAGAACCTACCGTGAAGGTGATTTCTTGTTCTTGTTTTTCATCGACACGCTGTTGTTGTTGTTTCCATCGGCAGAGTCCCGTCCCGGCGAACGATCCTTCATCTGCTGCAATTGTAGCTGTTGTTCCTGGTGATTCTTCTCATTCATGATGATTTTACGGCACGTGCTCTGCAGTGAGCGTAGATCGTGTTCGGCCATTTCGAGCCGCTTCGTTATCGTCTGCATTGCGTCACTGCCGGGCGCTAGCGCTACCTCTAGCTGTTTCACCAGCCGCTTGAGTGCGTTTAATCGCCGCTCCCGCTCCGATAGACTGCCATCAGACATGCCACCACCATCGGAAATACCACTATCAGACAGAGAACCATTAGACGAGAGCTTAACACACGCTGGGAGTGCTGGAGCCAGTAGCTGAAGGTTCTCCTGGGCGGACTCTTGTTGCTGGTGTTGAAACTGTCCAGACTCGAGCTTAGCACCGTTCTGTTGCTCCTGAAAAAGCGGATCCACCTTCTCCGACAGTGCCTTCACCACCTCCTTGACACTGTTGACGATCTCCTCGGTTGTGCCGCCACCACTCTGGAGGGCACCTTCAATGCCTTGAAGTTTTCCACGGTCCCTATCCAGAATGTTACGAAAATCGCTCAGCCCATCCTCCAGCTGCTTCCAGGTCATCATGGAGGTGGTAAGATTTTCGATACGGTTTCTTAGTCTGCAAAAAAAAGGAAGAATTAGAAATCGGTATTAACTGGATCTAGACTTTCTTCTAAGGACGGCGTTAAAGAACTTACCGCACTTCGGCCTCATCCCAGGTACTGTACAGGGTGGTAATACCATACTTCAACTCGCGATTGACCGACGTATCCAGACGTATATCGTTCAGGCAATCGTAGCATTCGCCACAGTGGCCACCAATGCAGCGTTCAAAGTTCTTGTCCCGTTCCAGCTGCTCTAACCGTGCGTCAACGGACGGGTCCAGCAGTTCCTTACGCTGCTGCTCCTGGTTCGACACCCAGTTGTGGACGGTTGCGTTCAGCGTGAGCATCTTTGGCCGTTGGTTCTGCAGAACTTTGTGCTCATTCTTAAGGAGAGGGAGAAAACATAAACACACATGAACATGCGGCATTTAAAGAGACCCAATAGCCCAACCAAGGTTAACTCAACAAACGGAAGGGTGACTCTAAAATTCACACTTTAGGATGATTATGTTACGCGTCGTCTAAGTCTTCATAACCTCCACATTTAGTTCCTCAATTCCGCTTGGATACGCATGAACACGCCACCAACGTCACAACCCTTTAATGTTTGTAGATGTATGCGTGAGAGAGCAAAGGGTTTGACGAGTTTTGTACTGTTCAACAAACATGCCGTCACAGTTGCTTTTATCGCGTGAAGATCATCTTATCTAAAGCCAACACGCATCAGTAATGATCGTGCTCTCGTCACACGAAATATTTTTAAATGAAACAGTACACGTGCAACTCCACGTGGTAGAACGTTCACTCACACAATATCGCGTTACGACATCGGCGAAGATCGTTGGCCGGGTTGGTGGTGTTTACGATACGGTATTTTTTAATTACTTGCACAGAGTAATTGGCACCATCACTTCGCCGCCCGCCTCACTAGCATTGCATTCGATCATCGTTTATTTTGATACCATTAGTGTCCGGTGCACTCACTTGGTAAATGGTTGGTTTAGTAAGTAACTGCTACCGAACACGTACACTGTTGCGCTTGCGCGGTAACGAGCACTTTGTTTGTAATTCACTTTCTACCGAGTGTGCCGACAGGTTTAATTACTGCTGAATGAATTGCGCGTGATTTTTGCCGACGCTAATCTGAAATGGACGCGTTACTCACCTTCAGTTGATCGATCGCCAGCTGGATGTGCGACTCGGAACAGATGTTGAACGTCTTGCTGCCCAGCTCTTCCAGAACTTCCTTCAATGCGCGTATATCATCCAGGAATTGATTGCTGATGACACGGCGCTCGCTCCAGTTGAGCAGTCCTTCCCAGCAGACGATTGTCTCTGTAATTATGAATGAAGATACAGAGGCGAAGACGCTATTAGAATCATCTTACTGGATAAAAAGGCGGATATGCCCGTGTGCATGAGGTCTAATAGGAGCCGTCCATATACCGTTTAGTTTATCAGTCTGCACCGCCCGGTGGGACTTGTGCCTGATCGTTACCACCCGCGACATCGCACACAGCGATTGTTAAGGCTCGAACGAGCTTCGACTTATTGGTGGATATGTCACCAAGCAGCAAAGACACCTCACCGCATTTGCCGGGTGTCTATCTAGTCTAAACCATCAAAGATCGTCATCATGAACATTATAGCGTCTCACATAACACCAAACCACAACAGACACAGATTCGCATTTCCTCTCGCGTAATCGATGCTTCCTGCTGACATTAAAAATCACTTCCAATTGGCAATCAGTGTAGCGCTATCACTCTGCCGCGGAGGTTATGTTTCTATTCTCCCCAGTCCAAACACCACACACTCGCTAACAGCACTTCACCGTCCTACCCTAGTGCACCGGTGCGACTACTCAGCGAAATAACAGCGTGTATGCTCACACCCCACCGGTCGCTCTCACACACGTAGGTATGGCGCTACGGTTCGACCCTAAACGACCCCTTCACAACGCTGTGACTCGCACACACAGAGTCTAGTCCAGCAGGTCCCCACTCACTCACTTCGCACGCTGCAGCACAGTCGCTCCTTCACTTATTTCGCTCCAAAAAAATCTGACACAAACCGTACAAACAACTACCCGAACGTGCCATTATCAGCTTACAGTTGCCAGACGTTGGTTTACCACTGACGGTCCTACACTGTTCCACCAGTGCACCTTCAGCGAACACTTGAGTTTCATCTTCTGCCTGCTGTATCGTTCTCACTCTGATCTGAATCTGAATTCGAGGTAATCCAGTGTGGTAACAAATTTGGTGTGGATGGAATCTAAATGAATTTTCCATCAACAACAGCATCCAAAAGCAGATGTATGTAACGCTTACGGCACTAATGATTGGTTGGGGGAGGCCTGTGTTTTTTAAACTCTTTTGTATACGTTCTATAATGAAGCTAACTAATTGTTCTTTTTCACTGGTTTACCAGATGGCAGCAATCTCGCCACGCTTCAAATAGAACTGTGAAGATGCTACTGTTGTCCCGCAGCAGTATCGGAACAGTGTGTTCCAAACACGCAAAACCACACAATCGAATGACGTTTCTTTTAATGTAGTATCGTCACCCACACCCTTCCCTATATTATGCAAGGGCATGCGCATAACACACAAATGGTTCCCCCAGATATCCGCCCTTCGAAACACCGTCACCGTCATGAAGCGGTAAGCTGTGTGTCGTCAAAACGAGCTATCTGCCTTCATTGCTGTCTACTCTTTTATGCACTGGAACACCTATTCTGCGGATGTAATCGAATTACATTGGGCTAGGGATGACCTTCAGCATGGCCATGACCTGTTTGCGTTATGCGTTACATACCCGACCTAGATATTTTTCAGCAAAAGGTGATTGACTTGTTGCGTTAGTAAGTGTACTACATTTGGGTCACATTAATGCGGATTGAGGTCGTCTATCCACGGTCAAGGATGCTGCTGAAGGACACCAATACGTATTCAAGGACGGCGTTCAGTGCGTGTGAGGCTGATAAGACTAATGAGCGAATGTGAAGGAAATGAGCGGGACGGTTCATAGCAATTACTTTTGTTTGAGTAAATACGAAATGATTTCTTTCTTGGTGCTATTTTTTATGATTATGATGGTTGAGGAAATATGCTGAACAGTTCTCTAGCTACCCTTAACAAATACTTACCCTCTAGTTAAGCTTGCTCAACTACAACTGACTACAACATAAATGCATGCTTGATGATAATAATCTAAAATACGTCGTCTATATATGAAATTCTTCTATGATTACCCTTCTCTGATCGCTTTAAGTTATGTTTGGTTTAGGTGGATGAGATGAGATGTTTTGTGTTAGACAAACGTGCAGAAGCGTTACCAAAATCCTGTTTATGTTAGCGTTGAAGAATCTCTCTGAGCGATCATCATTATCCTTATACCAAATTCTAGCTACCGATCGACAACACAACAGGACGCCAAACGAACAAACGGAACATCGAGCAAAAGAGTACCGCAAACAGTGAGTGCAAACGTTGAGCGATGTACATAAATAAAATGAAGCCAGTGCAAAAGATGCGTTTATGTGTGTTCAAAGGTGCAAGCCTGTGATGCTTTATTCGGTTAAGATATAACAGTAACACAACAAGAATGAGAAAAGAGTAATGCGGTAAAACTAAGGCTTGTAACAGTTGTCCAAAAAAGCGTCTAAAGCGACCATCAAAAAGTTTGCCCTACGAGCCTTGTCAAGATATGTGCTATGTCGACCACCGTTTGGAAGCGTTTGGCCAACCGGGTTGTTCAGGATAGCAAGGAAAAGAAGCAAGAGTAGGCAGAAGCGTAGAAAGAAGAACTGCACCTTACACAAAACACACATACACGCACATAAACAACAACCATACATGTATCCTACCGCATGTACGTTTGCGTTGCACGTGGGCAAATGCGTCGACATTCAGATGATGCCGATTGTCAATCGTTTCAAAATATCGTCAGCACCACGCGCCAGTGCCTTCGTGGTGGCGAAGGTAGCGCTGGCACTGGTCAAGCTACCGACACCGCTCTCACTACCACTGCCCACCGCAGAAGCGGTGTTGGACGTGTTTGCGGGTGCCTTCGTTGTGCGGTCCCGTCCGAAGAAATCCACCAGCCGGTAGAACCCATTCAACACACCGACGAAAAACCGATACAGCGTAAAGTTCCGCACGACATTACCGATGTCAAGCAGGAAATCGATTAGCCAGGCAATGAAACGTGTAATACGAGCGCACCGACACTCCTCCCGTATCACGATCACCTTCTTCCGCGAACGGGTAAGGCGACCGCGCTCTTTCTTAGTCGGAATCGGCGTTTGCAGCTCGTTCTCTTGCACCTGTTCCTTGCTACCCGACTGCCCCTGTCCGTTTGTCCTATCGCTAATGTCTGCGGTTTTCCTGCCTGGTTGTGGCTTCCTGTACACGGCTATCCTACGACCCCGTTGCCCAGCACAGCGACTCCATGGTTGCTGCTGTTGCTGTTGCTGCGCTGCCTGGCTTTCCATTTCCGACCGTCTGCCTAAGGTGCTAGCGTAACTATTATCGGTACTTCTATCGCTACAGCTAATTGTACTACCGTCCTCGCTGTCACTACCGTCCTTACTATAGTCACTGTCGTGCTCATCTTCATCAAACGCATCCGTTTGCCCTTCCTCATCGGTGCGAACATTGGGAGAAGAAGGTTTACTACTTTTTGCACGATGATGCATCCGCTTACCTCGTAAATCTTGGCACTTGGCAGCGGTCAACACAGTGCCCGGCTGGCAGCGTAGCACCGACTCCAGGCAGCGGACATTCTCCCGGCAGGTGGTGATGATTTCGCTCTAAAAATGGAGAATCAAATATGAAACAAAATGTTAGAGATTCGGACTAAAACTGCAGTCACGGAGCTATTAGCACACGATTTATGAATGATGGCGCATGTGTGGTTATGGTAAAGTCATGAGAGTGAGTAATGTGACAGTTTTAATAAGGGTTTAAACAGTTAGCAAATTATAGCCTAACCCGCAGTACATTCTCTAGTTGCTTAACGCTAATGATTGATGATAAATAAAGCTGTTTTGAATTATCGATATGAGGTCATGATTGTTTTCGACATTATTCTTTAGATTAGAATTCCACCGTACGCGAATCCACTACGTCTATCGATATTACACCAGCATGAGGTGCAGAGCGGTATGACAGGCGGTGCTTCATCTTTTCGCAAAATAAACGTGTTTCTACCATTCCAAGGTCTAATTAATTTAAAGCATTACAATATTAGATCATATGAACGTAGCAGTAAACGAATATTTACAAAACTTACTATTACTGGTATCCTTGGTAATGATTTATCTACCGGAACAAATCACACTCATACGCTAAAGAGGATAAATTAAAGTAATATGCTCCAGATATTGGAAGCATGTAACGCCTTTTGGGGAATTTCTTTTCGCGATAAGAAATGAGGAAGACTTCCTCTGATAAATTTAAACTTCCTCATGCATTACCACTCAAAAAGGAAAAGCCCTTACTTTCTCTATTTATATACACACACACATACATGATGTGTTAAAGTGTTTCTCTTATATTTTTACAAACTTAACACCTGTACCGAAATAGGTTCCCTTATTTTCCCACCCCACATGCACGCTATCAGTGATTTTTTTCCCCTTCGCCGTTCGTTAATTCAATCAATTTAACTACTCATACTCTCTCAAGTTTTACCATAACACAGCTCCCAAAACACACAAACTAAAACGAACAAAATGGCGCTGATACAGCAGCAGTGGACACATGCGTAACGCAAGCATAGATCACAGTAATAGAGAAGCAACATTCTTACGTAGTCGTCCGGCTTCAGCAGATGGCACTTGGCCTTCAACGCTTCGGTGTTTGCGAATCGGATCTTGCTCTGGATCAGTAGCTTCTTCACCTCCGCCTCCATGTCCTCGTCGAACTCGTTGTTCGAGCTGCTGCTCGTTTCGTGCGACAACGAGCGCACGAAAGCTGTCGACGAGTTGTGTTTGTCCACCGAACGCAACGAACGACGACGGGGACCACCAGTGGTACCAGCGTTCATCAATCCGTTCGGTGCGTTCGATTCAACCATAGTGGCGAGCGGAGTAGCCTCGAGGAACGACAGCGAACCGTGCTTTCGTGTACTCACGTTCGTCGACGATTGCGGTGGGCTACCAGATTTACTGGACCAGGAGTTCATGTTGTTGCCTGTGTGGGGTGGAATTAGCAAAGAAAATTAAGGTCGTATGCTTATAATCTCAACAAAAACAAAGATACACTTACCGTATCGATCGTCCATTCGGTACTCGTCTAATCGCTTTCGGCGATTGAGCGAGTTAGCGTTGATCTCCAACTTGTTGGCGGATTCCGACTTTAGCCGGAACCGGGGCGGTGACAACGAGTCCATGTTGGCCGCCGACAGAGACGACGATGCACAATCCGACTGTGAGTCGATAAAATTCCGATAGTCATCGCCGAAATCGAGCAACCGCCGGGCCGCATCCGTGTCACGATCCTCCGAGTACGGTTCCGACATATACTTCTCCTGATAATTATCCCACGCCTGTTCCGAGAAGCTGCTCATCTCCTCCGTGCCTGTGCCGGTTCCGTTCAGATCGGTTTCAGCCTTCTCCACACCATCTAGATTATAATTAGCGAGTGCCGCTAATGATCCTAGATTGAGACTGCCGCACCGGGGGCGCGTCAGTGAACCGATCCGGAACTCGGGCTTCGCCATCGGGCACCCAAATTCTTCCTCACTGTCCTGCGAACGCTTCGTCGACCGAGCCGACGTCTGCCGTACGGAGGATGACTTCCGCGACGAAGAACCGGACAGTGAGGACAGCGTAAGCAAGTCGTCGGACAGCCGCAAACGGCCGGAAAATGATTCCGACTTTAGTAGCCGTCGACTGCCACTGGTAGTGATTGCAACGCCCGCCACACTACTGTTGCTGCCGGAGAGTTGAATCTCACGCAACGGTTGACCACTGCCACCGGTGAGTGCGTTGTACTGTAGGAGTAGCGACTGCTGAAGCAGGTGCAATGTCGATGAGCTGTGCTGCGGTGGTTGCGATTCATCTGAGCCGGATTCATCAATACGATTCTGTGATAGAAATAGGAAGAATACGGAAAAGAAAGAATTAGAATATGCAATAAACCCTCTATTAAGCAATACATCAAAAGAACCGAAGTCACTCACGAATCGGAGCCATCTGTCGCACTGCTCGTTATCTTTTGGACCTAGCCCGGTAAAGCTTAAGCTTCGCAAAGCAATGCTAATGAAATGGAATATTCTCGTCACGTTTATCAGCGGTGCAACAATGCAACAACAAAACAGATTCTACAAAACATGTGCAAGTGCCATGGCACATTATTTACTTTTTTATCTCACAACCACAAATAGAGTGTGCTCGAAAGATTTTGCAAAACATTTAACGATCTAAATCGCAATACATATGCAGTTTCAGTCAGCAGTCTGAAACTGAAGACAATTTCTTTGCTCTTGGACGATGATATCATAACTCCAATAATGAAGCCATGTTGTCTGGATAATGCTTTTCAATGTTTACTTTAACACAAGATTCGTTCTCACTTTAACAGCTTTACAAACACTTCCAATAAATTCTTACATCACCTCTGTAACTCAACGAACAAGTCCATTGTTCACCAAATTAGAAATGATGCAACCTTCACCACAACAGACCACACAAACCAATCTACTGGTGTAATATAGTTTGCCACTGGCATTAACACTTCAATAAAATAATATTTCTTCACAGGAAAACACAAGCCAACATTTGTAGAAGCACAAAATATAGTCTGCTACCGTCAGTATTGTGCAACGACTTCACCTCAACATGTGGACGGTTCCGAAGGTTTTCGCCCGAAACCAATTTAAACGTCCAGTACAATCCGCCACGGCTGTAGGCATCGCCAATTGCAAATGCCATTAATTCACCTTCAAGAGCAACGCCACCACACGTGTACCCATTATTTTATTGCACATGCACAGTAACGCAAAGCACTGTGACTCTCACTCTTCGTAACAACTCACCTTACGACGCGGTCGTAGCTTGCGCTTCTTGAGCGAACCTTTGCTTTCGGAGTTGCGCACGACGGTTTGCTGACTGGAGGTCGGTTTCATGCTGCCGCGAGCTCCAACCATAGACGAACCACTGCGGGACATCGTGTTCAGTGCCGATTCGCTGATCGAAAAGTTTCGATGATCCGTCAGTGGTCGGTTGCTGGTGTCATTACCATCACCACCACTGCTGCTCGCACCCGGCTGGTGGGTGGCAGGGTCTGTTGCACCGCCACTCCCACTGTCCGTACCGCCATACTGATTAATTTCCACGCCGGACGAATTCAGCTGTGACATGCACGACACCGACCAGGGTCGGTCGGTAGCAGAACGGTGAGGTCTACGCTTCACTACCGTTGATGTGTTGCCGCTGTTGGTGGGACCACCGTGTGCAACCGCACTCGGTAGCGAAGGGCTCGAACTAGCGGCCGTTACTCCTGGTGCGGTGGACGTGGCCGTCGTCCTCGTCATTGCGGCAGAGCTTCCGCCTTTCGAATCGGTGGCAACGCCTTCGTCGTCGTTAGAAACATCGTTAGAGTTCTCCGACGGGTAGGATGTGCCATCGTTCAGCAGCTCCTGGGACGTTTGGGTCTGTTCACCCTGCAGGCAGGTGGCAACCGAGTTGGCCAACCCTTCCGAGCTGTCCGTGTCACGTGTGATCGAATCCGAATCGGTGTACTCGCCGGAAGCTTCACAGTCGGTCGTAGGCACGGAGGCTGGTAACAATGGGGCCGCTACCGGCGCATCCAACGGTTGCTTCTCAAGCCATTCCTACGCGGGGAGTAGTAACAAACAACAAAAAACGAAAGTGGCACATTAGCAAAACAAGTGTTTACAATTTAATCAGCTGTTTCGTGCAGCAAGCGCTCGCTTCGCTTTACGGCCACGAACTGCACGGTTCGGGGAGCCACTTCGATTTACGACGGCGTTAGTCAATGGAACTAACAAGTTATTTCTTCCCACCTAACTACTCTTACTATGGAATGGAAGGAAGTGAATTTAGTCTGTCGCACACCGGGCTCGTCATGCACACTTACCTCGATCAGATTCATCTTCAGATTGCTCATGGCTTTCTCCGCCTTTCGACCGTGACCGTGATGGTGATGGTGATGATGATGCTGACTGTGCGCGGTGGCACCGTGTCGCGGTTGGGGTTCGTGCGATGCAATAATGCTCGCGATACCAACGCCCGATCCCACCCCTGTCCCCGGCAACGATGGCAACGATGACGTTTGGTGGTGGTGTGGCTGATGATGGCTGCTGTTGCTGTTGTTACTGCTGCTATTGTTCGCACTGTAGTTATGATGATGATGATGATGGTGATGATGATAGTAGTTGGGATTTTTCACCACCGTTTTCGGCGTACTACCCGTGCCCGATGCAGCCGCAGCAGCTGCTGCAGCTGCGTTTTTGGCGAAAATTTCGTCACGCACCAGCGTCTCGGCATGCAGCACTAACCTTTGGATCGAGCTTGTTGCATACTGCGGTGGCTGGAAATGGAAAACCGTAGGAGAAAAGACGCCCGAAGCACAAGCGTCACAGCCAGCGCGAACAGAAACACATTAATGAAGAAGAAAAACAAAAGTGTGAAAATGTGTCTTTTCAACCGAATCCGTCAGTTCCGCGGTTTTTGCAATATGGATGAAGGCTCTCACTTCCACTGGGTACAGGAGAGTCCCCACTTATTCTATGCACACTACACATTCACTCTATGTGTATCGAAGCCGATCGAAACGATTGCAAGTGTACGGATTTTTATCGCATCGAGAAGAAAGCACTGCTCAGTATGCAACTGGAACGTTGCGTCGCGAAAGTAGCTAAATGATGCGCGCACTCACCCTATGGAACACACCATTTCATGAGGTATCTAATGCCACTACCGCGAGTAGATAAGATAAGTTTACCAAACAAAACAAAGAGACGAACCAAAAAACAAACCACACAAACGTACAGATTGTGTTCTATATAACAGTTTCCACCGTTTATTAAGGGTTGTGGAGCAGTTTTGTGGTTTGCACACTTGTCACAGCGACGAGATCTGCTTGCATACTGACGAACCACTGCGACCAACAGCGCACAGATGGTGGCACATGCATATACGCTTCTCGGCAAAAACGTTTATTTCTGTGAAACAAACCCACATTTTGCCACACTAATGACGTTGATTATCGAAACATTTGCCAACACCGCACCGCCACCTGAACCAGTGGGGACTGGTCCCTACATCCGCATCCGATAGGCGGAACAAAAGCCGAGACAGGGGAGGTGGTCTCCATTTTGTGGAGATGCAAAAACAAAAAATAATTGCAATCAGCTACGGTACTCACACACTTATACACGTGAATACCAATGCTCCGTTTTTTGCCCGGTGGGTGATGGGTTTAACACGCTTATGACCAACTGCACGTAGCACAAATTTGTAAGAAAAATCGATACATTACAATGTCCGTTCGAAAGGCTCACTTGAAATGGAGAATAAGCTTGAAATGCACAAAAAAGCAAGAAATCTTATTTTTTGCTGTTGATTTGATATAAAAGAACGAGAAAACGCGTAAAGGCAAGCTGATTAACATTCAACAACAACAATAAAAGAAAAAAACAAAACTATTTAAACGAGTAACGACCTATCAGCAGAACGCTTGCTGTTTTTACGTGCTCTTACAATGTTAAGCATTCAACAGCCATCGCTTATACTAACTCTCAAGTAGAATAATATACACAAAATGCTAATTAAACGACAAACAGAGAATGAACCTTCCACACAACTTACCTTCGATCTCTTGGCACTGTTGACGCTATCCGAGCTTTTGCCGAAACTTCCAATCGACGTCATCATCAACGATCGTCCTCCGTTTCGGCCATTCGGCATAGCAGATGCACCTTTCTGCGACACGTCCCGCGTAAAATCCAAACATTTCTTCGACTTCGGTTCCCTGCCGGCGGTCATCTTTAAGGCACTCGTTCCCAGTTCTTCGCGCTGATGCTTATCCGTCTGAGCGTCCGGTTTGTTTTCCTTCTCCTCTTCTCCAACTCCTCGCTCTTCTTCGGCACGCTTTCTCACCGCTAGCAGCTCATCGTCATCTTCATGCTCACCGTTATTGTACACCCATTCGTCATCACCCTCGGACGAGGAAGCGGACGGCGAGGATGTACTGGGGGACGATTCATCCGACTTGGTTCGTTCGCTTGAATCTTTGTTCAGTTCCGAATCCGTGTCCCGGTGTTTGAAGTAAAACGTGGCACAATTCTTCGATTTTCGGTTTGAGCGGTTAAACTTGGACGAATCGCTCACCTTCGAACGTTTCGGCTTGCCGGATGATCCTAACGGTGAGGACGATTTTACATGGCGAAGTGATGCTTCTTTGCCGACATGACGATCCGTGTGTTCCTTCACGATTGCAGTACCATTCACGACTGCATTATTGTTGACCGTGTCGAGAGTGCTGCTCAGTAGTGCTCCCCCATCCACCAAATCGCACCCGATGATTGACTTATCGCTCTCGAGGGTTGTATTGTTGTTGTTTAGAATGTTTTCCTTGAGCACGGTCGCGGCGTTGGCTGCGATGGCTTCGGCTGCTTTCGAGCTGGTCGTTGTCAGTGTCGTGGCATCGGAAAGTGTCGTAGTCGTCGAAAGGTTGTTAATGTCTGCTTCCATCATAAGATTACCCGAGCTAGGTGAGGATGTTGATGCTACTGCGCTGCTGTTAATGCTACCCGTACCCGGGTGATACTGGGGGTTCTGCTTCTGGTTGCTACTACCACTACTGTTATAGGCGTTGCCCGCTCCACTGTAGGCAATGATGTTGGGCACAATTTCACTATCGCTGCCTTCTGAATCGGCATCGAAACCAGCGTTTGATAGCTTTTTTACCTTAACCCATTCTTCCTGCAAAGATAAAAATGGAGATGATGAGTAAACATTTGCCAAAAGGAGAAATTCTTACTAATGTGCGTACATTATTCAATGTCTCGATGTGAATAGAACCCTGAGATTTGACGCTGGAGCTACTGACGCGGGCTAATTTGTTGGCCGGCTCTTCATCCGTATCCGACAAGCTGGCGTTGTTATCAGAGCTCTGTGAAAAGATTAAGATCTCAATCAGTCAATGTTCAATACATTTCCATCCACTAAATGTCCAACTTACCGAGGTCTTGCTATCCAATAATCCTTCCAAAAGGCACTGTATCTCGAAGGCTTTCAGGTAGAGCAGATGATAGCGCCGCTCTAATCCTTTCACTCCACCTCCACCGTTCTCTTTGCCCTTGCCTTCGGTGGTTGATGCTACACTACTATTATTATGGCCACTGGTGGTGTTGCTGTTTCCGAGCGATGCTTCGACTTCCGGGGTGAGGGATCCCTGGCCGGATGCAGACGAGGCAGACTTTCGGTCACGTTCGTAGCTACGAATGCAAGCTGCTACTGCCCGGGAGTTCGATTTGATTTCGCGATAAATTTCCTGCCAAAAAGTCGGATAAGAACATACAATTACAATTTGTCCATTAAGTATTGGTGTCGCAGACTTGCGGGCAGATTAGCCCAAACCCACTGTAAGTGTTCGACTGTTGAAGCACCCAGAACTGTAATCGATTCAATGTGCGATGGCTGATAAGTTATCATTACAGTATTGATTCCCAGTTTATATAAAACCTGCACTGCAGTATCTCTGTAAGAGTAGTATGCGGTGGTGTTTGGGCGCCTGCGTCTATTGCGAACCGTTTTCAAACAACATGCTATACCCAGCTGTACGCGTCTCTGGACTGTGTTTTCCCATTAGCCGTATCGCAACTAATATCGTAAATTATTATCGATCGTATTGAAACCCATCGGATGTGATGATTCGTACGGGCGTCAAAAACGCATCGTTACCTGTCATCACTATTAACCGCCAGAGAGCAAAACATATCTTCCCCCCTTTCGGCGGCCAATCCCATTCAGCGCCGGATAACAATACACGATCGGATTTTCTCATGTGTTGTAAACTGTAAAATTATGTAAATCAGGTTCCGTTTGCCACTGGGACAACTAGGAGCCAAACCCCTCAATCGAACACGTTGCCTGTATTGTAACCTTGGTGTAGAAGAATGAATAGACCTAAACAGGGCCATTTTCGGGAAGGCTAATGGGTGCGGCTTCGTATGGGCCATCAATCGGTTAATGGAACTATGGCGGTGTGGTTCGCCTATGCTATTCGCCGAAAGGCTATCATTTTCGGTATTTTTTTCGGTACGCTGGCCTTTTTTTTAGTCTCGTTCAAAGAGTAAGGTGGCATGGGTGAATGAGACAGAAGAAAGGAAAAAAATGGAAGCGCACACATGTCTAGAGAGGTAAAACGATTTATGAGTGGTGAAGAAACGAACGCGTTCGATCTTAAAATGGTCCTTCTTTTCCGGGTGTATGATTATCGATGGAATTGAATTAGAACGCAACCTTGAAAATGTTTCGAAAGGGGTTTTTATACATATGTTTAAACTCACAACAAATGGGTGGGTTAAATATTGTGTTTTCTAAGCAGGAAATACTTGCACATCGGCTTGCTCCGGCGGTACACTTTTTTTGCTCCAGAAACTGACTTTACAACCATCTGCCACATTAGCGCCTATTAGGACCCTGATTTGAAAGGAGGACGAATAAAACGATCAACGCTGCTGTAAAACTAACCCTGCTGAACTATTTTCTACTGTCGCCCGACCGTCCATGTGTCCATGAGACCGGCCGACATTGCTAAAGTGAAAGTAACCTTGTTGCGTACGGTTCAATCATTCACTCATTTCCCATCAATAAATTCACTAATTGCACGCCCCTGGAGAACCGAACCGCCACTAATTGGACCTCTTTCACCAGGTCCACAGAAAGGTGCCCGCGGCTCAACTGCGATGTGCTTTTTACCATAGCGAGATACAGCGAGACCACCCAAAACGGAAGGCTTTGCGCGTCCTGGTGAAATTGGTGGCAGGTGTGAGATAGCCCCAGTACATGGGTCATAAATTAGCATTGGATAAAGTGTGGCCGAGCGAAAACTAGGTTAGGTTCGTTCCCTGCTGTTTCCGCGCAAAAAAGACGGAAAAGAACCAAAGGAGTTAGCCTTTTTTCCAGCCACTTCAAATTAGATCCACCCATGGATGTCGTTGCGATTTGGGACATTTTTGCGAGTCATTCCTCTGTTTCGATACACGCTTTTCGGGTGGGTTGTGGCAGTAGTAATGAGATTTTAGTACTGCTTTCATCTTGTTCACATTGAATCGGTCACCCAACTATCACGGAACGTTCGTACGAAAATCGCGATCCTTCTCACTTTTCTCGACCTTGTTCAGCACCTAAAGTTGGCTTTCTTTTGCCGTAACGCCTCCAAATCAGACACTCAAACTTACGCAGGAAATTGAAGATCACAAATAAAGCAAATAAAAAAACAACGTAATTATTTTCCGTCTTACGAAACGAACTTATGACGAGACCATCATGGACCATGATCATAGATACATAAATTTTCTGCTCACCTCCAACTCATCGCTAACGAGCGAAGAAGCTCGTTGTTGCTTTTTGACAGGTGTGATTTATTTCTTTTCGCCTGTATTGTGAGCTTTTTTTCCTTTGATAGTTTTTTCACTCCGCGTTTGGGGAGTTGAAAATGTGCAGTAAAAATCAGACATCCTTCCTTTGTTAGTTTACTACCACCTGGGACGGCATCATTTGGACCGAAATTGGATCGATTACTCAACACGGAAAAACAATCATCTGTAGATTTGGATTGCAGGTTGCATTAGAAGTTGTCTCAGCTGTTCAAGTCGATTATCTTGACGATATTATATCTCTGCTTACGAATCTTTTTTCGTAGCTGTGGGAAATATTTTCTTCATTTCACTTCTGTTACAAATTTTAAAAAGATCGACGAAAATATTTACCATGACGAAACAAACGGACTCCCACGGACTCCCATTAAACGTCTGCAGGAATGCACGAGGACGCAATACAAATTTTACGACCGAATCAATTTGATGATATATAATCCCTAGAGCCACTGTACTGTAGTGTTTGTGTGAATCTGACTGTCTAGACATCTCTTCAACTGTTCATCAAAACATGAGTTCTACCAAATGATTTAACCGAACTTCGGTCTTCTTCGGCGACTTCAGTTCAAGTAAGTCTGGGTGTAATCTGAAGACACCCACATTCCTGCATGCTGCTGAGAAGTTTCGGGAAATCCTCACCGAGACCAGAACCCGGTCCAGATTGTTGGTAAATAAACAAAGACTTACATCGAGCTCCGCTTGAACCCAGTGAAGTGATGGTGTCGATCGTCGGCGATCCGTATTTCTTCCACTGTTTTCCTGAACCAACAGCATAATTAGTGTGTTTTTGGTTTTGATTGCGAAAATCTCACCCCTAAAATGTTCCCTACCGAACAGGGAATAATCCGAAACACTACACCTGCCTCCCACTCTCACACACGTTTCTCAGTTTGAGATCGACGTAAAGGTGGCAATCGCAAAATCTAATGCCACACCACACATAACATAAACACCCTATAAATTAGCTACCACCCAGCAGGCTTAGCACGTCACAGCTCCGGGAGGTGCAAGGTTTCATATGGTACGATCCGAAATTTTCCACCAATATTACACATTCCACGCTTCCATCGGGGCGGGCGTAGAACAAACGGCGACACGAAAACTCATCTCACACATCGCCGGAGCACCGTTTACTTTTTTATAGCAATTTTCTTCGTTATGGTTGTTAAGAACGGGTCACTAACTCACTTGGCATCGGGCTCACACGACACCACACACGGAACGACCAAAACGAGCGAAGATTATTTTTGGATTTTCACGGACAAACCGTTCGGCTTCCGCGTTTCAGCGAAGCCGAAGTTGTCTTTCAAATTGGCCGCCCAAATGTCCACACAGAATTGCAGATGAGGAATGTTTGAAGGTCTCTCGGACAGAACTGAACTACACTGCGGTCGATGTACGAACACTCACCAGCGAAACGGTTCCTTTTTGCTGTTGTAAAGTTTTATGATTTTTGGAAAATAATCACATCATGCAGGAGAAAGCCAAAGCAAACCCTCTCACAAATATGAATAGGAAATGGAAACTTTAAGGAGTGAAAGAAACTATCACATCGCACTCGACGTGACGTCAGTGCCCGGATAGGAGGGTCTTACGTTGAGCACCAAGCACCAAGTTTGCCTCTTCCATTGGTTTCTGTGTTTGTTTATCTTATCTCGAAAAGCAACAGCATTTGCATAATTGGCTTAAGCTAGAGGGTTTGCTGGTGTATCTAATTTTTGCCCAAGGGCTATCGGTTTCTTTATCGCTTCGTAGTCACTCCTTCCTATCGTGGTAATGATGCTTCATGAATCACCGTACGGTGTATAGCGTTGCCTAGATGATGCTGATGCTTTAAAAAACAAACTGGCTTTTGTCTCCCGTTCCTGATAGTTGCCGACGATCAATCCATAGGGGGTGCACGCCGAGGTCACAGTTACTGACAGTAACGTACAATTTATAGACCTTCCCAGCAAGCACGCGCCCAGGCTTGATCCTGTCACTACGGATGCAGCGCGAGTGTGTGAATCATCTATTTTTATGAGCGTTTCTTAAATGATGCGTTGCATCTTGGCGATGCATATACCCGACCAGGGTGGGAGAAGGGAGTACAGAAATGTCTGCAACATTCTTCAACCCCTATGGTGGACCGATGGTAAAAGATAGGTCAATGTGAAGCACCCTAAAATAAACCACATGTGTATAAACGTTTAGCGAGCCCAAATTATTATGCGGCGTGAAGTGTTCACATTGTTTGAGGTGACGAGAAGGAGTAACAATTTGTAAAGCTAATTTCCTATTTTGTGAATAGCATTGCAATAGGGAACCATTAGGACCATGATGAATGGTTCGACTCAAATACACAATGATCCCGCGATCATTGGTTATTTCTTCTTTACAGGGTTTCCAGCAGTTATATGATCACAACTCTGTTAGGAAGTTTCGATCATCATCTGAAATGGTTCTAGCGCCAAAACAGATCATCTTGATAATTATCATGATTAATAAAAAAACTGAAATTATTTTATTTCTATATTTAAACTTTTGAGTTGTTTCTACCAACCCTGCATTTACATGATATCCACTTTCTGTCATCACTCAACCGAAGCACAGAAGGATTAGGTCAGTCCTGAAACGCTCGAACCCTTTTTAAACGGCTTTCAATCATTTTGCCACCTCGGACGATGCCACCACACACGACAAACGTTCGCATATTCGACTTCATCTTCGGCGGAACCGTCGGACCTGGAAGCGAACAAATGCATTGACAAACGATCGAAAGTTCCATTAACACCTTCATTCAGAAAGAAGGCTCGTGCACGCGAGACGTCTTCATCGGACTAGCCGTCACCGTAGTATAGAGCATATAGCAGGGATAGCCTCAAGGGTTGCTGAAGAAGAGCATGCACACTTTCCGCATAATTGAGTGTCATCGAACATTAATCTACCTCTGTTTTCTACACTCTTTTCACCATCGAGATGCTTTTCGGTTCGGGCAAAATATGACAGTTTGCCTTACCCTTAAACCGCTCCCCTTTTAAGTTGTCGTGAAAAGAGGAAAATTAGAGAATAGATTTATTACCCATCTTCGAGTGCTTTAAACCCGCGAGGCAACTCGGCACAAGCGTGCGATCTGCACTCAAGCGGAAAAGATTTGTCATCGTTTTTAAACACAACCTACAAGTAAAGACCTCACCGAGCTTCTTGCGGTACGTGTCGGGCAAAAGTAAATGTGTGTATGTGTGCGAATGCGTTTCGATTTATATTGCTTGCTTGCATTCCTTTCGGGCGACGTGATTTATTCCCGAAAGATACTTTGCTTAAAGGCAGGAAATGCGCTATGTGTATTTTAACCGCGGAGAGATAAATACGATTTTGACCTAATTCTCTTATTGCACATAAATGCACAGTATGCTTTGTTTGTGACGCTGCACATCCACATCGGGATTTGAAAATTGCATGTTTGTTAGCGTTGGCAGTTTTGCTACACTGACGGTACGAAAACACACCCGCATTTAAAGACAAATGGAAGCATAAAAGTTGCAAAGCGTATCTGAAAGAGAACGTACACTGCATCGTAATTATTATTTGTTGAAACCACTTTGGATACGCTGAACAACAAACTGAACGTGTCATTCGAAACCAAACAAACTTCTTCGAAGGTTAACATCTCGTGTCTCAGTATTGCTAACCACACTACAGCTGAAAACCATGCAGCTGCACTTCTTATTTGTTTCTTATAAACGCTCAAGGACTTTATTAAAGAGGGCTCAGATACACGAGTGGAGTAACGCGGGTGATTTGGGGTAGTTTGCGAATAGCATTTATCTGTATGACTGCTGACGTTCCTTCAAGCGATCCAAGCTAACATAATG
Source organism: Anopheles minimus (assembly GCA_000349025.1). NCBI lineage: Eukaryota > Metazoa > Arthropoda > Insecta > Diptera > Culicidae > Anopheles > Anopheles minimus. The sequence continues at coordinate 3,115,222 of KB664277.1, forward strand.
ACACGGCATTGGGAGAACCTATCCTCGAGCTAATTATTCTGACATTTTGTTGAGATTCGCCAATCTGCAACGTAGATCCACATCCAAACTGCAGCAGACACAAAGGAATTTTGTTGCAATTTGTCGTGCAATACCTCTAGCGATGTACATTGCTGCAATATATTGGATAGAGCAGTACTGAGTACACGGAAAATAAGCAAAGTTCTAGATGGAGCTCTGGAGATCAAGAATAGAGCCGAATCGTGAACCTTTAATCGTAGGCTAAGGTAAATTGTCTTAACGATTGCCAATCAAAAGTCAGCCATCACGAAAAGCCTTCGGTGTGAAGGTGATCAGGCAACGATCGATTTCTATCGTCATGTACAGCAACCGGGTACTAAGTAATCGAGCCCTTAAAATGTAGAACTAAATCCCATCACCATCATTGCATTCGTCGTGTTTTATGACGAAGGTTTGCCACAAGAAGCTTACCCTTTGGAGAAGTTTAGTTTTTGTTTGTTTGGGTGTGCTGTTTGTTTCTTGTTCATAATAAGAATCTTATTGCACAATTTATATAGAGCATATCTCTGTGAAAATGCGATCAAGAAGCCCAAAGTACCTTTACATTTCTGTCAACTATCAAACTATTTCTCAAATCTAAAACGAACCGAACCGTATATTTTCTCCTTAATGTTTGAAATAACAGCTTCCGATTGACATTTCGGCATGGAGCTGCCCCGGTAACAGTTTAGTCACGCTCAGAAGCTCGTTAGTAGCATCATTGTGGCACGAACCTCATTCTGCTAAAAGAAGCTTAATGTTGACGAGTAACTAATATGCTAGTGCCAATCATCACTTCATAAAATGCCACTTTCACTAGTTTTTTTAATGCGCTACCCACGAAGCCATCTTTGGCACGAGCCACACATGAAGCGTGAGTCGTATGCAGTCATTTTTGTTTGATACTTTTGAGGAACAAGTTGTTGATGGAAGTTTTTTTTTAGTATTCTTACCCGTTCTTATCCAAAGCAAGCGAAGAAAGTGTCTACAAACCGAAGCAAATCTAATGATGTTCACACAACACAATGACTTCGTCGGTTTCGAAAAGGTGATGGAAATGCATTTTCACCTTCTAAGTAATTTATTTCCCTTTTCATCCTACCCTGACGGCGTTTGTTCAACATTTCATTACTTCTTTTGTTCGCGATTAGCTAATTTGGGACCATAGACGGCAATATGTTGCATAAATGCAACTTTTTCGCACTCCGAGCGCTTCGAACGATGCACAATCAACTGTACGATCAGTGCAACAAAGTAAAGCTTAGTCCACCGCGAATGTACTCCAAGTTTATATATTGGACTTGGACCGAGTTGCTTCACAAATCGGTGATGATTCGACGATTCTTAAGACTTTCAAACAGTGTTTCCTTTCCATCCATTTTCCATTGATCTTGATAGTGTGATAGAGAATGGATCAGATATGTTGTATTTATTGTTACTATTCAATTAATTGTAAACCATTGTTCTGTCGAACCGGCAGGAGGTCAAGTATGTATCGGACCTTGGGAAGACATCTACTACAGGCAATTGCAAATTGTTCCAATCATTCTTCATTGCATCCTCCATGCGGCATGATATTTCTAATGCGGACGACAAGAGAGAAGGAACGAATCCGATATCTTATCGATCAAGGGATCCTATTGATTCGAAAATATTTTCCTTGTGATTAAGTCTAGGCCTTGATGAACCTTATTCATACATTTACTCCAACAAACAGGCACTATCCCGAAGCCATTTTGGATCCATCAATGATGTTGTACTTTTTGGGACGGGCCCATTCGGGGTGGGGTGTGAGATAAAATACGGTATAGTACCGTGCCCATAGTGCTCGTGGGTATTACCATTCAATGCGCAACACAGTTTCCTTGACAAGATCGTAGACATAAACGCAGCCACCCCCCCTGAAGACCATTGCAATGCAGTTTTGACGTTGCAATCATCCTCCGCACGTTAGCAAAAGGGTGCAGCAGCATCCGTGCAGCTACTGCAAGGCGTTTCCAGAAGCCTAAACAGATCCTCCATTAATCTGCGTCGGGAATGGGCGATTGTATACGGAGAGGTATATCTTGCAGTTACTGCTGACGATTCCTCTTCAAGAGCTATTTGTTTGGGTTTAAGTTGGAATGGGGGAAAAAACACCCTTCCCTCAGGAAGCTCGAATGTGCATCAAATGTGCAATGAAATAAAACGAAATGCAGTCGCTGGATGGATGAGTAAATATGGTTTCTGTTTGCTGCTGACTCCTCAAAAGACGACCACAGAGTTTGTGTTGCAAGGGGATGGAAAGCGTTGCCACACGAGACGTCAAACGACAAGATCGCGGCGCCGTTGACAGAGAATAATGGTTCCAAACATAGGAAAAAGGCCACCAGATCAGGCGCATACGTCTTCGCAAACACGCATTAAACAGGTGAAATGGGTCGAAGCGTGCAGTGCTTATGTGTAGATCTTCCGCTGGACGGTCGGAAAGACAAGACAGTAGCGTTATTTATGTTGAATGTCCCGTTTTGGGGATTTTCCCTTAAAGATGTAATGATGTAATACATCGCACATCTGAGGTTAATCGTGTGCAATATAGAAGCCATTTTACTTAGTTTTTGTTTCGGCACAATTTCCTGGTTATTATATTTAGTGCCTCAAGGTTTATTGTATGAAAATTATAACATAGTTATACATTTCATTTTACGAGTGTGTCACTAGATATTTAAAACGAAGCATTTAACATGTAACAAGAAAAATGTGGTTATGGCAAGTGTAAGCATAAATCACATGAACAGCATGCGGAACCATAGCAAGGTACGCTTCAGTTCTTCATTTTCCCACGCCAATAAGCAGATCTGGTGAAAGTATATCTCCTTCTTGACCAACCGTTCAACGATTCATCCTATAGCCGGGCGATGCAACTGCACAGAAACAGACAAGCTAACCCTATTAAGACACGCGATTTGTAGCGCTTATCCGATCAACTTTCAACCGCCACAGGCGGTATTATGCGCTGTGAGCTCATTTAGTTCCGAAAAAACCTTAAACCTACTACACCCGTCCAGTGATCTTTTTGTCTGCCCGGGCTAATGTTTGTTCGTGGGGTTTTCGGAATGCATCGGTTTCTGTCAGATTTTACGCTTTTCGTCACTGTCGCCATGGTGGTTTGGCGGGAAGATTATTTTGTTAAACATCTCGCCACCTCACTGGTGTCCCACGTATCTGATCTTTGACCCAGAATGACCAATGTTTTGTTTGGGTCCCGTTTTCTTCTGTTTCCACCTTCCGAGCCGAGGGTAAATTAAATTATTTTCTTTTCATTCCGGTGATCCATTCATGCTGCTTGGCGTGGAGAATACGTGAAATATTTTCGTCTAAAGATGTGCGGAGATTGGGAACAGCTCCTCCAACCAAACAAGTTGACGATGAAGCGATCTCCAAAAACAAGTCGTGAATCCATCGCAGCGGGATACGGCTTTGGAGTGGTTCCGAAGAAGCACAAGGTGTCAGTAGCCACGACAGTTAGTAGACAGCTAACAAGGTACTTAAAACCAGCCAACCTTACCAGGGCAAAAGATTGCGATCGAGCATATCGTCGAGAAGTCGGCAAAAGGAGCGAAGTTTTGTTATTTCATTTAAATAGCCTACACGGCAGGCGACCTACCCTCAGACTGGGTTGGCAGTCGTGGTAAAGCAATAAAATGAAGCTTTAAAAATACATCGCTTGTTGTAAATTCATCACTAACTTTAATCTACCACTTCAAAGGGCTTCTACCACATACGCACAAGGGCCCGATAGAGGTCGAAGGTGTTGTAAAATCGAACACATAGATTTAAATTCTAGAATCCTCTCTCGCACGGATTGGGAACGAATCGTCATCGTAATGAGGGGATTTTTGTAGGGAGTAACATAACGGTCACTACAAGCCGTCGAACTCCAGGCGTATGCAATCAAGGGAATAGTAGTAAAAACCGGCAGCATTCTTAACCACTTCTTCGTAAAGTGCAGCTTGCATTTTCGATGTAGAGCAATAAAAAGCATCCCTACCCGCTGTTTCACACAGGAGGGAAATAAAATTAAACGACAACAAAACGGTAAATTTGGAGCAGTGGGAAGGGCACTGAAGAAAAGCATGTCGGCGTAAGAAAACAAAAAAGTTCAACAGCGATGATGCACACCAAATGTAGGGTGACATTTCCCACTTGGAAGCACCGCTTTCGCGCACCACAGATACGATCAATTCCGAGCCCTTTTTCTTTTACGCCCCTGGTACAGCTAATACTAAGGCTGAAAAACAGGGTACTCATTAGGTGAGTGCATTAGAAAACAATAATCACAGGGCTGCAGTAGAAGGCCGCCGACCGGCGAATTAACAGCGACACGCTACACATCATCTCGTGAGACCCTAGCAGACAGTTGCTGGAGCTCCCTAAACGTTTCGCTGGGTTCGTTGCTGTAACGATTGGACAATGTTTCATGTCGCATTTGAGGACATGTTTACGGGCGTTTTCTTGAGCAAATTGCCCCTTTCGAATTGGAATTTTACTTTATTGCTGACGATCGCTTGTTCAGAGCTCCAGAAACCTCTCAAAATGCTCAAACAAAAGGGCCAGAAAAATTATCTCTTTTCCGTTCTTATATGTTAATATGTCACAAATCGAAAAGAAAGTGATTTTTGAATGACACTTTTCCAAATATGTCTAGCTCAGAACATTCACAAAAAAGTGGTACCTTCGTGCAATGTTTCCGAGTGTGTGGGTTTGATTTGATGGCATAATTTCAAAACCAGATCTGTATGATGAAATCAACATTGAACAAATGGCTTTGATTGCATTGCATACGAAGAATTTTTAATGCCCTTTCGGTGTTTCTCTGTGGTGTCTCGAGCAGCGTACAACGTCAACATCAGGCAAGAACACTAATGTTCAAAGCAAACACCACCCCATATTCCTTTACCGTATCGTGGAAAGACCAACAAAACCATTTTACTAGTTTTTTTTGTCGTTCCCTTTGCATAGATGGAAAGTAAACCCTCAGACTTTAACATGTGTGCACGGCGGGAAACATAACATTTGTCGGTTTGAACCACCGAACCCTGCCAGCATAAAACGGTTCAATTCTTTGCCTTCCAACGCAAGCGTATAGGCTGATGGCCGAAGAGGGTTAGGTAGCGGTGGACTGGATGGAAATAGGAAACAAATGAAAAACCAACCCACTAAAGGCCACCAACCAAGGCAAACTCGGTAAATCGGCTTGCATGGTTAGATCGAAAGGGAACTGGACATGCTCCTCCTCCTGCCTGCACCGTGTACTCGCTTTACCGCTTGATGTAAATTTGTAAATTGCTTATGTTTACAATTGGAGCATTTATTGTAAACAGTTGGAGATTTTCTGCGCAACCCCTTCCTTTTGGTCTAATTTTCCCGCTTCGATCGTACCCTACTGGGCAGCGAAGGTTGATTATAATTTCTTGTCCCACCTCATCCGATCTAGTGGTACAATATACGTTGTGATCGTTTGTAACGAGCATGAGATTTGATGCAAAACATACTGATCGATTCGGATAAAGGCAAGCAAATTTGCAACGTTTACATGCTTGTGGAGGATGTGAACACACTTCACTTGTTTGCAGTCACTTTTTGGTTTATTTTCTTTAAATGAAGGGGTTTTGCTAATTTTTGACCACAATGTCGTGCATATATTAGGAAGCCTCATAGATTCTGCGAACGTTACAATGTATCGAATCTGACAGAAACGATCTAAGACACGATTTGGAACGTGACACTAAGGGCAATTGATATGTCTAATGGGGTTAAGAGGTATGCACTACAACACTTAGTTATTTACTTTTTTGTAAACAATTTAAAGTTTTTCAACAAACATTTGTTTCCAAAAATACAATTGAGATAATGAAATAATTCGGAATATAATAAATTGAAACAAAAGAGCATATTGCATTGCGCTCAAGACAAGACCCGGAAATAAATGACCACATCCCAACGCCATCGCCGAATGCAGTTGTGCAGTTCGTTCGTACATTTTCATTCAACTTCCACCGAGTGAAATATATTCACGTCGCGTTCCATTAGTCACGTCGTCCGCTCATATTTTTTCTACATTTCCACTCCGTTGCACTGTGGAAGATACTGCCGGTAGTGTTATGCAATCGTGCAACAATCAGATGATCGATCTCAAAACAAAATCGAAGGAAACCAACGAGGAAATCATACCTCACGTCGTCACACAGCGGTGTGATATTGGTGTCATTCGTTCTGTCAATTCCGAAACTCGTCGCACAGCGGCCAATCACGATATTCGAATGACCGAATCATACATTTGGGACGGAAAGGCACCGAGTTGTCCCTTCGCAATGGGAGAACATTTATGGAACAAATCAGTGCTGTGATATTACGCAAACAAACACGCGTGCCTAATTTCCGTTCGTCACTTGGCCTGTCGCTCAACTCGCTCAATCGATCGATCAATTATTGTTTTGAACATGCAGCCAACAAACTGTTTTCTGTGTTTGTCCGATTACGATTGTTACGAATCCTTCTGCTTACCTCATCCTCATTATACTCCTCCAATACCACGTGACCGACGTAACACAGTCGATCGACAAGATAGAAAAACAATCTTGTACATCCGCCCGTACGATTCTGCAAGCGTAGCGACTCCGTGTCTACGTGAAGTGTGTTTCTGCGCCAAACACCAAACAACAACAGGGAAAAGGGCAATCTCGTCGAGGCGAATGTTACGTACCGTGGCTAATAATCGATAATTTACACATGCAACACCGACTACTCCGGGGGGCATAATCGTGCGCGTTAAGGGACGCTAAACGTTCCTTCCCGAAGCGCCCGATGTTACATAGAGAAAACGGTGTCAGGTGAAACAAACCGCATAATAAACTCCGAAACTGCCCAAAAGCTTACCCATCTTGTCAACGGCAGAGGCTAGTTGTGAAAGAAAACTGTCCCTTTCAAAATTAAGGGAAAAATATCTCCCCAGATAACGCTTTGCGTAGACGGTTGTCTTAATGCTTGTAAACCGATGTTTTCTTCCTGTGTTTTATCGCTTTAACCTTAACACAACCCTAGAAATTAAAATACCCCTTCCCAAAAGGGCAAACAAAACGGAAGCTGGCAACTTGTAACCCAACCGTACCATGCAAACGAACTCAGTCTGTAAGTCAGGCCCACCGTTCGTTCCTTTCCCAGTTGACCAAATATTGTCGAACGTCGGATAAGTGGTGAAAATGTCCACCCATTACCGAGAACACCGATTTTCGGCTAGTAGAGACTACGTAAAACACAAATTTTGTAGTGTAAAAACAAAACACACGGTACGCTTCAAGAGAGATACCGAAAACAAAACGGTACCGACCCTTCAGCCCTTTCGTTAAGGTACAATCCCGAGCGGGAGACTGTTTGCTCCGGGTGCACATAAAACAAAAAAAAAAACATTGCGCTTTCTCCTTGCGCTTTACGCAAGATGCTGAGGCACAATTATCTGCCGACTTTGGTCAGTTCGGGAATGGGACGTTGCGTGTGAAAACCTACTTATTCGTACTTTAATTAAGATAAACAGTGGGTAAACATACACACGTGCTCCGCTCACACCACTGTCGTCGTTCCTTGTGAATGAAGTGATCATGCATAACCACCCAAGCTTTGCTTTTACTCGTATGTTTACCACAAATAAAAAAAAATGTGTGAAACTTAAATCGATAAGATAAATCGTAATGTAAGAGTACGTAGAAATAATCATTCAATAAATAATTAAGGTGCTTATGTTACAAATAAATTACAATCTTATATCTGATCTGATCACCTTTAACGGTAAAGGGTTTTCATGACACAAGCCAATAGTAGCAGATAACTGCTTTTGTTAACTTGTTAAAAAAATTGAAAAATGGGTTATTATTTTCAGAATATCTAATAGAATATCTCCGTAGAGCTGCTTGTTAAGCAGCTTATTATAATTGGAGCTGCTTGTCACATATCCTAGAACACATTCATTATGATTGAACTCTAAACATTACACACAAGAATGGAACCAAAAAAACTTCAATGAAAATCTAAACATGCACCTTCAACCCATAGTAATCACTCAAGAAGTAAACATTTCCCATAATTATCAACAAACTGTTGGCAAGTGGAAGCCCTATTGCTCAACAAGCTCGGTAGGAAAATTATCTTCTCTCTAACGTTGCAAGAATTACATAAACATTTAATTAAATAAACGTATGGCGTCACACCGGCCACCCAAAACACGGCATTCGCCAAAACAGCACCATCATGCCGAAAAAGGAAAGTTTACTTTGATTTTCGATATAGATGGGAACTAACACCCCCATACCTGGTACAAACATTCCGTGTCTTGCGTTTCGTATATAATTTTTTCTTTCGTCAAATCTCGCAATCACCTCCCGTTGAAGACACTATTGCGCAATGTTACCGGTCAATCGCCACCCACCCAAAAGATGGCCAAATGCGTACACACGGCGGCACATCCGATCATTGGTGCGTCAAATTGTTGAAAACAATTCCAAATTATAATTATCACCTAATACGCTAAAAGACCATCATCATCGTCACACGCAAGCCGTACGGATGTAGGGGGCCTTTCTTCAGGGTTTCCGTTTTTGGCGGAATCGATAGGAAAAGTTGCATCATCCCATTACCTAGCTGCCGAATTTTGCACAGTTTTTATATCTGAAAACTGTTATTTTACAGCAATTGATTGCGCGGATGCACCCGCGCCGGAAAAAAAACCTTTGACCGCATTGAGGAGTCAGGGAAACAAAAGGGTGCCAAATTATGGTAATGATGGAGTGAAAATAATCTTTCCTTGAAGTATCATCATTTCGGCCGGCAAGGTGTTGCATCATAATCACAATACTATATTCATTTTTCGAAAATTTTCTCCTGTTTTCGCATGTTGCTAGCTACAAAACATCCGAAACAAAACGGTTGCGAATCTGGATGTAGGTAAGTGTATGGAAAATTAGTTACCCTGCGTAAAACATTTCATTTACTGTTTTCCTCCATTTTATTATCAATTACCTCACCGGGTCGGTTTTCCCCCATTTAAGATACTGCTTCATGAATTGCGCAACTTGAGTTTGCTAATTTTGCCTCATTACTTCGATGAGCCCTTTAAAACGGTTGGAGTTCTTCGAATGTTGCCGCAAGTACCGAGAAATAAACTTACCTAAAATGAAACCAAAGAAAAAGAAGAAAGAATACATTAGCTACGGTTGTTCACAAGGAAACGGTGCTCATGTCGAACACAAAGCGTACATCATATGGGTTAGGTTTAACGAACATATAACTCATCGATCAATACGAATCTATTTCCTTTCTATCGCACCTCTTAGCCGCATTGGCGCAAGTGGTAAGCAACCCTACGACTATCGATTTCCAACTAAGCATCCTCTTCTTAACCTCTACGAAAAAGCAACCTCAGAGCACGTTCGGCACACACTACGAGTGCACATTGGAAAAGTGGCAGCAAGACACAGCCGGAAGTCGGGACGGACTCGTGTTGATGGACGACGTGCGAAAAACCATAACATATTTTGCGCTCACAACAACCATTCATCGTTGCTCATCGATCTCGTCATCCGATCTTTGGTTTGGGTGCCGGCGGCCAACATTTCTACACCGAAGCGGAATATGCGCACCTAAAGGTCTTGAAGAAAACTTCACAAAAAAATAACTGCTTCAACTCTACAGAACACGTAATCTAACCTCTCACTCAAAACGTGCGATCCGAAGTCATCATCCCACGGAAGTTTGTCTGCTCTATGTGCGCTCTTATGTGCGGAAAAACTACGCCGAGCTGAAGCATACTTTTTTCTGGTACAGGAAAAGTGGGCAGGCAAAAAGATAGGAAGAAAAAAAACTGAAACATAGCTTCTGGGTTTCGGATGCCGTTCCGATTGGCAAGTCGCTACCACACATGACTCCGCCGTCTGTGTTCACTATCACCGTTAATCGATCGCGAAAACAGAAACGAGTGGGCGAACGCTCTCTATCGGCGTACGAAGGTGTAAATTTACGAAACATCTCCATAGCGGATGAAGCAAACCTGGGAGGCAAGGATCGACATGAACATTACGTTCAGAAGCCGACAAGACACCGCAGCGCGTTCGCAGCAGAACCAACGTATCGGTAAAAGGAAACCGAACAGCGACCGATCCTATCAGAGACAAAACCATCCCACCCCTTATGGGAGAAAGGCATTTTAATTTACATCCTTCTCGTGTTGCCTTTTTCACCAATTATGAAATTCTATACGACAAATCGTTCACTGCCAAAAGGCGTTGTGAAGGGGAAAAGGTGTACGATACGCTTACGCTAGTAGCAGCATTGCACATCCGATAATACCTTCTGGCACCATCGATTTTGGAAAGATAGTGTGATAAAGAGGCGGCTACACAGGTACATGTGAAAAACAGACATGTGCTTTTACATGAACCTGTAAGATCAGGTTGTCTTTTGAGAGCATCGTGTACCTCCTACATCCTAGTGTTTGGAAATAGATGTAGAAAATTAATACAAGGCAGTAGTTGTATTGCGCTGAATACATGCAGTAGTTTTATACCGTAATTCCAGTGGGTTGATCCTTCATACCCATGTTCGAAACAACTTGGACTACAACACAGAGTGAGATGATACAACATAATGGTTTGCAATTGTTTTCAAATATATTTTTCGATTTTCTACTGAACTACAAATTTAACATTAATTAAGTATTTTAGTACAATTTTTTCATAGATTCATATGTTTTAAGATACTAAAATTAGAACGCAAATTATTACCTGAAATCCTTAAAGAAATCTCATTTTACGGTCGATCTTTTCCATTTTGAAACGCATTGACAATTCAAATATTGATCAAGTAATTTTTGTGGTGATTCTGTCAAAGATTTCCGGCATACTTTCCACACCAACAATACGACTCAATCAGCGCGCGAGGCCGCAAAACATGTACCGAAACAATAAAAAGCGTAAAGAAATCATACCAAAACCATCTCGCACTCTCCTCAAGGCTTTATATTTGCAAAACAAGCCTCGAAACGCTCGTTGACGGCCCTTCTACTTGGCACCATGGTAAAAAAAGGGAAAGAAAGGATCACTCTTGAACACTTTCCCACTCGACAATCGATCTTTAAGCAACGATCGGTCTTGTTACAGAAAGCACACTAAACCTACACCGAAGAGCCAATCGTAATTCAAATGCTTTCCGTTGATTGATTCGTTTGAATAGCCATTGCCACGCTTCAAAACAAACATTGCTTTCCATCACGATCAGCGAATGGTTCCGATCGATGGTTGGAGATTTTGCAACGCAAATTGATTCCATCGACTATTCAAATGATACAACAACACCGGAAGGTTATTTACGAAAAAATTTCTCTTCATACTTCATACCTTTTTAGGGTACACCTACTTATCCACAGCTTGACTATACGTCCGGTAGGAGTGAGCAGGGAGGGTGACGGAAAACCGAGTTGTGGAAAACTGAAACTAACCACGCGACAAGTTCGTTGTAATTGGATTGGCTGTCCCCTTGACGGTCGCTGTGTTTCTGCTGGTGCACTGCCATCGTCCATAAATACGTGTACGCAGAGACAGTACGAAACATCAAATCAATAATTGAATAATTTCCATAACAGCTCACAATGCCGTCGGTGACAATTCACGAAGTGGCGCACGATGGCTTGCGAATGGTATGGAAATGAGTAATAATATGTTAATCATACGAAACGCTGAATTATTTTTATTTGTTCAACGCAAAGATGTACGTATTCTCTGAAGAAGTTGAAAGTAAAACACAATTGCAAACTTAGCTCATTTTTGTGTTGAATTCTTCGTCACAAAATCAAACTAAACAGACGAATGTACATATCGTTGCATAATGTGCACGTACATGCTGTGTGCCTACCAAATATAGAAGACTGATTGGAACAGAACGCTTCGCTCCAAACAAAGATAATTGAATAATAAGAGAAATTATTCAACGCCTTGTACCTCTTGAAGTTAATGCCCAAAATTTTAACGAATCATTCCAATTGTATGTGGAAAGTAGACTCCAGCAAAAAAAACTTCGTATTCCTGTTAGGTAACACATGAGGCCAGTTCTTTTAAGTTCTTTCCAATTGAGGCCAAATGTTGACCGTAAGCTCCGGGCTATCTCGGTTGTACTCGGATTAAAAGTGTTTTCACAGATCACGTCGAGAGTGCTAATCACACATAGCAAGCGAATAACCTACTGCCTGATTAACAACAGTATGTGCCCCAGTGCCAATAAAACTCCTTCGGGCAGTTGGATGTAGGCACACGGAAGGTCACACCTCCTAGACCAAACCCTATTTTTCAAACCATTCCAATAAACCTTCTCTTCGTGGCATCGTCTTAGTGCGGCATTCAACCTCAACATGATGATGACGCTTTGCTGTGCCTTCGGGCTGCTTCTGCTTCTATATCGGTGATCTAAGCCTCCATGCTCATTCGTGAAGTGAAGAAAAAAATGCTGGGCTGTTTAATAATATGTTTTGCTTCGCAACAAAACCCCTATCGATACACAGAACTGCAATGAAGGGAAGGAGGTGAAGTTTTATCCCTTCACCCGTAGCACTCTGATCTCGAACGTAGCTAACACGTGTTGTTCTTCCCCAACGAGCAAGGAGGAGTGTTATTCCACACCAGAATGATATTCCCGAGGTTGCAAAAGGACCATCCATTCCAGTAACACCTGAAGGCTCGTGAATAATAACACTGCTTTAATGAGAGTCACAACACCAATCGATTGTCAGCCGCCGGGCCTGGTTCGGTACGATAGCTTTCAATTGTGTGCCATTGTCAGTGCAACTGTAACCACTGCTAAATTGCATCGCAATTGCACCACACTCAGGACCGACTGCTGAAGGAGCAGCTGGCCCGGAAGCAGATACCGTGCCGAGCTTGCACAATTATGCACACCAGAGGTCGTACTAAACACAAATAATGCACCTGGGATTTGCTTGGAGCACGAACGTTCGATCGTGATTGACGTCATTATCGGTGACCGATGTTCATCGGGAGATTTGTGAGGAAACCTGTTGGTTTGATGCATAGAATGATTTCGATTAAAAGTCTCCGCGTACGAAAATATATTTCGTTTGGAGAAGACTCTTGACTATCTCTTCATTAAACATTCGCGATCATTTAAAACTGTATCAAAACTAACAACAACACAAAAAGCGCAGTTTACAACCAAACCTTCTACCCTGTTTAATTAATTACCGACGCGACGTGCCAGAGGTTGAAAGGGCACACTTCCTGCGGTACCGTACTGAGTCGTTACTCTCCAGACAAACAAGAAGAAAGTCTCGGTTACTCCCCAACGCTTACCAAGAAAGTCGTGAAAGCAATCTTGCACCGCAGAAGCACGAACCGATCCGAAAGGTGCACACGCCCGCTCACAAACAGCAATAAAATTAATTATTCAACTACTGCCCTGACTTCTAACCTTCTGACTGGCTGATGGAGTTATGCTGCGCATGTACTTCTGGCTTTGAGCTTTGTTTTTGTACCACCCGAAAGCGCGACCATATGAGTGGGAAGAACAACGAAACGAACATCATCCCAAATCCCTTTCTTGGAGCTTTTCCTTACCTTTTTCCGATGTACCGTACGCTACAGATGTTCCCCAAACGAAGGGAAAGAAATTTCAACTACTTTATTGCACCGTTGCATACTTCGTGCAAACAAAGTTGGTTTTACACCGTGGAAAATGTATGTACACATGGAAGTCTTCTTGGAGTTTGGTTCGCAGCGGAACCTACACAAGACGAGAAACCCGATAATCTAAAGGGCATAAATGATGATTTTATCTCTTCTTCATGGGCTTTTTTTATAGCATAGCTTTAACATGTCCACGGTATGAAACAAAGCGACTGGCCCTCCCCGAGGTTAAGTAAACACGGTGAAAATCTATTAGAATCTAAAAAGGTGAACCGTGCGACCTCCCCCTGGTGAAGGCAGTATTGCATAAACGGTGCAATAAACCATGGTCCGTGGGCACTGATCAGCCCGGAGATCAAGATGTAATCTCGGAACCGCAATGGGAAACTCTCGGTAGGAAAAACGCACCACAACAAGGGCGATGGGAGGAAGAAGTGGAGGGGTGTCCAATGCGATTTGTTAAACCAGGAGGTTTATTTGGTTCTCTTACTATGGGGCGGGTGTTTGATTTTTTGCTACGAACCTCACGATAGAAAGTCAATAGTAGCGTTTATATTGTTTCGAAGGTGTCCGCGCTTTTCCATTCCGAATACAAGCTTCTGAAGGTAGTTTAACTAAACAGATATGTATGAAAAATATGTAATTACTGCTGCTGAGGTGCCGAACTGTCAATAAATTTAATAAATAAATGAATAACTTATTATAATTTGTACGACTCATCGGCAAACTCCACTCATAGGTACAAAAGAAAAAGAAAACAGTAATATTTTCCTTTTCCACCAGCTCATCGTCATGAGAATTCGAATAGAAAAGTGACTCGCAAAGTGAAAATGCAAACAAAAAAGCCCCCAAAAGTGGAAAGCTGACAGGGTCGTTAGCATCTACAGGAACCATGAATAATGGACCCCATTTAGAGGAGACAAACAAAAACGCGTCTTCTCAACTAATGGAGAACTAAATCCAGTGGTCGTAGTTAGATTATGGGCTTTTTTGTTTCCCCAACCTGTAAGCAGAGTCGTTACGAGCAGCAAAAGGTACGAACCTAATGCTTGCCTTGTAGATTTTTCAATATCCATACGCCGTAATCTTTGGTACATACTTCGACCCCGTACCTGATCCAATGAAAAACGACGACACTTTGAGGCTTAGGCAGGCATTAGCCGACATATATCTGAAGCCCAGAGAAGGGCGATCTGTGCCGGGATTTTTTTCAAGCAATGCTTCCCGGTCGCAGAAGGGAAACCACATGTTTGATTTATACGAGTGCAACGCGTTGCCGCATTTGTGCATGAGTTAACACGCCATACGGGGCCAAAGGTGATGGGGTCCGTGTGAGAACTTTTCCTCCCGAGTCGCTTCCAGCAAGAAGTGAACGGACGCTAACACGCATGTGAGAAATAGGACAAAACATATAAAGTGCAAATTTTACCTTTATTCTGCAGCGGGAAAAAATCGATCCAAAAAACAAATTACCTAAAAAACTAAATTAACTGATCCAAATTTCATTATGAGCGAACCGTAACGAATGAAACAGTGTGTCCAAGTTATGCCACTAAATGACCATGGGAAAACTATAATTTACCACCCAATTCAATCTATCCTCCGACCAGTGGATGCCCGTTTATAAGTGGTTTAAGTAGAAAACCTATAATGCTGTAGACTTATTAAGGGAAGATAAATCAACCTAGCCAATGTTTCCCAGCCGCTCGTCGTCTGTAAGGTACAGCCACTAAGGGAAAAAGGGTTTTCATTTCCTACTGACGGTGGTTTCGTTTTGAATCGTTCGACACACGCAACCGTGACTAAACGATACGTACAGCGGGAGGGAAAAATTAACGTGTACCTTAGATACCCACGATTGAGGTTTGGAAAATCGATGTTCGTTTTTACCTTCTACACAGACATGGTGGCATGAAGTAAACATAAATCATCCAACATTGGAAGCTGTCCATTGTGTGTATTCTGGAGCAGTTGGACAATTTTGGAGAGAAGCGTCCTAACAAGCGATATCGAGTGCCGTAAAATACCTGGGTTACACAACTGTTGTAAAGAATGGATGACAATTCCTTCTCTCCTAAGTAATGCTGTCTGTTTCGAAGGTTACTATTAAATGCATGAAAAATACAACCAATATGTAGTAAGACCAGTAGTACTACCAACAGTACTTTCTCCAGAGTTCAATGGAGAATTGATGCGAACAATTCTAAAACCATTTCCCAGTGGGATCAAACGTGCTGATCAATGCTGCTTGTTTAGGTAGTAACTAGCGTGAAAGTACGGTTGACATAAATCTTGCTCCATATACCTGACGGAAATCCAGAAGGGAGTCAGCGGAACATTTATGACAGTCGTCCACCTCAAACTCTCTGCCAAGAAAGAAACACAAATGACACGCCAATGCGCAGCACACATTCGCGTATATACTTTCTTCTACCACGCAATCAAAGTGTTTCTAGACGGACAAATCCAATGTTCCAGTGAGCTGAGCGGTACGTATACGTTCTGGAGTTAGTGATCTCAAGACATATTTACCAGATACAATACGCGACACAGTTTTTCTTTTTACTGTGAGGGTACAGAGCTACGGACGGTTGTTAGATCGGATAACCATGCTTTAATCCACATTTAGGGCGACTTGAATCCATAACGACACCGCACTAAGAGGGACCACCGTGGATGGGAGAAGCTAGACCCTGCTAGGGCGATCGAACCCAAACCAGGAAGTTGTCACAAATTGTACGCTTTACACTTTGCACACCGTTGACGTTAGGTTATGGTGAATGTGCGGTAATTGGAGAACACTACTAGTTTATTTCTTCCAATCATTGCGTTTCTTGACCACATTACATTGGGAACCCTTTCCTGTACGTCATACTTGAGACATGCGCGAGAATATGGTTTACTACCGCTTTCTTTTTGTCCATTTTTAGGTACCAATCTGTTTGATCCACGGATTTATCGAAACATTCATTAGCAAGAAAAAATCAATTGAAAGTACTTGGAACAGTAAGAGTGGGTTGACGTTTCGTCCAATAAATGAAGTTCGTGGAGGAAATAAATTCTCTATCAAATACTTATTGAAGAGCTGAAACATAAATTAGACCACACCCTGTGAACACCTTCGAACGGACAAGTTCCTCGCGTTCAACGGGCCTGTTTTATCCAACATTCAAAGTATGAGTACTATTTTATCAACAAATTCCACGCCCTCTTTACTTCAACCTGTTGGAGGTTCACAGTTTTACTGTGTAGTTCCTTTCCGTGCATGTCTGTAGCATTTCGTTTTGCATATCACCATCCTGTCTATCGATGGACCGAATGGACGGAAAGACAGTCGAGCTGTATGAAAATGTTTCGTTTCCCGTCAACCTTTAATATGGGGAGGTAGCATATAACTCGCAAAAAAAAACAGTCAGATACAAGGCGTTTTAACATATTTCGTCCATTTCTATGCGCATACCATTTAAAGGCGGCTGACATTTTTCTACAAAACAAAGAACAGAAAACCTTCGACTCTGTTATAAATCGATCAGACAACAAACATGAATTGTCCGTTCGGAATTGTCTGCGATTCGAAACAAAACAAAGCGAAAGGAGACATTCAAAGGTAAACATAGCGGCCACCAAACTTCACGACGGAAACTGTGTCAATGATGTTTGTTCGGTTTACGTCCCAGAGTTCACATCGTTCAAAGTGCCAGAAATTCTTCCTCAAGCAATCAAATAGCCTTTGACCGAAATGTGGGGCAAAAGTGGTAGTTTCCTCGGTAACGTCAAACAATCTATTGCTGCAAATGACAAACTAACTCACCCCTACTGACTAGACAACATCATCAACATTGACGTAACGGAGCTTACTTCTCAAAAACAACATCGCCCAAGAAACAGGTATTAGACCCTCTGTAGTTTAACCACAAAGGTCAAACAAAAACCACTCGAATAAGAAACATCGTCCTGGAAAGCATGGTCCAACTGACAATTTTGATATTGACGTAGGGTTTTCGAGGCAACAACATCCATGCTAGACATGCTCAAGATCGATGGACTACGGAACGATAGAAGCATGTCTGCAAAGTTGAAAGAGTCTTCTTCATTGGTGGAATGACAGGAATGCAAAAAAGTGACAGCCTTAAACGCGGAAGGAACGTAGGAAGTCTGCCACAGTTGCTACCACCATCGATCACGATTTGGATGTAGCGGCATTTTAACAATTGGAACAGGAACTGTACACCTGGATGTCTTCGTTATACGCTGGATGAGAAGACATGTAACATCGTCAACTGTCTTGTTGCTTGATTTCGTACACGAAAAGAGTAACTCTGCAACACAATATCATCCTGTTACGGTCCTACGGGATCCTTTGCCGCGGTCTATGTTCACGAATGTATTGCGAGAGCAAAAAAAAGCATTCATCTTTAACACTCTCACTCTTACCCTACCATCACCAGCAAAAGAACGGATACCAGCGAACACAATTTGTTGTGGCGTTAATTCCGGTAGGAGCTGGAGATTGGTTGCGCACCATGCCGCAACATGGACACGAACTGGGCATTCAAATTGATTTATGAAACGACTCAATTCGCTTCGGTACCTTCCCCCGATTGCTGTGAGGAGTGAGTTTGCATCGCGCTGTGTGATCTCTTCCTTATGCGGTACGCTGGGAACCACCGCAAGGAAGCTTCTGGGAACCGCGTCCCGTTTCACTGATCGTATCACCATGGACACACACAAACATAGTTCGTGCTTGAGCAATAACGCTAACAATGAACATCATCTGTACTTGCATGAGAAAGTGAATGCCAACTGCCGACCTAAGACGACAATCAGCGCACTTCTAGCGCACGACAGTCCACCGGGGCACTGCAAGTGCATCCAGATATTCCGGGAATTCTCGACTCTTGAACTCCACATGATTTCTCGATTACTACATCCACCCTACGGGAGAGTGCAGGGAATATCCGCACAAGACGGCGAATTTATCAGATCCCTTATACGCTTGGTAAGCTGAGAAGCATGTCCACAAACCACAAGCGCCACACCGCAGAGCGAAAGTGAATTTTAGAGCACTGGACAGAATATCTCTTCACGTTTTCCTTTCTTTCGGTTCGCTTTTAGTGTTGCTTAATTTGTCAAAAAATGATTCATGATCGCCCTAAGGGAGATCACGCTTAAACTGCGTCTGCTAAGAAGTGACAATTGAATATGTCACGCACAATTGATCTGAAAAGCTTGGCATATAGCTACCGTTTGACGTTTCTTGAGTTCCTACTTCAGTTTGTTCGGTTATTGTCACTTCTGCTTTTCGCTATTACGCTTTGCTGACGTATTATACCTTCCACTGTATCAAGAGCACTAGGGGAAGCCCATTAAGTGTCATTTCGATTCAGATATACCGGGTTCATGTCAACTGCTTCTTCCTGATCACCTTCTCCTTTCGAAAGGCGTTGTTTCGTTACTCAACTGAATAATCGAATTTCGCCACACCATTTTACTGCGCACAGCACGAGACATGGCTTAGTTACGCTCCAGAACAACAGAACCACGGTACATGACAAACGTTGACGAAATGGACGGAATAAAATTGCCAACCAAGGTGCCGCAACATAACACTGGCAGGAAACGGGAGAGAACCTACAGAAAGCTGAGGTCAGGTTGGACGCTAAGTTGCGGTTTGCCTGTGGAACAAATGTATCCAACTAACACAGGAATTAAAAGAAAAGGAATTTCCGACGGTCAATCTAACAACACATATACGACGGGACAAACCACACAAAAAGGCGCCACCGTAAAGACATCGGCAGTTGGTGGTTAGGTAATGGTTATTTCTGCCGTGATATTCGTTTATTATAATCCAGTGTACAATTAATTTTGAGTACGGTCAACAAAACGAATCATTTCGAGACACGTTACACAACACCAGAAACAGCATGCGGTGAGGGCTTTACCTTTCTGGCTGGCACACACAACAACTCGGGCACGTGTTGGTTCCTTCCATTCGTACGGAACCCCTCCGTCGGAAGGCACATCTAATCCCGTACTAAAACCCCCAATAAATGATATTTAATACATCAAGATCCAGCGAATAAATGTCGAACGATTTGTCTACGAACCAAAAGGGCCGCCATAATCGATTCTCGTCTGCACCGAAAAAGCCCCTCTACAGTGTCCTTTGTGGAGATGTGCCATAAAACATAATCGGATCTTAAGTCACCGTACGGAACACGGCATCGTTGCTGTAGCGTAAAATTTGTTCATCAATTTCAGACGCCATTAACGCCAGTCCATTGAGCCGTTGAATGCACCCTGGAACACTGCTCTAGACGGTACCTACCTCAGCACTAAATGTTACGAGATTATTTCGCCTCCTAACATGATCGATCAAAAACACCAACCGATCGTCACGATTGAGGGACGTTAAATCTGACGATCATTAACACTCGTAAACACTCGACCAGGCAACCATGCACCCAGACCACTGCGAGGCTAAAGAGAGAAACGATCACGTCATAAAAACGCACTCTTCACCATCAACAATTTTATTGTGCTCGTTGACAACCGCAAATGCATTCGGATAAAGATCACGGAACTTGGACCTTTACTGGGTGCACACGATTCAATGAACTGATCGGCTATTAGCTGTGCAGTGCTCGCGGCAATGGCAAGTTTCCCGTTGGGCTATCGCCACAGTTCAATCGCTCGTTAATCTAATCCCTGGTGACGCAGAAAACGCGGGTGCTGCTACGATTGGGTCTCTTTTTCTTTGCAAAACAGACCTGTCAAGCGCACGATCTCACTGCCCTTTTTGGTGTTGTCTGAGAGATCTTTCTTATCGCTCAGCGCAAGTGGATAGAGTTGCCGCCTTTCTCAGTGCCTGTTGAGGATCTTTTTCAAAAGATATCTAGCTACTTTGGCTACTGAGACGGCTTCCGAACGGGGACAAGAAATTGAGATTAGCATGTATCAATTTGTAGAAATCACGGATAACTAAGCGACAAAAGGTTAGGAAACGAGAAAATGAAAAATTTTCTCTTTACAATATCAATATCCACGAGTCAGCAATGCAGAAAGAGATCTGCATCTGGACAAAAAAGAAGTTCATGCTATGGATCTGATTCCAAAAATGATTATTTTACAAACGATCCTGATTTAAGTTGTAAATTAACCCATCGAAAAGTGATCTCAATTCTTAGATTGAACAAAGCGGAATCGATGACTTCCTGTCGATAAGATAGCATGGTCTTGCAAATGGAAATAAATCTAATCTTCTATATTAAAGACATTATCTCATTGCTATCGGAGTTGATGGAATCTATTATAGACCCCTGAACCTGTAGAAACAAGAGGTATATTAGAAGACAGGATTGGATATCAATTTTCTCCCACTACTGGGTATGCAAAACTATTCTACAGCGATCGTTCAAATAAGCTCGTACGGAAGGTACGAACAGACGGAAACGCACAAACAGAGCGTACCATAAATAACACTGATCAAATAAAGCGAAGTAAAATACATCAATAACATGATCGCCTTCCCTAACCTCCTTACAAAAACTACACCCCTTCCGAAACGACCGTAACGCAAACGAGCAAATAGAAATTAAATCGAATTCATTTACCCAAACAGCAATTTGTCTTCGTCGCTGCGGCACGACGCGCTTTTTCCCGCCGCGATTTCGAGCGTGAAAGTTTTCCAGCGCTTTTCTTTTGTTTTCATTCCCGGCGATGGCAGTCCATCGATTACAGGAGGGATCGCTCGCTCAAACGAAAGGGAAAATCGGTGGAGCGAAGGGTTTGTCGGTATTTTTGTGGCTTAATTTACGGGCACTGAGTACTCGTATCGAACCGATCACGTTCGATTTGGGTGAGAGAAAATTAATATAAAATCCCCATTCATACGATCGTTCCCGAAAGGGTCGCCAGATCGCTGGGTGATAATGTTCGTGTGTCCGGGTGGTTTAAAACGATCACTGTTGTGTATGGGTATACTTTGCCCTTCTGGACTTTCTCCGGTGCAAAATGGTGGTGTTCTCCAAGACAAAGATCGCTTCCCTTCTGGAGCATGATCTCAATCTTGCCTCGCTTGACTATGCTGTGTATCATAATTTAAAGCATAGTTACGAGGTTCTCTTCCCTTTCTATTCCTCCAATGGGTGTCTTACCGAAGGGGTTCACGAAACACAAACAATATCACCTCTCCTATCTATCCTCTTTGCCTTTTGTATGGTATGATTTATAACCGCGTTACGAACCCTCGAGCTCGAGAGGTGAAACATAAAATCGCGTAAAATGAAATAAAACTGACACTTTTTAGAAACAGCCACCCGCAACGTGCGCGTGCTGCCGTCGACTTCGGAACGTGTTGAATTACACGATTCTAACATTATCGTCGTAATTATCCTTCCTTTTTCTGTTTCATTTTCTTCCTTCCGTTCGAAACCAGGGAAGACTGAAAGCGATGGATGACCAGATGTACCATGGCTCCATTTCCTAGCTTCGTGTTTGAACTTAAGCGGATGAGGGGTTGGAAGTGGAAGCGCGGAGAGTGGAAAAACGATCTAAAGATTACATTGCCTATGCCTTCGGGAGGATCTCGCATCACAAATCGATCGATCCATATCTGTGGCGTGTTCTGGGAGAGTTTGTTTAAAAAAAAAGCTTAACTCCATTGCCCTTTCGATGTGACGATATTTCCTTCAGGGTGTAAAACCGCATGATCGTGTCTATTCCCAACGAAAGGATAGACCGAAGCACTCGAGGATATCTATAAAAAAGGTGATTATTTCCCTTTATCACGATATGTTCGTGATTGCGTACTGGAGCACTTACAAAACGGTAGCCAATTGATCGCAATCGTATTTACTACCTCTTTATTTTTAAACATCTCTCGCTCGTACTATGCTCAATGATTCGTTATTTATCGCTTAATCAAACGGGTAAGCAAAAATCGGTTTTAAATCACACCAATTTAACATATTTTTAACAAGCCACACTGTTGTGGATTATTTCAATTGGGCAACGAATAAAAACGATTCTCGTTTCGATTGGGGTTTACTTTAATCGTATTAAATTGCACATTCACCCGCTGTATCACACAATGATGAAAAGCAGCAAGAAATAATCGATCGTAAAATTCGTTCCTGGTTGCAAAACTGCTCTAACGGTTTCACCCGAAACACTTCCGGCATATCGCAATGAACCAGAAAGAAACAACCGTTCGATAGGAACGTTTTTCTCCTCTACCATGGCAAAGTATCAGGAAAGCTCCCATTTTTTTAGCATCATGCTCCCATTCGACACCACATAATGCGTTTGGTTTATAACCTCTGCACGGTTTAGTCTACATCATGCGCCACAAAACCATTCCAAGATGCTAAACCCATTCCTAGATACTTACGCGAAACGTTCTCTCGGTGGTTCTTCTGCTGCATAGCATTTTCTCCTCTGAAGATACGAATCCCGCAGACAGATATAAATCCATTTGCCGTTAATTAAATTTCGCACACACGCTTCGATGAGTGTCCGTATTTAACGAACAACTATCATTAAATGAATCCGACAGATCTAGGCGCGCGATCTGGGAAATGTATTTCTGCAACGATCGCTATCCTCCATTCCATCCCCAACCATTGCAACACATTTCAGTACCGCCCCATCGTGTAAGTGCAACCAATTACAGTTTTTCTCGCACTATTCCATCGGCAATATGAGCTTACATATGGACGCGCGATGTTGGCCGTATGAATATCGACAGAGATAGCGAGGAAATGGAAACCGGGAAACGGGTGTCCGGTGTTGAAGTGCAATGATAGAAACACGCGCACACGTTAGTCAATTACACCTCGTTTTACCAGCCTCGTCGTCCGAAGGTGCATGACTGGAGATTTAACTGATTTGCATAATTGGTGTTAGATTTAACGGATTAATTAATTACAGCGTCGGGCTCTGCTACAGGCATGCATGTACTTATGAATTGCATGTGGAGGTAAAAGGGAACTAACCAGCTGACTGTGGGAATGGTGACAAAGTTTGGTTTTGTAAGCATGTGATGCACAATATCCCAACCGGAACGATATGTGAATTGTTTTTAGTCCCCATTATAGACCGTTAAGTTTACTACCATTTTAATTCACTGAATATACTATTTCCATACCAATGGCTATTGCATAATTTTATTTTACACAGTATTTTCTGGCCCAGTTTAATTGAGCGAGTGTATTTGGAATTGTTTTATATCATTCTGGGAAAAAAATGAGCGTTGCCAGATAAAACTAAATAAAGCTGAACAAATATTTTCAAATTTAATGACACTAGCACATACCTTCCATCCAGGGGGTAAACGGTGTAAATAGACACGTCAAAATACAGTCCATCTTAATTCGCAACGTTCCGGAACGAAGGTGCGTGTATCGTGATGTCAAACAAATAAAATAGAACTGAACACACACACAAAACCAAAACAGCCTTCCGGAGACATAAACAAACCAGCACTGGATGGCAACATCGTTTTCCCAATCCCGCGAACTGCACGCTCTTGTGATTTGGCATCACACCGGGTACGAGGGATTATAAATAACAAGACAGTCACGACCCACTGAATCGGCGTTTGATGTAATCCGTTTTCCGTTCTGTTCCTCACCACCAGGACACATCAACAAACCGAGCGCACAAGGTGACAATGATGAAGATTTTCACGTGCAAAAATACAGAGACTTATCCACATTAAGGGCGCAAACATACTTCCACGGTGCGAACGATCGAAGTCGTGATCGAAATTGTTGCACTTAAATCTTTATTACCATCGCTGTAGACCCTCATTGACGATTTAATTCCTCACTGTCTGAAGATGTACATGCTGCTTGGAAAAAAAAGGTTCCATAAACTGTGGAAGTGTACGATTCACCCGCTCGGTGGGACAGATAGAATTCAAAAAGGAAATCTTCGGTACGCTTAATTAATCCATTTCAAACTATCTGACGTCTTGGGGTTATTCAATAGTGTGCGAGAAGTTTTCTCTTTTTCTGCTAAGCCGAAAGCATAGAATGAACACGGAAACTATGCATGCTCGCTTATTAAAGAGCATTTCACCGTGCGACATTTATCGGCATTATTTATTGATCGAAACGTTCTGGACAAAGGGCGCTCAAAAAGCTTCACTTTATCGTAGCTGACAAATCGATCGGAACGAAGGCGAGATATTTCGATGACAGAAGAATACTCAACCGGATGCATTCTTCGAGGCCGAAAGAACAATATGTGAAGGTGTTTCATAAAGATGATGATGAAGTAACCTGCACGACGTGAAACAGCTTTTTGTCGTCGCCTAGACACATCAGACACAGAGAGGAGCGTAAAAGTCACCTTTAAATTAATTCTTTTCTTATGAAACGGCGATATCTTATGGAAGAAGCGTCCAAGACAGCAAATCGAAGTAAAACATGGGAAGGTCGATAAACCCATCAACACACCAATGGGGACGCGCGCGCTGGATGGTTATTCATCGCCCACACATGGTTTTTAATGAAGCTGGCGTTTGTGACAGCTCCAGAACGAAAGCCAATCATGCTTTTATGGGTTTTGCTTCGATCGAACATGAAATTGGTACGCCGTCACAACAGTGTGTTTCTTTTAGAAGAAAATTTCCACTGCACCGAGTAGGTGGCCCAACAACAGAAACTTTATGTGTGAGTACAGCGATTCATTCTAATATTCATGACCTTTTCCTTGTGGGTAGTTGCCCTGTTTGTGGTAGAAATAACGGGTTCCAACGGCGTTTAAAGTTTCGCCTGTACCACGTTGTCCGATTAATGCCGGCGGGTGAGTGACACACCGCATCAGTTACACCAGTCGGCACGGAAACATGTGTAACCTGTCATCATGGTCCATCATTTTGCTTATCAAAATAAATCAAAATACTGTTTCCTCCGAGCTCGTTTCCGTTCCGGCGCTTTGTTCAAGTCTAGCGCCGTAGAGCGAGGGTTCGTCGCTTGAAGTCTTTTGTTCTGCTCGCTAACAAAATCACCAGCGGGAAAACGACCCAAAGCAATGGGTTTCCCTTCGCTTCCACTGCAGGTTGTTGCGGTAATTACCGTCTCTATAAATAATAATAGACCTTACTGGTCTATTTGACCATTCATTTCGCTCAAAGAGAATGGAGTCTTTCAAACTTTTCAATTATAATAACAGAGAAGAAACTGGTTTTAACACCTACTGTAAAATTTCCATAAACTAAATTCAATAATGAAAATGGATATTTGTTATTTAAGCAACACAAGGCGTTTTCTTCGCATATTGCTCATTGTTTCCACATAGGTTGGCTAATAAAATGCTCGGTTTGTATATACAGACCTGACTACAAGATACCTTTACAGCTTTATAGCCTATATTGATGAGTTGCTCACAGTACATAGACCATCGTCACTTACCTGCAAAAAGAAGAAGAAAAAACATTAAAATAAAACTCTTGAAACTAATTATGCAGATCTGTGTAAATGAAATCCTTCATCAACTTAGCATGTGTTTATGATTCATTAACATTCCACATCCATTCATGGTCAAAAATTTATTTTAAAGATAAATCAATTCTGTTTAATAGGTGCCAATTAAATGGAATGAACACAGTATTTTCATTTGTCCACTAAGAAAGTTTGCCTGTCAACAGGGCCACTTTCGCGTTAAATCGATAAACAGCTCATCAAAGCCTCTGACATTAACTGATGTTAAATAGCTGCCTGGAAGCTTTTACTTTCAGTCGGATGAAGTACTAAACTTAATTTCATCGCAATATTTTTTTATTAGACACTATGACCATATTAAACGTCATTAGACAACCATGTTGGTTGCGGAACGCATCCGGTTCTTGGGAATTGCAATTTTATTTTTCACATCATGCGCTCAGGACTAAAAACTCCACCTGACACATCAAACGATACCTTCGTTGGGTCTAAGAGGTTGCTGGACAAGTTTTTCGTACCTTTCAAACCATGAACTGCAGAAGAAAAAACCAGCAGTCAAAAGCGTTCGTAAAACTAAGCTGTAACAAGTTTATATCGCACCACACTAATCGCAATGGCTGAGCAACGCCTTACACAAACAGCAAAGGAGCGAGCCGCCTGGCTGGTGTTATCGCACCGTAAAAAAAAGGTCACGGCACAACGGCATTGCCAATCGGCATTCGTGCAAACTTTGCGCGGCTGCACGAACGCGACCGACTGCAGTGAAAATTACTTTCCCAATTGCCGCACAAACATACACACACCGACACGTAACAAATATAGCTCTATCACTCCCGTGCAACGTCACGAAGGATGATGGCCACGCGGCTTGGGTCTTTTTGTTGCTGTGGTTGCTGTGCAATTCCGACCCCTTGACATCACTATCGTACGCTAACACCCCATATAGAGGGGCAGCAAAGGTGCACGAAAAATCGAAAGTGAAAAGCGCTTGACCAGCGGCGCTCCGTCCACCGGTTTCGTGCAGCACCCGGTTTGCCTTGTGGCGGTAGCGAGGCCAACAGGTGTGTGGTGTGCCGATGGTACGGTGTCGGGGAATGTACGATTGCTTGCTGCAACTTCGCCTTCTTTTTTGGGACGGATGATTCCTTTTCGCGCGATTTGCTTCTCTACTGGAAAATGTTCAATTCACACTCGGTCTCGGCGATTTTCCAATCGTTCCAACTCCATTCACCGAATGCATGCGGCACAAGTATTTCCACTCCGAAAGCCAAACAATAAGCATTATTGCACCTAGCGACGCAGTTCGGTTTGTGCGCGCGCCCGACCATGTGTCATATTTGCATGCACCGTTGCAATAAATCTAATCCAGTCATTCCCTTCCATTCTGGTTGCTTTTCCCGGTGTGCAACTCACCGACGATTGCACATTTTTATTCCAACGGTAAATGCAGCGCCAAAGCAACGAACCTTCCAATGGTTCCTTCTGATGCATCCAGCATCATCACGAAGGTTTTCCATTACACGTCAAATTAGCCATTAGCTAACTTTGCCGTCATGTTATTTTCATTCAAGCGACGAAGCATGCAGGAAAAAAATCAGACTCAGTTCCATTCAAAAACTACCATGAAGTGGCATTGAAGGTAGCTGCAGTTGATGGTCACAATGCATTACACAAATCATGATACTCTAGTATTGTGCTATTGGAGCTGACATGGTAACAATATTTTTAAAAAACTAATTCATTTCAAATTGAAATATTTTATGAAAAATGCCGTTTCCCACTATTTTCTCTTAAAATAAGTGCTTCGTTTTGATTCTGCCCTCCAGAAAGAATTAGCTCCACTTTCGCTAACGGATTCCCTTCCACATCGGTTGGCGTAGACGTTTCTTCACGGCACGCTGCCTCGAGGCGTTAACGGATGAATCTTCCCACTTTTCGCCAACGTACGACTTGTTTCTGTTTCTGCTATTGTTGAGATTTTGTTTTTGCCATGGGACGACTTTAAAGCAGCGTTACATGATTAATGAAACACCGTTTAGTCTTCACTGGAAGTAGTGGAAAGCCCGCCGCCATGATCATTTGTTTCTATCAGCTGATTTTGATCGGAATCGATCATCTTAAAGCTGATGTTTGAAATTTGCCGACAATAGAAACGAAGCCAAAAACACACTCAACCGCCTCGCACGATATAGAGGGGCAAGGGTCACACAGTTAACGGGAATTTCATAGCATCATTCATCAACCGCGAACCTTAGGGCTCCTAACATTCTCACGAACACTCACTATTTGCCAAAATAAAGTCCGTTTTTTTGGATAGTTTTTTTTTCCTCTCTTCTTTAAGGTACAATCAATCTCAGTATTAGACCTCCTCCAATGGGGTTAACGATCACCCATGCCTCACTGTAGCACCTGAACGTGATAAGGAAATGAAACAGATCGATGGAATTTATTTTCTAACGTTCCAACAACATTCCAAACACACCGAATCGAAGGGAGTCGATCGATGATGTTTTTTTTTTTGCTTTCCTACAGATTTGGACTACATTTCTTCCGCCTTTGCGGCTCATTAGGGTAAACGCTGTAGGGCGCTGGAACAGCAGGAATGGCTCAAAAACCGTTCGGTAGGCAATCCATTTTGGAAGTTTTTATTAATTTATTCCTTAAATGTCTTTGAGTAACGGCTTCCTTTATCTAGCCATAAAAAACTAGCACGATTTTTTAAAGGTTCAAAATGAAAATCTATCATGCGAGTCCTACTGCACTAGGTCACTAATAAAAGCACCCGATTGATGCTGTTCCGTTGCAGAATGGAACAGAATCGAACTGGCATTCCATACTACTGGCTCCAGTTTAACTTTATCAACCCCGGTTTTCCCGTAATGCTCCCACACAACCTAGGGCGGGCCTATATTTACTTTCGTTTCTGACCAAGCTACCGCCCAAATTCACATCTCCTGCTGGGGCAATTAGGAACCAAAGATACATACTAATGATTCGTGTAATTTCTCAATCTACACACGAATTCATCTTTTTCTACCCCACTATTTTACACTCCATTCATTCCATTCGAATAAAAAAAAAAACAGATGAACATAATTATTCCACTACAACATCCCATCTCTAGCGAAGATAACCCGCCCAATTCTGGCTTGAAACCATTGCAGTGTCACATCACTTTTTCCCGAAAGTGGAATAATATAACGGCGACGAAAAAAGCGAAAGTTTACATAAATTGCTCCCGGTTTCAGCTAAATCACCATCTTCTTTTGTGTATGTACTTTTTGAAATGCATTTCTATTCTTATAACGTTTCCCTAACATTAGGCATAATTTGGGTGGGAATCTGATGCCTTTACGATGTGATTCATTACGTGCTACAGCAAACCGGTAAGCGAATTGAATTTTTATGAGAAGCACAATTTGGAGAAGCCATTTTTATTTACCGTTCATAAACGTTTCAGCCGCCTTTGAAACGATGGCGGAAAACTTTATCCAATGGGTCGCTTTACAGCAGCTTCATCACCATAACCGGTGTCTTTTATCTCGGCACCCCGGAAAAAGGTGTGAGTTTAGTAATTAATTGCGGATGAAAAGCAAAACGATTCCCAGTTGTCAGGAGTAAAACACCTATTCCAAAAGGTCAACATCTTGCAAATTTTATAAGTTTCCCTTTTACTTCGTATTATGTCTGGGATTTATTGGGCCTTTAAGCGTTGAAACCACTCAGCTATCAAATTTACTACAAATTTTCTTTTAGCCTTGAATTTCTCTTTTCAAAAAATTCAACCCAAAATAGAAACAGAACTACCCTTCAAAATAAAAAAAAATGGGATGCTCTCCATTAGGCGCCGAATGCACCAAATTTCCAAAGACACTAATGCTGGGAAACGACCGTCATCATCGTCGCGATAATTATCGCCGGATGTCATCAGATGGGTCACCCTCATCAATTAGATCCCACTTAGCAAATTCAACCTAAAACGAACGTTTGGATTAGCACAGTGCAAAACGGATTCATAACACCATCCGTAACCGAAAGCTCCTTTAGCTCGTGGACTTCCACAACTCAACCGGAACACCTTACTTGCCCTTTCGTTTCGGAAAATCGATAATACATTATAACACCGGGAACTAGCGAATCTTGATCACCCTCCCATTCGATCGGTTGTTGTTTCTTTTCCCTTCCGATAAGATAAACAACGGCCGGCTAGACAGACGGTCTGCTAATGATCGCTTTTACCCCTCCGGGAGGTCGTATTATATCCGGCCATCGCTTCGGGAATAAGGATTCCGGTCCGTAATCGAGGGGTCAGACAGATTGCCGCGCGTAATTTTTGCTTTTTCGCGACGCGCTGTCTAAACTCTCTATGGGTTGGATTTCTGCATTTTTCTGTGAAAGTTGATACCGGACAAATCGGTCCGATACGATCGGAATCGGAATCGAACACAATAATCATACCGGGGCAATTTGCAAAAGGGATAATGTGTTTGGAGTGTTTTAAAACCAACATACGAAGAGACGCCCGAAGCGAAACGTTTTATCGCGATAAAGATACATTGCTGTAAACATTTCGTTTTGGAAGTTTTAAAAATTCATTTAAATCCCGAGAGAGAGGAGTTAAACATTTTCCAAGGTGCAGCAAGCGCATTACGCATTATTACTACAAAATCAAGGTAAGGAAAATGGAATAATCAAGCGAAAGCGAAAAGTGCATCGGTCAATTTATTTACCCATCGCGAGATAAACACATTAAATCGCTTGCAATTTGGGTTGGTGAAAAATCCACTCTTCTTTCACTATCATTATATGCTGTCTGTCATCATCATTTGCAATAAGGCTTCAATTGAAACAATATGCTTTGTTTTATGTTTACCGTACATCACGTATCGCACACCACGAACAGTTCAAATTGAGTTCGAACCGGGTAAGTGTTTTGCCTGAGGGCAATATTTATTTTATTTCATTTATATTCGCATCCTTTCCTTTCTACGTACGGCTTCCGTTTATGTGGGGAATGGGAAAACATCGCCACACTGTGTGAATCAAGGTAAGGGTACGGGACCATTAATATGTGTCCGATTGTCTTTCTTCCGTTGCATCCAATGTACTACACACACACACACACACACGGCACTAACGTGATCAATTATGAAATGCACGTACAGAAGACGGGAACACTGATTGAGACATTAAAGACACAAATCGCACCCGGAGCCGTTCGTGAGATAAAGCAACACACATCGTATCGTTACACACAAACACACCTAATGCGATAATTATCATTGCTTCGTCTTCCGAGTGCATTCACGGAGGGGTGATTAAGAAGAAAAGCGGTGACTATAAAAAAAACAAGTGTCTTTTTATACACAACAAAACATAACGTGAAACATAATCGGTTCGTTTCCTTCTCCGCTGGCAGCAATTCTATTCAAATCGGTTTACCAAAGGCCAAAAATGGGCTAGCATGAAAGCGATACACTCTACGCGCTGCATTGTATGCACGAAAATGCGAATGAGTTAATTTGATCGATGCTCCGTTAAGCGGATTCGTGCATTGTTTCACCGCACACCTACTGGGTGGATAATGTCGAAGAATGGAATCACGCTTTGCAATGTGTGATGCAATATGGGCACCGTACACAAAACGCTCGCGAGTGTCAATGACACCCTGTGGGGGAGCATAAAAATTCACACAACGGCATTAAAAAAAGACACGCACACACGTTTCCCACGTGAACCACGCGTGTGATGCTGAACTATACACATTATGTCATTTTAACCTCTCTTTTGCGGGGAAGGAAAAAATAAACTAGATACAATAAAAAAAAACCAGAAACTGCAAAAAAAAACACAATTATCGGGGTTGAGTTCGTCTTAAAAATTTCATCACGTTCATCATGAGTAACAAGATGCACACCACGATACACCTGAACCTTCTTCGTCATCCTACTCGCTAAGCTGTTGTTTTTAATCCCAAAATCCAACTTTTGAAGAACATAAAACATGCGCATACGCGCACACGTACCAATGCGGGTTAGCGGTACTTTAATGAGCAAATGAAATTTAAAGCGAGCAGCCCAACTAGAGCACCGTCGCGAAAAACATCCTCTTTGTCGGTAAAGGTTTAGCGAACAAGAAGCGAACTTTTCAAAACGGTTGCATGTTGATGGGGCGTTAAAGACATACCCTACCGTATGCCTCATCACCGAGATTATGTTGCTGTAAGGTGTTGAGTGAAAGGGGATAGGGGGCTCTTTGCTTGCCGAAAAGTTAATTTTACGCTCAACATAAATGAGTTCAGTAACACTCAAGAAAGAAGAAAACAGGAACAAAAACTATATTACATTTGTGCATTTGTGGAGAATTCATTTTCGCTCGTTATACACATATTCACTGTGGATTTATTCTTCTACAATGTGAATTGGGTAGATTTACTCGATTTGTCGGTAAAAGCTTTTTAACATCCGTAGAAAAAAAAACCTACTGGACACCATACTTACCGCTCGAACGCGGGGAGTTTAATCTTCCCTTCGGGAGAGTTTTAATCTTCCCGTTCCGAGCAGGAAGTCACAGTAAGCGAAGAAGCATAATCAAGCATATCAAGTGTCCACCGAACATCAACAAATGAAAGCCGTCTTGATAGGCGGAGATAAATAAGGCTTAAGCTCCAAAAAAAATCATACCTTTTGACCCCAGATACGACGAGTCTCCTCTAGTAACCTCCTCCGATAACTCCCGCGAAAGTTCCAGATAGGCAATCCTTCTCCACCAAACCTCCAAACCTCTGCCTGTTATTTCGGCTGGGACGTCCAATTTTGCTCGTTCGCGAAAAAAACAACACTATGCAAACGCGTGGCGAAAGTTGCCACGCAAGAATTCTCCCCTGTCGGCCACAACGATCCGGGCCCGACTTGCCCAATAATTACCTGTGCGAAGATTTGTGTCGAAAAATAAAAAAACTCCTATACAGTGCGCTGTGCGGAAGCAGCTTGTATTTATTTCTTACCGGTACGTTGCTGGATTGCTTAATTATAAGACACCACCGACCGGGACGCACGTACAGGACAAGTTGCGAAAATGCTAAAAATAGTCCGTAACATACGACACCCGTACAAAAAGCCGAAAGTAACCGAGGAGGTACTTGGTGAGTAGTAACCTTTTACGTTGAGCTTCACTTTCATTTTCCGCCGGGTTTTCTTACTCCGGTACATTGAGGGATTCAGTTACCCAAACACTGTGACGCACAAGAAAGAAGCCACCCCTTTCAACCAGACGCCATTTCTATTTCAATCAAGCCCTCTAGTTCCAGAACGCCCCCTTTATATTGGCGCTGGTTGGAAATTGCAAACCGGGAAAAAGAAGGGAAAGTGTGGGTGGAATTGATTTTCCTTTCAATTTGCCAAAATGCCACCGTGTGACGCTGACGGCTACAAGATCTTTTGGCGTTCGGGTGGGTGTGTTTGGACCACGAAGCCCAACGCGAAGGACCACGCAAGATGGGAAGGAAGCGCGTTTCGAAAGCGCACCTCATATATTATCGTTGATAGCTTTCTTTACTCGATTTCTCATATTTTTGCGTGTGTGTGTGTGTGTGCGATTTTATTTTCTTCCTCAATGATGCAACCGTACCGCACATGTAGACATTGGACATCCTGTGTTAAGATCGCTTCCTTCCTTCGACGGAAGTCGTTTGGTGATCGAAAAGCGTAAACATCATGTGCCCCCTGCCGTTGCGGGGCTTACATCCCCGTCGACTTTCTAGACAGAGCCAATCGATTTTTCCCATCGCTGTCGTAATCTTGAGCGCAGCTGCAAACCGTGTGGGGTCGTTATATTACCGGTGTAATAAAGATTACCCCCGGTCAGGAAGGTCCTCCACCAAAACGATCGACTTATGGCCTTTCGCAATCATTGGAGTAATTGATCGGTGGATAATTTATGTTGAGGTTATGAAGTTTTTGGGCGAAACTTGGGTGAGGATCTTTTCATCCTTCGGTACATTCGTTTATTAGTTACTCCATTGTACCAGTGGACCAACTGAGCTGCAACAGCTTCAAATGAAGGGGAAAAAAATGGAAAAGAAAGCTAGCGCCATTCATCTCCTGTATGTTAATTTTTTGGGCTTCCAAACAGAGTCTTCACTACCACCACGTATGCTACTGAAATGCATAAATAACGCATATCAATCATGCGGACACGATGGGTCACGGATGTAAAGTGGACGGAGCCACGCACTGCCCAGACTAGTCATTAATCGTAACGAAAGCGAAATGCATTTTCAAACATGTAAAAATGAGAGCTTTCATCCTGTTATTTTTGGTAGCATACCATTGTGCCACAGATCGGTCGGAAGGAAGATGACTTTATAAATCTGTTCCAACTTTTCAGTTCCCGTTGGAACGTCCCGCTAGCCCGGTCAGGCTAGTAGAAAGTGATTTATAGTAAACTGTCAACCCGCATTCACCTTTCCATTTCTTCTGCACCTTCCTCGGGAAGGTGGAAGATGTTTCCCGTAATTCAAATCCCTCTTCCCTATTCGGTGTGTGACCTTAAAGGGTTTTGCATTTTTTGACACCGCCCGCCCTAAAGGGCTTCGGGAGTGAAAGTGTTAAAAGCCAAATTGGCCTGCCCGGCCCAAACACCGTTGCCGGTCATTGCATCTGCTCGACTCCACTTATTCCAACGATGAACAAGAAATAAAACTTATCGACATTAATCCTCCCGCAGGGGACAGAAGGTCCGTGATGCAACGAGACATTGTTACAGTGGGATGGGTGTTAAAACCCTTTTTAACTTCCCTCCATTCAGCCGGTCAATTTATTGGCCCACAACCAACAATACGGAAAGGCTACGGAATAACGGGGGTTCGACTGAGTGAGCGATCGAAAATTGAGCCACATGACCTTTTTCTATCGCTACAAACGCCACCACGAATTGGACCCTTAGCGCAACGCATCGCACAAGGAGGTTCACTTTGGCAGAAAAAGTGCCACATGAGGGATCACTCTCTGGAACAAGGGTGAGCGTTGATGTTTTAGCCATGTCTCTGTGGTGTGTAACTCCTTCACCACCATCAATCGGCCCTTGACGAAAAATATAAACGATCAATTTTCGTAAGACTCTTGTAACACTCCCATTGAACGGAAAAAGTGACACCGGCAACACCGTCGACGTGAAATCGATCTTCCGCACATTCGGGGTTCCGCAGAATATACGAACGTACGCCGAAACGGAAAGTGATGTCCGTGCGGCTTTATTTCATAATCGATTTCATTTAATATCTCCACGGGGTGAAATGTAATGAACGGTGAAAAAATGGAAAGTTTCTTGTAATGTGTTTTTTTCCCTCTTTACATCCGAAGAAATAGTGCGATGCATTTCTTGGTGGCTTTACGCTACTCTCCGAAAGGGATGGTAGCTATTTGAGAGCCCGACCGGCATCGATTGATTGATCGATAATTTGGGAAACGGTGGAATGTTTTAATCCAACATCAAAATCTCATATTATTCACTATCGTTTGTGGATGACGTATTACATGGATGTACGATAAATGTTTTCCATTACATAATATTAGGGTATTAGTCAATAAAATGGTTGGGCTCACGATTCTACGGCGGTAGTCGTAGGGGTTTATGGACATTTTAACTCAAATATTTTCAACGATCTTCTTGGTATAAAAACACGTTATGACGCTATAATGCGAATATAATTAAACAAAATTTGAGTTTGCACATTATCATATTATTATTGTATAAAGAAGAAACATTTTTTTTTAAATTAGATGTTAGTTATTTGGTTAGTTTCATGCAGTTCGGGAAACCTAATCGTTCAACTTCAACAAAAAATCAGCTTCAACATTCATTGTACAACCAAAACTCTCTTTCCTCTCTACATACGTAAGCGAGCACTTCTGAACACTTGTAAATGATCGCTATCGAATCATGTCAACACAATCACGTCCCATTACGGCCGATTCGGTGAAGGCGGGCCCAGTTTAAGGCAGGCGCACATCAAAGAAATGCGACCGCACGCTCACACCAATCATAAAACCGATCAGCATAATCATCATCCTAAAACACGATGAGAGTGAGATTTTAGCACGCTTCAACTACCTCGAAAACACTCTTATTGTGGGCTGCTCACCATCGACAAGGTGTACAGGTTTGTACATTGTTTTTTGACGTCTTTAGCTCGCTTCTACAATTTCGCCCCATCGAAACCACCGGAGCACGTTCAACATGCAACTCTTACGGTCCGCATCATTATGATCGCGTATATTCTTCGGCGGGTGTAATTTAACACCAACGCGACACGCGTGACCCACTTACCGGTTAAGCTTACTGCACCACATACCGCCGGCACGCGAACCGTATCATAAATATGCATGATTTCCGTCGAAAACAAAGTCGAAACAAACTATCGGCGATTAAATGCCTGCTCGAATAAACATTCACTTTTTTATTAATGGTTAGCATAGAAAAGGGATTAAAAGCGTACTGTGAACTTAAGCGGAAAATCGTGCTTATTGCTAAAGTGCCTACTGACTGAGCCGAAAAATTGTAGCAACATCTGAAATATTGCCATGAAAAAAAAAGTCGCGGGTAAAACATGAATATTAAAATTGATGTATGAGAAAATCCTTTCCCAAAGTAAATCGAGAAATGTACTACAACGTCACCCAACGCAAACATGAGCCAATCGCTCAAGGGCCCACAAGTCATCATGTCGCAATTAATTATGCGAATAATTTGCTCTTGCTATAATCATGCATTCACCGACACAGCTCTGCTGCAGCGGTGATCTGTATCACTCGGCGATATAACTCATGCCCACGTCAACGGTAGCGCAGCGATCGATCGTCGTTAACCGTTTTGACATCTCATACACAAAGCTACACCATCGGCCGTGTGACGGCGTATGCATGTAATTAGCCACTAGAAATATGTCCGACTGTATGGAAGCATAACGAGAAACCGACCGACAATAATCCTTCCACCTGATCGGTTGCCTGGCTGTTGTCATCGCTCTATTTGTACGGGAACTAGGGTCTCTCCCTGGGTGCCCATTTTTTGATCGATTTATTGCAATTTGCTTGCGAATAGGGGGAACGCTCCCACACGCGCTCGTGACCGTTTGCTGATCGTGAGTGGCTGATCATATCCGCCCGCTAAAATTGATCCCGGCCAACCATGGAGTGGAAAGATCGCCAGTCATAACTTAAGCGCATGATCCAAGGCCAGGAGTAGCGGGTTCCATGTGTTGGAGCGCAGTGTTGCAGGGTAGGTAAAATCCGCTACTTGCCGGACGCGATAGATCGGGCAAAAATGGCACCGCAAAACGATGACGACGACAACGACGAATGACTTCCGCTTTCCAGCAGAGGAGCTTCAGGTCGATTGTTGATTAAAACGGCGAAATGTCGTCATGGTATCTCTCTTGGGAGAATACTTTATATCCCGCCAACCTAACCCCGTCCAAGCGGGTGATCCACTTTAGGGTTACTTGACTCTGCGATCAAGATTTTAATCGGCGGAACTAACCGTTAGACGATTTGTGTGGACAGAAATCAAAGCGCTTTAGTCGCGTGCGTCTTAACAGACCTCCCCCTGGGGGGAGATGATGCCGAAGAGTTTACTCTACTAACAGCAGACAGCTACATTGTAGCTGCAGGCTACTCACTCCATTTTGCACGCTTGTCGGCGGTCATGATTTGCATAATTACTTAACCCTTGTGTTGTGTCTGCAATCGACTATGTCTTGTGAGCGTATGTGCTGGAAATGCTGCCACTATATCTCGCTGGTGTGAAGAGCCTTGAGATATTCAAGAGTGTCTATATATGGTACTACCTTTGCTTTGGGCAATCCTTTCGTAATCGGAGTCTTCATGAACTCCACATCCTCAAACCCAACAAAGATAAAGGTGAATGACATGTACAATTCAACTGAATGAAATTGTGGAAACAAATAAGCTGAAATGTCAATAAATGGGGAGGATTTTTCAACATTTCTTGTAATAAATCACACGGCGTTTGTCTTCAATAGGAGAGTGATATAATTGTGCCTTTTCTACATTTTTAAAAGACCCTCAATTAGGATATGCTTTCACACTTTTTTCACCGTCAACCACTTGATGACTTTTTGCCATATTTAGCGACATGATATTCCTGCTAATGAATATTCTCATTTTGCAAATTATTGAGAGCTTTGAAGTCCTTTTTTACCTTCGAACACTATTTTAGTCATTGACCCCTGGGTAAACAACTCTCCCAGCTAGATGGCTTCATTAGGAATTGGAGAAAACGTACAAATAATTTCATTCATCTAACCATCATTAGGTGCCGCTTAAAATCCACTCAACTTCGCACTTCTAAAGCAGGGTGGCAAAAAGTAACGAACGACACTCCCATCTCATCAACCCAGCAAAACGAATCATTACCGTACAACCAATACCTCGTTAGGCCATTTTCGGCTGAGCAAGCTTGCAAATTTACAGCATGAAAGGAATAAACCATCACTTGCATAGGGAAAGGTTTACAATGAGCCGCTCTATGCAAGAAAACCAATCGTTTGCTTTTCCATCCACCCCATTTTCATCCGTTGATGGTTGCGCACCAATAATAATCAGCGATGGGGGGGTTGTTCTTGTGTGCTTTTTTGCAAACTCATTGCTGCACTTTTTGGGGCGGCTGAATATAAGCGCGGGATAATTACGATCATCACTTTACACTTCCAATCGGGAGATCGGCTACAACCGTCGAAGAAATACCGGGCGTTCAAATTGCGAGACATGCGAACTGAAAGGAAGAGTGAAGTGGATAGAGTGTGTGATTTTCGCAAGCTTTCCTTTAAATTAATCCCTCCATAAATCCCACCTCCTCCGTGCGGATGTCCTCGCGAACCTTTACCACCCCATCATCAAAGGGTGGCGTTTGCCATTTGTGCCCGGTACTTCTTTCGGTCCGGTACCGGTGCAATTGTTTCCATTTGTGTACCCCTCGCACCGGATAACCTCTAATGGGCGGGTGGGAAAAAAGCTCTAGCCAAAGGGAAAGTGATCTTTTGCGACCCGTGTCCGACGGACTTGGCGTGTGACCGATCGAGTCTCGAGAAGACCCAGTGCCGCTGCGTCATTCACCGCCCGCAGGACAGTTTCAACTCACCGTCTCCCTATCAGTAAGGGTGAAGGGTAATTACCCACACACGTACACCTTGTACTCCCTCCCTGGCCTTCTCTCACTTCTCTCGTATCGGGTTTTAGATTTTGATGGACTTCTAACGAAGCGAAATTGGCAACACTGTTGCCGGTGCCGCCGATACCGATGGGATCGCTCCGTTCCGGCACGGGACGTCTGGAACTGCTGACGTAAACTGACAGTTCAAACTCCGTTCCACCCATCATCGTCGTTGCGTACCGTTGCGGTGGTCCTCATATCCAGACGGATGGACCGCGTCTGACAAGCGGACGAGGAAATGCCGACAGTTCCGTTGGGCACAGTCTCCTCCCGCATCGAGCGGGAAAAAAGGTAGAAATCAAACATCACAAGGCGGTGGTTACATCAACCTTTCCAAATCAACCGAATGTCCGGTACTATTGGGAGGTAACAAAAAGGGTCTTTCTCCCTCTGGGCGTTAAACACGAAACAGAACAACTCCCCTAATCAAGTGAAGAGGTGATGGTGCTGCGAAGCGTTTATTTCACGTGTTCCCAAGGAACGGAAGGTGGTGAAAGTAACCATTTGATGACTACTCCATTCGCCGTTTTATTTTAGTTCTTGCGAGTCTCGTGCTGAGTGGTGTGCTAAAGTGTGCCAAGATCAGCAAACGATTGTTTGCTTTCGGTAATAAAAATAATTTCACGACATTAAAAAAGCAGTGCAAAAAGTGGCAACTTTTGCTTAAGCCACGTGATCAATCCTGTCTGCCAGTGGTCTAACCAAACCTGATCTACCAGTTATTCTTGGCTTCCATCCCAGCCACTATGTTTTATTTCTCGTGGGCAATTATCGATCAATCAATCAGCCAATCAGTCTACGCATTTCGTGACCCCAATCAAAAAGCATTAAAGCTTTCTTCCAGTCTTCGGCACAGTCGAAGGAAATGTCTGCAACAAGCCAAACCGCCCAAGTTTGACAATCGTTTACAGCTCTTTGGAGCAGCAATACAGTAGCTTGATGGCATTTTTAGCCTTTACCAACGCTGAAAAAAAAATCTGGTAACTCCAATAAATCCAAGACAAACGAGTGACCAACTTTCAGCGACATTAGTGCCGAGAGTTAGTCTCTGCTCCGTGTATATATTTTTTCATTTCGAAGCTAGAAAGACACGCACTCTCTTTTGTGTGTGCTTGTAAAGCGCCGTTAATCCAATCAAACGCCAAATGAGAATCATCCAGCCGAATGATCATCATCGGTGGCCAATTATAAAGATTAAACTCTGAAACCAGCTTGCCTACCGCAACTCGTTGGGGCCAATAAAGTCGCATCGTTTCACCATCTTTCTTTGCTGATTATCAAATAATTGCGTTTAAAGAGATTCCCTACGCCAACAACAGTGCGCCCCTTTGGCAATTTATGTTGCCAAAATCTATCCATCAGACGTATGATTGATGGTCAAGCGATGTTGACCGTGAGAGAGTTTGTAAAACGTAGCTCAAGCGCACTATTTATTATCATCCAATGTAAACAATGTCAACTTTTTTATTGATGATGCACTAGATATTGATAAATCTTATGCACATAACATAAATAACCGCTTTTAGTGGCGTGGAAATGTTTTTTTCCATGATCATCACTCTACGCAAGAAACTGATGGTGTGTGACACATTGATGTATTTCATTTTTTTCCGGTTGAAGAAAATCTTTCACACACTACACCCATGCATCCGCCTAAAGCAGATAAAAATCGAACCGATCGAATCGTATGTATCGTTTTTCATCCGGATAGTGTGAGACCGAAAATAACGCCCCAAGCAGAATCAGCTTATTTTTGTTTTGTGTTCCACATAAACATATACGTAAATCACTTAACCAATTCCAGCGATGCCTGTCAAGTGCTGTTGGTTAAAGTGTTTCGCAGCAGAGACAACCCGTGCGTGTATTGATTCTGCACACGGGCCACCACTTTCTGGCCGGTAACTATCGCACTGTAATACATCACCCGCCACGCCGTACGTTGTAAATCCACCGTGAAAAATCCATCTTTGCCGTCGGCGATTGCGAAACTTACCTGGGAAAGAAAAGAGAAAAAACACACAATCATGAAATATTGCCCAAAAACCTACACCCGGACTCAGACAGATGCCCAGTTCTGATTTTTTTTTGTTTCACGATATTTACATCAGCGTGAAGAAAAACGAACTACGGTGATAACTTATGTAGGAAAGAAACACACAACTCATTATTCATCAACGTAACCTTCTAGTAGAGGGTATCCTAAAAGTAAAACTATTCGCTAGCAAACTACCCGCACCCGAGAACGGGGTCTACACATTTTCATTTACACGCGCTCATGGTTCGTTCTCCCTAACCCTCAGCTAATTTATCAATACTTCATCGATGTAATCTCTAGCCTTGTGATGTTAGGAGGAGCTGATCGCATATGTTTCCGTGTGTTAAACGCATATTGTAATTAGAAGAAATTGCTCAATCACCACAATTAAAGGCTGTCTTTTCATCTCACGCAAGCAGAAGCACGCTCGCATTAAGTAAACACCATGATCACTTACATGATTTACAGCATGAATCTCCACGAAGTTGGTAACACTATCCTCCGACTGAATTTTATCATATTTTTTCACGTTTTGTACTCGAGATAAATTATGTACAAAGGGAGCAAGCATGAGCATTTCGAAACAATCGAGCAACCGGTTTCGTACGCCCTAGGTTCGGATGAAATCATACAACCCCCCGACGGAGCAACAGCACAATCTGTCAATCAAAAAGGCATCTAATCAACGCTACAGATAACTCTTCGCATCTTTCATATTATGTAAACAAACTAAAGCAGAGAGGGCATCGATGCGTTGTAATAAAAATTGGAAAGACAGAAAATGTATACATCAATATCGAAAAAAACATATGAATCAAAGGCTGATGAGATAGTCTTCATATCTCATCTTCAGTTGCACCACAAAGCGAGTTTGTATTTGTGGATAACATAACAACAAATATTTAAATGATAACGAATAATTCGAGCGATCACCATAGAAAGCGTGTCAGTCACATAAAATAACTGAGAGAAAAAAAAAACCATTTGATCCGGCCCAAAAAAAAAACCCTTTGTCCAAACCCAATCACACCTTGTTATGGGTCAAAATTGGAGTTCACCTTCCAAACCATCCAAATCTCTTACGAAAGACCCTCCTCTTTATGATGATGAACCCTTCAATCAGTGGATGGTGTTGTTGTTGAAAATGGATCTTCATTTCGAGTATCTGCATGAAACGAATTATGAACGCGAGTTGGAATCAATGACCTTTATGAAAAAATGGACCAAACCGAAATGACAGTCAACACTTCGACCAATTGAAATTAGATCGTGGCTCCACCAGCATGGCGGATAAGCGCACATCATCCATCAACCCTTGATTTGACAGGCGGCTGAAGTTTTGTACGATATCCCCCTCCTAGCAATCAAATGTTGTCCATTACACGACAAACCATAGGTAAAAGGTTTGTAACAGACAGTACCATCCAAAAAACGATATGATCATATCGAAATTCATAGCGCAACGCATCCGGAAATAATAGATATGAATTGTCTAAGCTCAATTTTGACTATGAACATATAATTATAACATTCTGGAACTCTATTTTAGAAAGTTAAAAATGAATATTCTATTGCAACATAAACCTATCTTTCGGTGAATTTGGTAGCATGTGTAATGACACTTCTAACAGATCTTTATTTTGAGAAAACACGTTGATGACAGTCCCTGAGAACTCACCCTCGGAAAACCAACAACGAAAATCAAACCATCGTTTGTTAACGCTTCTTCTCAGGATATTTTTTTTAATGTTAAACAAAGCTATGATTCAAAACAAAATATACCCTCACAAACTGAAACAATTCATTATCTCATCTCGAATCTCGCATCGTACGAACGCTTCTTCGACGATGTGGAACATAATGCGGAACGCTATTTATTCGTTTTCTGAGCTTTAAAACGTAAATCCCCCAAAAACATAGCCGCCTTCCTTGCCACTAGGTGGGGGTTTCAAATACATGCGGTCGCTTACAATATGGCGGAAATAGCAGGGCAATATAATGATCAGTTATGTGCGTGTTGCTCTTCTCTTCACATCCGAAACCCCGGTGGCAATGATGATTATTACCCATATACTGTGCGTTCATCATACTGCACACATGCGGAGCATAATGTGCCGTCTTTATGGAAGTAAGCCACCAAGGCGCGGTGCACATGTGGAATTACAAAAAAAACACACACACACACACACACATACAGCACCAAATTCAAATGGTGCTCTTTTCATTCATTTCACCTGCCTTTGGTACGCTGCAATCGTAATGTAAACGATGCGTGAATGCGGAAGTCCAACCGCACGATCATAGGCATGAGAGTGTGTTGTCAGCGTTCCCCCACCTATTACATCCTTTTACAACCATTACAACGAGCTCACAGTAGGGCGAGCAGGCATTGATCATGAGATCACGGTGCACGAAACTTGATTTTTGATTAGCAGGTTCATCTCAACTTTAAAGTTCAGTGAGAAATTGAAAACAGGCGTGTGCTGGGCATCAAAACATCACGATTTTAAACGAAACAGACGAAAACTATGCTATTAGGTGGCGGGCATGGTTCCAGTAGTAGGACTACCTTTTCGTATGCTGTGTACACTGTATCTGGAAGCAAATTGCATTTCAGTTTGAACAGAATACTATACCCAGACCTTATCCATCGTTTCGTGTAGAACATAATTGATACAAACAAAATTGAAACTAGAAACGTATCACAAAATATTTTCCGTTTGAACAACGACATTTTTAAAGATATTTCATAATAAACAAACAAACTTCAAACAATTACATGTGATATAAAATATGCAAAAAGTACATGAAATATTTAATTTATGCTAGACATTTTCCAAAAAAATATTCTATCGTCTTTAATCCCAACACAATTCCCGCATCCAGGGAGGA
Organism: Anopheles minimus; assembly: GCA_000349025.1. Taxonomy (NCBI): domain Eukaryota; kingdom Metazoa; phylum Arthropoda; class Insecta; order Diptera; family Culicidae; genus Anopheles; species Anopheles minimus. The sequence continues at coordinate 3,159,591 of KB664277.1, forward strand.
AATTCCATATACTACCGACAATATACACGAAACCAACCCAAACACATCAATCCAGCAACACCATCTTGTACAATATTCAATTTACATTGCTCCAATTTCCTCGGATCTCAATGAGGATCTTTTTCAAAAAAAAAAAAAGTATAATACACGCGTTGTGGAGCTGGAGCACCACAAAGCGGGGGAAATGAAACCAAAATGCCGACACAGACACGGGGCACTACGCTCCCTTTCACTGACGGGCGATGGATCTGCTCCCAAACACGACGTCACGCCACACACACCGGGAGGAGCATGTTTATGTTTCCGTTGCACGTTTCACGACGTATTCAATACACGGCGGTGGCGGTAGTTACATACCCATTTGCAGCGGCCGAAACAACGGTGCGCGGGTGCCTGTGTTTACTATTTCGACACCCATCCAACGGTGGAAGTACGAGGGTGAGAAGATGATGTGTTGAAGATATTACATGGCATATGTTTTCTATGCTTTCCACCGGACATCCGAACAGAAATTGCCTGCTCAGTACAGCCTTCCATTCGGATTCGGGTGCAGGAAATGGAAGCAAAACATGAGGCGGATGATTGTTTGAGGCGCTTTTAATGAAAAAAAAAAACAAGCCGAATGGAGTGGTTTCCCAGATATTTGGCTTGGTACAGAATTAAGATCCATAAGCAAGCGGCACGAGATTTAAGAAACTGGTAAGTCATTTGAGGCACCTCAATAGCAGATGCGCATTAAATTACCAACCAGATACAACAATCTCGAAGACGAGTTCGGAATTAGACTTAATCACGATCAGTTAAGGACCACCTAACAGTTTTCCCCCTTGATGATGATGATCACCATCATTTACGAAAGAATTGCAATCTATCCTTTTGCTCATTACGCACCTCAATCTGTGGTATTCTTGGAAACAATGGCAACGTCTCTCGCCCTTGGTTTCACGCTTCTATTCAAATACTTAACTGTATCTGCTATTCTCATGTTATCTGACGAACCTCATCGCGGGCGAATCATTCTTAAATCAACACACACCAAAAAAAACAACCCCACCAGCACCGATGGAACGGCAAATTTTTGTAAACAACTTTATCCACCGAAGAATTCCACAATATTATGCATTATTCATGCGAAATGCCACAGCTCTCAGGGTTGTAGATCTCGTACCTTTGCTTCGCTTACAGTATCATTTACAATTTTGATTAAACCCGATCTGCCTAAACTATCCACATAAACAGACGCGCAAAGCCAAAAACCGGCTATGATAATGTTCTTCTCCTGAGGTGGCATGCATTTCTGAAGGGTAAAAAAAATCGTGACCGATCATTCAAACCATTCCATGAGCTAACCAACAGCTAGAATCGTCTCGGTCGTCCTAGGTGGACAGGGGATATGCTAAATTGTTGAACCAAAACGACCTATAAACGGTGCCGTGCTCTAGATCTGCCGGAGATCTAGGTTGACTAGACTGTATCACCAAGAATGATACATTGTTCCAATGGCTCCAGAGCAACTCGTTTGCGTTGGAAACTTCCGCTTAGGGAGCTGGATTCAACGCCGTTCATGAAGCAAACGTAACGAGTACTCTCATTTCTGATATATATATATATAACATTGCCGGATGCATCTGTTAATACACCTTTAGATGCTGTCAGTAGCTTAGGTTCTCTGAACACACAGCGCATCCGCTAGTTTATTGCCTTACTGGACAAAGACACCAGAACCTCTTCGTTACTCGATCCACATTAACGCCTCCAGACCGGAAACGTCGTTACAACATCACTGCATCGAAGAAAGTCACGCCCAACTGCAGAACTCATCGTCGTGTTCTCTCAACACACTGATACTTGCAATTGGCATTAAAATATGACTTGATAGATGACTACACAGCACGCCGTTGAAACTGTTGATGACGAATTGCGGTACTAACCTCAAATAATGAGACATAGACCACAGACGCCGAGACAACCGAGGCAATAAAAATCTATTCCAATTATAAAATTATGTTTCCTCTGCTGCGTCTGTGTCGAATTCCGTGTCATCAGAATTGTGGTGGTGGGTGTGCCGGTAACGGGCGCTTGCTCTACAGACCCTTAAATCGCCGCCCACGATAAAGTGCAGCGATGACGCGCGAACAAATTGCCCGACGACTTCAATCTGCTGGGGCGCTTTTTCACCCTCGCCTCGCTTGCTGTCGGTCTGCTGCTGAGATTATAGATGTACAGAACTACCTACGTCTGTTGTTGGACCAGAGTGGACAGAAGCCTCGCTGACGGTATAAAACCAATCATTCCATTCCGATACCATCTCAAACGCTTGTGATCGATCGTGGATCTCACCACGTTTTCTTAGTTACCCACGAAGGTACTTACGGTAAACTCACTTCCGTGAGCACACTGGCAGAACTATCAAATAGTTCGTACAAACTATGCCTTGCGGCCCTCAAGCATGGTTTGGTGTGATTTATTCTTATCTCGCATCTGCGACTCCGTTAGCCACTCTCTCACAGCGCAGGCGGAGTGGTCCATAAACAATTGTCAAGGTATCCCTCCTGTTTGTGTGCATTGTTATGTTTTTGTTTTTCTTGTAGCTTCCAGCGGGTCGTACGAAAAGCGAACCCGTTTCGCTTCTAGTCTTGCAATCGTGGTAACCTCCGAGGGCAGGACAAATTAATTTTTAAATAAGACCCCATTGCTTTCCTTCCACGCTTCGTTAGGTTGCTTGGTCCTTTCATTACAATTTTACCTATCGCGCGCGCAATTCATTAAAGTATAAAGTTTCCTGGGGAGACGCAACCTTAACACGTAGCGCTGCGCTTGGAACTCAATTAGCGTTCCCCGTTCGCTCAAATTCTTACCGGTTTACCTTCGACATTTCGCATCGGCACACAAACGTGCGGCACGGACGGATAGCACGTCACCGAAAAGGCACGCGCCTTCACCAGTCTCGGCAAATAATGAACCGCAAACGGTGATTTTGTTCTGCAGACGACGAAATGTACAATTGCAGCCGGAGCTGCAGCCAGAATGGCACCTAGAGAAAAATGGCCTACAGTCTGATGCCGCTGGTCGTATTGTACTTCCGCACCCCTTTGTCTATGGTGGTTCTGCTGCCCGACGATCAAGGAGGTACGATAGTGGAAATAGCTTTTCTGTTCCGTAGAAAATTACAACCCAAGGCCCCTCTTCCATTGCCACCGCGATATCAGACGTCCCTGAGGGATGGTTTTTGTGGTGGAAATAATTCCACAAAACAATCTGTTGTTTTCCTTACTACATTTCTAGAAAGCATTGCACCAAACTTTGCACATGAACAACTGGGGTCAACATGGAGGTTACGTCTTAAGACAAACAAAACAAAAAATCTACTAGCAGTTTCAGCCGCAAAAATCCTAACGGAATGCCTCGTAACTGCTTCGATCCTTATCGGGCTACATTTCCGGGGCCCGTTGTGCATGGTCACCTAGATGTGCCTTCTGTTATACTAACGCCAGCAAGACGTCTATGGGTGCGCGCTCCACTGCAAGACAAATTCTGTTTCCCGAGGCTATCGAGGTTAACTCCCTTCGGTTCCAGGGGAACCCCCGGGCAACGTTAACTTCGCTCGCTTTCGCCAAGTTACGCGTGTGCATTCTTGCAGCAATTGGTATGTTTGGGCTTGGTCCAGGGAACTGCCTTAGGTCTCGTGTACACGTCTTACACGATGCGAAACTTTGCACAAAGCACACGTGCCCTACACACAGATCGCTGTACCAGCTGTACAAGGAAGGAAAGAATTGCGCGATTACGAAACAATCGAGAAATGTTAAAACACTCTACCAGAATCGGGAAGAAGGAGAGATATTGCTTTCGCATTAGGTCATACATTCGCGCTGAACTTATGTTTGTGATCAGTTCCGTCTGTAAGGAGTTTCTGTTGCAACTTTTAATGGAAAAAACAAGCAGAAAATGGTGTTATCAAATGTGACTTATCCAAGCTCTTTAGGTCTGCTTAGAATATTCTCTTCACACATCGTGAGGTTCTACTATTGTCATTCAACAATTCAAACTATGTCGTTGAAATGCTCTCAATTTAAGCGTAGGAGAAAGCAGTACAAACGAAACACCCACAGCCAGTTTATCATGTTGACTCTATTTGCCTATCCTCATTCAAGAAGGCAACACATTACTCTTGAACGCTTTGATCTTGACCGAACAAGCCGCAGCTTAAGTGCAGCTTGTTGCATCTTGTTTACTCGCCCGCATCAAGAGAATCATCAAACAACACGAAAAGCACTCGAAAACTTTAAGAACATAATGCCACACACATCGTCAGTGAAAACCTGATGTATATGCAGCACTTATACTATTTGTACATCAATTGGGTTTTATGTAGAATACTTCGTTTGTTTGTCAACGATTAAATATTACACTTCTGAACGCAACAACATGCCTAACAATCAACTTTTGCAGCTTCCAACTTCGAATATGGCTAAAAAAAAATAACATTCGTGCTCCCCAATTTTCTTCTGAATCCTTTTTATAGCCACTTTTCACCTTCACCTTGGGCAGTTCAGTTTAACAAGATTTGAAAGCGATCTCCACCCAGCACCGATCTCCCTTTGAACGTCAAATACTGTGTAACGGGTTTGATCGATGGAATTATAAAACCATTCGGTACAACCTGCTTTTAAACAGGCGAGTAATCCAACAAAGCACCAATCTGATCCATTCCAGCAAAAGATCCAATTATTTTCCAGCATGTTCCAGACTCGTTTTCTTCCCCCGCTTCATCCACGAGGAAATTTTATTTTGCTCAATACCAATCCAATAGTCAATCCATCGTCGATGCACATCAACGCAGCTTTCAGCACATCATTGCATCTCCGTTCCGCTTGATCTAATTCCCGTGGCGCTATTTTTCCATCCCAATACATCCCGACCGCTAAAAGAAGACCTTGCGGGTAACGAAAGCCCAGCGGGAAAATCGGAGCAAAGACCTCTCCCCTTTGCCTGTAGACGACTTCTTGCTTTTCTTGAACGAATGAACATCATGTTGGATTGGAGCCTGCATCTCTTGTACATCGCATCGCGTGTGATTATTATACTTATTGGCTCGCGGTCATGATAGATGCCCGATTGGGTACGCTTCAGCGTTACACCCCGAAGGCCACGGATCTAATGCGAAAAACATCCTTAAGGCTAGCCCTCTTCGGGTTTGTTCCTCTTTTTATTGTTCGTGGAAAATTGTAGGTGATGTAATTTAAATTTTAATCCCCGCCCGGGTTAGTAATCAGTTACAATGATTAACTTTTTATATCGGCTTTAAAGAATAGGCACGTGCAAAGTAATTACAGATCATCCAGGATCAAGTGTGTGTTCATTATCAGCGAGACGAATCGTTTTACCACTAGTGCCGTGGTTTTCATTACGGAAAACGAGCAGAAAGTCCCAAGAATAGGTAAAAAAAACATAAACTATGCCCTTCACGATAGCTTCCTGCCAAGATTGCATTGATCAAAGACGATCATCAATCTATGCAAACGATCGTACAGCAGTAGTATGCTCCACTGTAATTCTAATGTCAGTGTTTATCTCTAATTAAAACCTTTGCCCATTTTTGCAAAGCAAGTACCTTGAGCGTAGATGTTACCTGGTTTCTTTGGAGTTTATAGTTTCTCTTCGCGATCGGTCAAGATCAGGTCATCACGATACAACCGTGGTCTCAGAGTGCAATCCACTCCACAAATAGTCAACAAACGTCTATTTTCATAAGCGATCCAGTTGCTGAAGGAAGACCATGGCTTAAAAATTCATCTCAATACCTTGTCCAATTCCTAATAATATATTACTATTGAGTTACGAGCTCGAACTTCAAAAATATCTATTCTATGCCTCTCTCGAACTAATCCAGCGCAAACCACCATAGAGATCCAGTTGGAATGATTTGCCATTTTGATGGACCACACAGAAATCGAATTGGTTCCTCTTTTGCAATTCAATAACAATCTGATCCTAACGTTATCTTGCACACCAACAATCCATCAGGTAAAAGTCAACTCTCCCCAACTCTTGAGACGCTTTCAAACGAGTTACATCCGCAGCAACATTGCTGAAGAACATCTTCCGATCGCAGTGGAGAAGGTAAAAAAGGACCCCGTCGCAGGCTTGTCTAATCGGGCATCTTGCGAACCAGATGAGTACAACAGCGATCCAGATTACAATTTCTCATTTGCTGTGAGAATACCATTTCGAAACAAGCCAGCAATCAAGAAAAACGTGCTCCTGACGGCATCCCGATTCCTGTGCGCCATGTTTCGTACGGTGAGGAATTCGCAATGGAAAACGAACCGCGCCAATTACTAGTGCCGCACACAGTTTCATCATTTCTTCATCTCGTTGGTGTGGCACGTAATGATTTCGCGCATGGTTCCAATCACACAATTCTTAACTTTCTCCAACAATTTCCCAACCATTTCCCTGTGCTGGTATGTTCACACAGCCAATGTCTAGTGTGTTTATGTGCTGGTTTTCCTCCGACTGCTTCTAAAACTATTCAAACCAGAAGCGGAAACGCTACCAATTGGCATTTTTGGGGGCTTTTCCTACACCATACCTATGCTCTGGTTGCGTTCCACTTTTTTCCTGGGCCCCGGCAAACGTCCAAGTGGAACGTCGATTTAATCGATCAAAACCGATGTAACCACCAGCTTGATCGATTCCGGCGAACAGCTAACTGGTTCCATTGCGACACGCATCACATTTCCCAAGGCGAGCCCATTTCCACCGTGGGCCTGGAAAACGTGTCACCATCCACAGTGGATGCTTTCTGTTTCCCGTTTCCTTTCGTTGAGCAGATAAACAAACTCATTGCGGAAAATAATTGAAATTCATGAGTAATTTATAAATTGCTCGCCCTTAGATCGGTTCGTAACTGAAACTGACCACAGCAAGTAATGTGGAAAAAGGAAAATCTGAGCAATATCAATGACCTCTTTTCGTTGAAAAAGCTGACCATTCCTGTGTGCGTAAATAGCTCACTCTCTCTGAAGATGACTTGTTTTTGCAATAGCAAAGACTAGAAGTTTTTTACACAGTTTAAAGGAACGTCAACGGAATGGGTTTGTCATTTAATTTTTCACCAATCGTTCACTGTCTCGTAAAAATGTTGCTCGAGTGTGAACGATACTCGTACCAAACGATGCAAAAAGCAGCGTTTACCTCTTACCACAACATGGCATGGCAGAGAAGGAAAATTCCTCAAAGAGATGCCGCATACCTGAGTTGCGCCGGGTAGTTCGAGAGATTTTCAAATACTTAGTTTGCCATGAAACCTACACAGTTTTATGCCAATGTTGTATTACAGGGTTGAAAAACCTATAGGTTATTTGACATCATAGTATTATAGTGATATTTCAAAGAGCAAATATATTTTTGGACAATACAAAAATTAATAAGTCAGTGATTTTAATAAACAGTGTGAATACAATTTTCTCTTTCCTGAAGCACATATTTCTTTCTAAAATATGTTAATATAATATGTTGTTCACCCCTGTTTTAAGCTACAGCCGGCATATTTTCACGGATGAAAAGTACGCGGCCGCTAGTGACTCAGAAAAGTCAGCCCCGTTGACTCAGAAAAATCAGTCGGAGTATCGACTCAATGGGGACAGACACCACCAGGCGCACACTACTACTACCCTTAGCCAGAATCGAATCTTGGCGAACATTTGACGGTGAAGAGCATGATTTTGTTGAGCAAAGCCATTCGAAATGAAGCGGAAGCAGATAGAACCAAGATAGTGAAGACAAACGTGTGACCTCATAGCATTCAAACTAATCTCAAGCTTCCTATGCGTCTCGATCGGTACGTGCATTACGTGTAGACTATTTTTGAAACTGGGTTATAGCCCAGATTATCGTTACAATACATTCTCTGTGTTCTCCCTGCTTTACCGACTGCAAAACTATATAAAGTTTGCATGATTCGTAATGCTCAGTAATGAATGTTTCATTCTAATTTCAATAGTTCAAGTAGTTCAAATTGACTTCAAACCAAAAAGTTCAAACCAAACCAAATGTTCAAAAAGAACAAAGTAAATTATGTTAATAGTTGTATGGAAATCTAGGAAGAAAATGCATGATTTTCCCCAAAAATATAAAGAACACAAATTAGCTTACAGTTCGTGAGAACCATCGGATACGGTTTTCCCATCAAGCACCTCGCAGACTCTTCAAAGTCGCTGTCTATAATGATGCCTCGCATTTCAAAGTGCCCTTCAAGTTTGTCTTTTAACGCAGAGCTTCATAATTATCACCCACCCACAACTGACCCGCATAGTTGTTCGTAGTTCACTCTTAATGATCACTTCTTCTGCGCAGACGATGGTCACGAAAATGCGTCTTCAAACTCACTTCGCCCTGTTACCCAATGGTCAAACTTATCACAGCCTCTTGAACTGCGTTGGGCACGTTTTCTTTGCTTTAGGACCGTCTCGACATTCAAGATCCCCAAGGAGTGGTCAGCACTTGGAGATGATAGTATTCAAACCTAACGCCTATTACCTCTTGGGCGCACATTTTAGGTGAAATATGAACCATTTCAAACATCATGATACTTGAGAAGAATTGAAGATACACCGGAACGAATTGCGGCGTTCAGGCACGCTGACATGATCTTAATGGTAATAGGAAAGTAACGCTAGACCTGCGCCGGCATTGTGAGAACGAGTTCTGTAAACATTTGCTTACCAATCATACATCATGTTTGAACGGTTTTTGGATTCTTCTTCTAGCTGTTCACTGTTCTATGTAAAAAAACGTTATGGCGCACCTATTCCACAAAACAGAATAAAACAAAAAGGAAAAATAAAAACAGAAGTTTCTTCATGTAAACATATCAAGTCATGCATGCTTTATAAAGCGTCCATTGCGTTTAAATCCTGCCATTAGCAACTCTGTACATTCAAACACGCTCAAACATTCTCCTTCTCTGCAATGCACTTTCAGCAGCTGGTGGTGTTCAACAAACGTTAAAATAAAAACCGCAACGACAAACAGGAAACCAATGCGTACGAGGAGAATGAAGTTGAAAAGCGATACACACAGTTCCAGACTGTCAGCAAAGCTTCATTAAGCATACAATGCTGTGACCGTCCTTATCGAACGCTACACGTGTAGAAGTGGGCGGAAAACGTCCCATAGGACCCTAACCGATGTGAAACCAGCAAAGTTCCTGAAGGCTACTGTATAGTTCAAGGGTATAAACGTAAGACATGTATCGGGAAGTGTAAGAGCAGGAAGTCTGGAAATTGGAGGACGGTGGAAGCTCGCAGCAACGACTCTGCGGAACGTTTCGACGATAGATGGTTTGCCTATTTCCATATCCCGAAGTTCACACTTTCGGGTAGATATGTTCTATTCCTTGCTAAAAAAACAAAAGCATAATATGCTCGTTGCATAATAATTCTATTCTACGTGTTAGTTTTGTCGTTTCCGGCCGCAAACGTGTTTGACCCAAACCACTGCACGGTCGAACCAACTTCCACAAAAAAAAAAAACATTTCTGTAACCCCTCTTTAATTCTTAATGGAAAGAAGCTGATCAAACTATACCACTAACGCTGCATCACGCCACCCATCCGTGTGGCTATTTTCCCACAGCCTACCCACCGAGGAAAACGCCGAGACACCCGCATCCTAAGTAACCATCAACACATCCCGACCGGAAACGGTTCCCGCTTGTCAACCGTCAGAATCTAACGACCCTCAGCAATGTAGTACTACTATTGATTACCATTATCGACATCTGCAGCATTAGCGTTCTGAGCATGGGAGAGAAAAACAAAACTAATTTTATTTATCACACTTCGGGTCACTGACCGGAAGAACGCGGTCGTTTCACACCAGGACCAAGAGGGAAATATCGATTTCTGCAAATATGGTTCAGAGGTTATCGAACTTGCAGGGTTTTTCGACCTGTAAATGCGTGTCGCTGTTTATTGTTTGATTTCCATTGGTTGAAGATAAAGTAAAACGTAAAAAAGTATATTAAGATTCAATAGTTTAGGAAAAGTTTCGAAATTCGAACAATACTCTAAATTTTGTTTCGTTACTCGATTCAACAAAAACACCTCAAATTATATTCTACAAAAAAGGGTATAATGGAAAATCATTAAGTTTTCCCATTCAACGGACTAGACCCATGCCCTACTTCCGAATGCAAATAACTTGCCCTATACGAGTGGAATAGCCAGTAGATCAACTCTACCAACATTGTGGGGGTACTGCGAGCCCTTTTGCTTATTGTTTTCCCCCTTTTTTGGTTCGGGTGCTACACGTTTCACTGACCAAGAAGACCCATTTTCCCTCACTTCCCATCATCGACATCGGGCTTGGTTGAATTTTCCAATTCTCTGTTGGCTTCAACCAAGGCACAAGTGCACACCCGGCTGCTGACATACATTTCTTCTTTTCCCTTTGGCGGAGGGAACGCCAGCTTTTCGCTCTTTTTTAAACCACAGGTGACGAGCGACGACCAACCGGTCAGCTGGGTAGGTGGCTTGAAGGTGAATGTAACGGTTTTGTAATTACCGACCTTCGCCCATCGGTATACCGGCGAGCTGTGAAGGGCGCTCCGACCCGAATTGAACTACTGTTGTTGTTGTTTTTTTGTTATTCATGATTTTTTCCCCCATTGCTTGATGTTTTGTTTTCTGCGATGCCCTTCATCATCTCGTAAGCGTGGAAACAAGAAACAAAACCGAACACTTTCCTGCTGGCCACGTTAATGTCCCCACAGAACGGAACATACAGAGGCGCTAGTGCGCGAGATCATTTATCATTATTTTTCTTCCAGTGTTGTTTTCTTTTGAGTTTTCCATTTCTGTCAGCGCTCAACGGAGAATGACGGACTGCATGCACAAAACATGATAGAGTGACAGAGAAAGAGTGTATGGAAAAACTAAATCATTTCGTGTCAGTTATCTAATTTGATTGTCAAGCGTCCTCAACTTGCACGCTATATCTTATGTCCATGGCACTATGGCAGGCAAAACGAGAGGAGAAAAAGAAAGAGAAGAAAGGTGTGTTTAACCACCTAAATTCGTATGTCACGAACATGAACTCGAGAACGAACTCGACTATACATCGGATGGAAAACATGAAAATGATGTATTTTTCAGATAAGAATATAAGTGAAATTTGTAATATCAAATATTCTTTTGAAACTTCAAACATGTAAATCAAAAATCCATTCCAGTCCATCAGTAGCTTGAAGTGGAACGACACTTTTACTAAAAAAACACACACAACCGGCTAATGACACATCAATGCAACACAAACCACCATAAAACAACCTCCCCCACGTGAGGGTGAATGGGTCGTTGTTTGCACGCTTCACCACGTCCCGACACGGTAAAGGCAAAAGCCGTAATAAACGTCTCAAAACGGGGAAGTACGACCTCGAAATTTATCGATTGCGTTTAAATGATACAAACCGTCACTTTTGCTCCATTCGACAGTGTTCGCTTTGGGGTGATTCGGTTGTTATGGTGCTTAGCTTTAGCGATTTGTCGCTGCCGGTGTGTTTGATTGGGTGTTTTAATATGAAGGACGCTCGGTGGCGCTCTTCCTTGGATGACGGGCACTTTGAATTGTGCCAAACAGAATGGCAATTGAAATGAATAAAAAATGCTTACATGTATACCTCTATCGCTGTCAAGCAGTTCAAAAAAACAGGGAGAAACGTTGCTACCAACTATGAAGACCACTTACCTGGAAAGAAAAAAACAAATAAAATAAGAAATTAGTAGAAACGTCTAGAAACTTGCTGATATTTTCAAAGCGTGTTGTTCCTTTGAACGTCCTATTGATTCATTTGCTTACATCTTATTGTAATTGAACCCCTATTTTACCGTCGTCTCGATCGCGGTTACCACAGAACTACCGTTACTAGTCATTTACCACATCAACCAAGATGTTCTATTCCAATATCCAGACATTTTTCTTCATCCGATCGGATCTTGGCAAGATTCCTTTCAAATGTCTCTCACAATCATCTTCAACCGTTTCTTTTCGCCCACCAAGCTACTTCAAAACGGCTGAACAGAGTTAATTGTATTTTTTTCAATCTCATGTCACTGTAAACCTAAAGAGCGCATCCAGCTATGCCGCACGATCCATAAATATGTTCTCTCGAGTGTTTGCCCCTTAAGTGTGACTTTCACGAACGATCTCCTTTCTCAGAATCGAATAGTTTTCCAATGGGCACAAAAAAACACACACTTCAGGTTCGATAAAAGCCCATAAAATGAGAGGGGAAAAATAACAAGATCGATTCGGAACCTTCCGAAACACCAATCGACCACCGAAATGTCGGCTTTAATTTCTTTGCCACCAGGAAAACAAAACCCCATAAACCAGTAGGTGATACACAGCCGGAAACCCGGAAAACATCTTCACTGCTTGCGGTGTGTCATCGTTCCGTTGGTCTATTTTTGATCTGTACACGTCTTGCGTATCAATACCATTTCTGCCTGTCTGTCTGTCTGCCTTGCAGTGAGTACGTCTTGGAAGAACACACCTAATCTCAAGAGGGACACACTAACCGAACACCCACTTTCAGGGGTTCATTAAACCCCGAGAAAACTGTTTCACAATGTTTGCTCTTCATTTCGAGGTTACCCCACACACAACACTGCCATCTTACATCTGACTCAAACAGAACAGAGCTCAGAATCAATACAGATACCCGTCATGTACATGCAAAGGGAAATGGTTTCTGCAAGCCAACCGCCGACGACAACGACAACCCAGAAAGGTGCACGTTACATAATCCTACCCTACGGTTTGCATCGGTACCATGCAGAAACGGACAGTTGTTGATTTACATCGAGCCACAAACTGCACTCGTTAATGTGTAGCCCGGAAAAAGGGGTAACTGCCATCGAGGCGTGGAAAGACGATCGCGGATGCATTGATTTACGGGATTGCATGAGACCTTGTGCACAAACGAGTTGACAAACGTAGCCTTACACCAACTCGGGTTTGAACGTGAACTTGATTCTTTATGGGCAGTAAGCTCAGGGTGAAGGATGCTCAAGAACCGATTCTTACTGTCTGCGCACAAAACATGTTCTCCCACACGAAGTGTTTGAAGTGCAGCAAAGTTCTGCCCAACACACCAGAGATTAAGCATGGAGTTTTCTTTTCTTTTGTTACATTTTAAAAATTTGCCAATTTTAAGTTCATGAATTATTAGAAACGTTTATTCCAACGCAAGGTCATCCTGCACATTTACGGTAGGTTGCCATACTGAAAGGAATAATAATTCGACACCTACAGTTAATTTCTCGAGCATGACAGCCATGAGCATGATGATGTTTCCAAATAATTGACCAAAAACCATCAACCGGATAACACATTTGCACACTTCATAAATGATTTATGTCAGTTTAGTTACTACATTTCTTCCGGAACATTCTGATTTCTTTTTAAATGTGTCATTAAAACGCGATTTAATTAAAAAAAAATGATGAAATCATCCACAATTAAGCTAGATGATGGAAAATAATAACATCGCAAAAATTGACACAACTGACAGATGTTTTATGTTGCTAAAGAAACTCCTTATCTGTAGCAGTATCTCCTTTAACACATATGTTACGCTATTCAATACAAACCACAAACTACTCTGGGAAAAACATAATCAAAGAGAGCTTCTAATGCCGCTTCATGTCTGTATTATGCAGAAAAACGCAAACACAACACTCCTTTCCTTCGCCACGAATTATCAGTAGCTGGACCCATTTTCAGAGGAAGCGAGCACAAGCAGGGAAGCATTCGATTAATTTATGGCTGACTGTCCTCCTGCTGGGTGCGCCATCAGTTGATGCTAAGTAAACAAACAACACAGCGTGTTAACCCGCGTGCTGCTGTCAAAGAATCTACCAACATTTACCACATCGTTTATCGTGTCCTATTAGCGTGCCCGATGGCTTAGCGGTGATTGGCAGAAGTGAGAGTTAACATGCGAGTTAGGCGGGCGATTAGCTAAATCTTCCTTCCTCCAAGGGTTTTTCCATGACAAGCTGATCATGTTACCAGCAAAAACACCTCCACCGAAGAGACTTTAATTTCAATCATAACTCCTCATACACTCGTGCTTTCATGCTGTCAATGAAAAAAAAACTGGAACTAAGACACCTCGAACTGTGCGCTAAAACCGGAAATCGAAAGAGTTTCCTTCTAGTTTTTCCCATACCCACCGACATACGATTGTACTTCCGACGGTCTCAATTTACTCCCTAACAAGACAGCCTCAAGACTCATCAGGGAAACGAATTGTGAGCATGACGGACATGCACACTAATGGTGAGACGGTGCTGTCGTGAAAATGATGTGCGAATTTGCCAGAGAAAATTCCATCCCACTGACGCTCATCTTCCGCTTCGACCGGATAGCTTCGACGAGGGCGAGGCCGGACGTGTCTGCGTTGGGCGTTGGGTGACGGATGAGGTCCGCCTATTGCTTATTTTTCAACAATTCAGAAAGTGGGTCATGCGGCCGGTAGGTTCGAGGGTGAAACCGTACACTAACGCAGACGCTAAAATTAATAGGTGTGCAAGCGTGCCAGATAAAAAATGGCAGACGATTTACTTAGGATGCGATTGGCCATTTTCTGAACAAAAAAAAAGTTAAGGTAGAATATACATTGCACGATTAGGAAATAGGAGCCATTTCATTTGGGGAGATTTCTAAAGCATAAAATGAATGTTCGGTTAAATGTCTAAAGGTTTGTAATTATGGCCAAAAGAACTGTGACTTGAAAATTATTATTTAATAAGCACTATCTTCTTTGGATTTCGCTTCAACTGCTTACAAAGCCAGTGGCCTAATATCCAGTTCGCCTTAATTTTCCAACGCACAGCGGTGTAAGAAGTGTACAGAATTTCGCAACCTAAAACCACACGGACATTTGAGCAATCCTTCAGTTTATGATTATTTTCGACGGCGCTGCCACTTCACCGACCAACCGAGCCAATTATTAACCTTTTCAGCCCACTCGGATCGTCCGTCGGGCGACTACTGGAGCTATCGAATGATTCGTGATCTCCCTTTACGTTCTTTTTGGTTTTATTTCAAGCGCCTTAATTTTCCGCTTTTTTGCAAACTTGAAAGCCGGTTCTTGTTTGAGCAACACCGTTTGGAAATCAACAGCGAAGTTCAGGTAGTGGATAATCGTCCGAACTCCAACGAGCGCCGTCTGATGTGGTGCGTTGTGTCAATTAGCGAACACGAACCAACCTGCACAACCTGTCACTAATGGCGGCTGGAGTCAATCAGATATGTCCCGCTCAGTTTTAGTTGCGAAGCGAATGGTTTACCACCTTATTGAAGGACTTTTGCTGAGATACACAAACATCCAGGATTTTTTTTTATGCGGCGCAGGCGATAACGGTACCGCAGGGAGGATTGATCTGTAATTCACACTCTTAATTACGTCTTCGCGAACATTGACCGATTATGCTGGTCACGTTGCCGGAGAAAGAGCTGCATAAAAACCGGTATTTAGCCCAGCAAACGTCCAGTGAGAACTTTCTTCCGCAAACGCACAATTGAATAATGATGTGGGTATGTCTACATTTGCTCAATTTACTTTTCCTTCCCACTTTATATCACACCTTATCAACCAACGGCAAAAAACCATCTAAGCCAACTTTTTGCTTAAGTCTTCCAAGGCCTTTTCAAAAATAGTTCCCACCAATATCCGACACGACGTGCACGGCCCGTACTGTCTGTGTCGCGAATTATGAACATTGTGTTGAGGTGACAAGATGACAACATCGCGGGCCTCCCGCTTGGGTCATCCAATTTTGCTAATAATAAACATTTTCACTGCCGACCAATACGCAGACACCTATCCAATGTTTCGCTGCATGACCAGTGGATCGGGAGTTGTCTCCCGGACGGCGGTGTCGCCTGACTACCCAAGTCCAAGCAATGACCTCATCCTCAAAGTTGAAGATCGTCATGCGAGACACACCAACACAGTTGTAGACACATTAAGAGACCCTCACTTCGTTTCCTTTCAAACGCTACATAATTCATGATAAAATTAACGTAACTCGTGGCAAGACCATACAATAAATTGAAAGCATGTCCACTGCTTCCTTGACTGTACCTCGTGACAATCACGTTTTGCCAAGCCTAAGCAAATGGCAGCAATATTAAGTATTTAGGAATGATAACCAAATACCAAATTACACCGTATGCTCATAGCTACGATCATAAATATCGGGAGTATGCGCCCTATGAAACCCGGTTATTGCATTATTTATATTAATATGGTTCAAATATGTAATTTAGAACCGTTTACAATGACGCAGCTGGTTGAATATTATAAATATTTCATATTATTAATATGGTAGGATATAGGATTGCCAAGCGGAAATTTAATATCTCTGGGCTGTTGGTTACGAGAAATTTTAAACTTTACAATTATTGAGAAGTATTCCTATAACCATGAAGTTTCTTCAAATCGACGATCCTCGTG
>KB664277.1:3200324-3258547 GCA_000349025.1 Anopheles minimus
CTGCAGCTGGATACATAGCTGCCGTTTCCGGTTGGTATTATTGGCCTCGGTAACCTCACACACCAGCTGGAATGTAATTATTCGTGGCATGCGGTGGTAATGATCCTCCAAACGTCCTTTCTCCACCTACACCCCATCAACCTCATTAGTCTTATCCACAGTTGATGAAGAATCGCACATCTAGGCCCAAACCTAACACAACATTACTTTCCGATGGGATAATCGCCTTCCATTCTCTATAGAAAATGTTTCTCCTCTTCTGCTAATCTTCAGCTTGTGCGCTGGTAAAAAAGCCGCCATCATGTACGAAACTCGCGGAATTGGAAGATCTCTCCTTCTGCCGCACCGACGATCGGCGCACCGTTTTTACTACCTACCTACCTAGTACTACCTACCCATCTCTACCCGTAGTTGCGAATTCTTTAACACATACTTCAACGTGCGACGGGGTAGGTGGGTTGTAATGCTATTTCTTTTACACCGTGGTATTCGTTTCGGTTAAAAGCATATCTATTACCATGCAGAAGACTTCTCCGACCGTTTCCCTATTCACCGATTGCTTTTTGAAAGTATTCTTCCCAAGAGCAAAAAAATGTGTTCATACACCAAGATATCTCAAGCTATCGGAATAACCTTCGCTGAAACCGTTTCCATTTGTTCGCACTCTTCACTGAGCTATGACTCTTCCATCCTTAAAAGTACATTAAACGTGGTTTCCCCAACGGAAAGCAATGGAACCTTTGGAACATGTTTTTTTACCAAAGATTCTGAGCTTTACAACAAAACATACCTCTGAAGAACGATCCAATATCTTCCACAGGAAGGTTTCCCCCAAAAGCGAGAAGCAGGAAGATTGTTGGACTCACCATGGGACCACACTACAGCTGAATCATTAACCACCTCCAATGGAGATCGTCTTTTCCACCCGTATTTGGACGAAACCGTACAGGGTCAATTTTCGCTGTAGAATTGCTCAAAATGCGGCTGTAAATCTAACAACATCCGGGGTAGCATAAGCAAACGTTCCTGGGGAGCACATCACATGGGAACAGCTGCTTAACAGCTGTTGCTTCTGGTGCGTTTCGCTGGTTTTAGAAGTATGCGCACATGCGCACTTAAACAATCGCTAAGATCTTTTTGCCGGAGCGATATCGTAATAACTCTTCAATTATTTTATTCATGCTTCGTAAAAGATACTATTGATTCCCAGTTGAATAAATCGTTTGCATTGTATGTCTTGAGATAGCTAGCTTAGAAAAATGTTTAGATTCTATCATGTTTTATCTTAATTATACACACCCTCCAACCCTCCAATCTGGTATAACTCAAGTCGAGTCCATTACTGGACTCATGGTCAAACATCACTGGAGTGTACATTATTTTGATGTGTCCTCATCGATTAGCAAAATCATTCATGAGCTCACCAATGGTAATTTCGGCTCCAAATGTTAACAAAAATCCCCAAATCAGACGGATTTTTTTCGAACGATCTTTCATCATCGAATGACGTTCATTCATTCCACCGGACGAATGAAGGTAACAACAAAAGCTCAGCCATAAAGATCTTACAACCTTTTGTACAGAAAATGCCTCAATTGTCCCTGAACTTTACCGTCCGTCGTTGGGTTTTTAATGGCAAACGGTTTCCTCCGCGATGATTTGCTACAGATTCCTTCGTACAAAGCAAACATTTAATGCTTCATCGCTCCAAAGTCGAAACACATGTGCCGTACACGTGAAAGAGATTGATGGTGTAAATTCCAGACTACAACAACGTTGCACTCAATGATGCAGCAGTTGCAGATCAGTGTTTCATCGGTGTTGTATTTCTAAGAGGCATGTTTAAAAGCAATAACATAAATGCATCATGAAGCTAGACTTTAACACAAAGAGTGAAATTCTTCTACACAAAACATCAACGCATATCAGGAGTTTTGTTGTACGAAAGACAAAACGGCAAAGCGGAAATTGT
This sequence comes from Anopheles minimus, assembly GCA_000349025.1. Lineage (NCBI taxonomy): Eukaryota > Metazoa > Arthropoda > Insecta > Diptera > Culicidae > Anopheles > Anopheles minimus. Next base: position 3,202,297 of record KB664277.1, read on the forward strand.
TTTTACAACTGCTCTTCATCAACATTCATCCAAGACCGGGGTCCACGGGCAATGATTTTATGTTGTATCGAGAATAGTTCTTTAGTACTGGATACCATAGCGCCTCTATATAGCTAATTTGAACACTTTAATAACGCCAACATGTCTGTAGATTTATTAAATAAATGGTTGTCAAAACCCTTAAAATCCATTACTGCAAACACCATAATTTCTGCTTCCTTCTTTATCGTAGCACCACCAATTCAGATGGCCAAAGTAAACTTTCTGAAACGAAACAGCACAGTGAGCGACATGAAATGCAATTGCGTCGTCTCAACCTCGGCTTCTGTTTGTGTTAACTTCCCCCATTCTTCGAAAGATACCGCCAACCGGCTATGCGTTTGTACACAAACAACCCGTACCGCCGGATCGTCGGTTCGGCGACACGCATGGAACTTGTGCGCTTATACTTCTTGCGCATGCACCCCTGTCAATGCCCTTGCAGCGAACGCGATGCTTATGGTTGTGGTTGTGTGCAGTGGACGCATGCTGCGCGAACGTTTCAATTATGCTCTTTTTTATATTTCCCCCCGGCGCGCAAGACTGCTGACTGCGCCCATCATTATACAGTAGCACAACACACCACCGACGATGTTCAGAGCGCGTCTCCGCATCTTTCAAAGACTTCAATTCAATTAAATTAAATTTCCACCCAATCGCAATCCATCAACCGGGAGGCCTCGCCAGAGTCGCGTTGCACAATTTCCTTTCCTTCCGACAACCGTTTCGCTTTCATTTGTTCATCAGTTTATAACTTGTGTTACACACATCATACAGTATAGGAACTCTGTCAGGCCAAAGTAAGCGATGATACACCACAGAAATAACAGATACATGATCGCGTGCTCTTAAATCCGACAAATCCTACTCAACTCACCAGCTGCCTAAATGCACCAATGAATCTCTTCTGTTTGGTCTCCATTCACAAGCTTCAAACAGTGACCGAAATCGAGGGACAGCTCGCGGCCCAGGTGGAACCAAGCTGAACGAACAACCCTTATTCGAAGGGTATGCAACCCTTTTATTTTCAACGCTGTACTGTTATGCGTTTGGTTTGAAAAAAGGGGTTCTGATCACAACAGTTCATAGTGGCACACCATGATTACACATGCGTGAGTGAAGGCACATTTCATATTCCTGGCGGTTGGTGTGGTGTATGCAGATGGAGGAATATTTTATCAGCACAATTAGTGTTTCATTTCCGGCATATCCAGAACGGACGAACGAGATCTAGTCAGAAAGCAGCGAAGCGTCATAAGACCTTGTTGCTCAATTAATTAATTTAACGCTTAGCATTTATAAAGCGTCATACGAGTGAAGTTTCGTTAAAGTAGAATTAAAATATGAATTTGATTTTAAATATGAAACATGATAATGAATACGCATAAATGAATAAAAATGCTCTCATGACGTTATTTTAACTATCAACGCCATTTTAAACCGTTTTTTCTGTTCCAAATAGAGTAACAATCAACCACCCATTATCAGAAGCGATAAGAGTTTCACACATATGTTCAGCTAAAAAACAGCAGAACGAAACTATTGAACCACGCGTGCCACTTCAAAAACATGCACCATTTTCTTATCGGTATTCCCGTTACACCACAAACTGGTTACAACACAAAATGCTCCAACAATGCATCTGGCATTTTTCAACGCTTTTCCACCATTACTTTCTTCTGTTCGGCAAGTTCATTCTGAGTGATAAAAAAAACAACAACAACCGGTCTAAAGACACCGAAACATCAGGGAAAGAAAACAACAAAACCTGTCCTGTCGATTTTGAAGGATTGTGAAATCCTAAATCAATAGCAATTTCTTGCCCAGTTAAACCGTGTGTATAGCTCAGTTTTGGTAGAAAGCGGTATATAGGCACATGTTAAAAAAGGATTGACTTTCATATGTCCACTCGGTGCTGAAATCCGATCAACATACATAATTCGAACTCCGCTTTCGATTATATATTCGCAAAACTCCGTCCACTACAGGGCTCAAGAACCAACCTCTTTTCAACTCCTCCAGAAGTTCGAACCGTAAGCTCAAATGTTCTTCAGACCTTAAGTCCCAGTAGAAAAAAACGATACTTTCAACAACTCCAGCTCCATCTGGAGAAGGTTACCCTACGTCCATGTTTACTGCAGGCTTATTTAATAGCCGGCACGTTTCGCAAAGTATGCTGCCTACTCGCGAATTCACATATACACACGCTCGCATGCTGTCCGGGGCACACGCGGGTAGTTACGCGCGCACACTCAACCGTCTAAAACTGATGAAACGCTCAGGGACGAACACATTCACCCTTTTCCTTCGCGTTTTTAACGCTTTTTGACGTTTTCTTTTGCCGGTTGGCAAGATCTTTGGTTCCTTTCTTTCTGCCTCTTTCCCACACGCATTGAAGTCGACTAAGATCCTTCCAACTGGATCCCAGCTCGGCAGCAACTTCGGTTCTGGAGTTGCTTTTAATGCTCCCCGAAAAAAAGGAAAAAAAAAACATAAAACTGCCTAAAGGGTATGCAAGCAATACACGAACACACTGACATATGGGACGGTAAGGAAAATAAAACAGTATGCCCAAGCATTGCATGTCTTGCTTGCGTGTGAACCGCGATCGAGGCCACCGATTTCGGCGAAAAATTCCTCACATTTACACGCTCCGATACTCGACCAACACATACACTTATCCGTGCTGGCTTGCGCGTCATCGAAGGCCCCGATCTTCGCTGTGTTTGAGTAGCGGGATACTTAGTTAAAACCTTCAACAGTCCATCCTCCAAGACGTCGAACCAGAGGGACGCGATCGTGCGTGGTTTGTTATTTATATCATTCCCGTTTTACCCGAGACACCCGTGCATCTCGTCCTTCTGTCTTCCTCCCAACCCCCAACACACTCACCTACTGTCACCACGCCCGTCCAAAAGCAAAGACGCCCTTCGCCTGTATTCCCGTGCCGTACGTGAAGTTTTGCTCCTTTTTGAGACCTTTTTGGACGTTTACACAGTGTAGGGAGCACCCTTTTATTTATTTTTTGCTGGGACGGATTTTCTATTTTAAAATATTCTTTATTCACTCTCTTCCTCGCTTCAGCGGCTAAAAAACCATTCATGCAAACGCAACGAAAACGATCTCTCTCACTACGCACATGCGGACACAAAACTAACACACACGCCCGGGCGGCTTGTGTATTTATTTTTGCACAACTTTATCTGAAGGCCCTTTCCGCGGGCGAAGACTGTTGACTTCGAAGGTATTTCACACGAATAAGGCACACACGCTATCCTCTCTCGCTCCAAGTACAGCAAACCGTAATGAACCTCACGTACGAATCATTCAACCAGCAACTAACAGCAACACTCTAATAGCCTTTCGATCGGACAAAATCACCTGAGAGAATCGGTTTCACGCAATTTCCAATCTTCATACAGCACATAGAACATTCACCCAACAAAAAAGCGCATATAACCCACACCACGATCATCACCAGCATCCTTCTCACACGCAAATTTATCACTTGGTTTTGCGTAACACAGGCTTCGCTTTAGGCTTTTCTTTTTCAAAATCTTCATGTGCAAAATCACCAGCCAAACCCGGTTCCGACACCGGGAAGTGTATGATTATTGGGGAGGGTATTCTACACTGCACGGAACACTAGGTAAAGGCACTAAGAGGCACCACCCAAAATCTTTCCAAGCACTCCAAAGAAAACTTTCAACCTTGATCGTTGTTTGTTGCTTTCTTGTACTGCGAGGAATTGTTGACTAAACGTGGGGAGGAGTAACTGAACTTGCCGAGGGAAAATTAAACACACCGGAAGGGAAATGAAAACAGAAAACAATCGAACTAGCGAGATTTTTCCTCAAAAGGCGCGACGCAGATACACGTGTAACCGCGAGAAAGGTAACGAATAAAATGGCTAAAACGTGCTGGGGAGTTTCGCCTATGCCGGCGAATTCGTGTGCCCATAGTGCCGGAGAGCATCATGTTGCGAGTGGAGAGCCACGAACGAGATATAAGTGCATGCTTGCAAGAGATAGCGATAGCGGCATTCGAGTTGTGTTTCAAAAACTCTGCGTATTTTGTCCATGTTGCCGGTCCATAGTTTTGTGCTGAGCACATGATTAGAAAGAGAAACAAACAGTTTGCTCACAACGTGAGGACAGCATTCGAGCAGTGAGAGACGCTTTCGAGCAGTTATGCTGAGGGGGAAGAAAAATGCTCTCTCAGTTTCGCTCATCAAATTAAGAAGCGCGTGTAGAGCATACAGTGCGTACGAAAAAAATGCACTAATAATACTTTTTAACGAATAGGTTGGTTGAAATAGTTTAAGGGACAAATTCTCGTATGTAGATAAACCACCAATGACATAATAAAAAAAATAAATGCACCATACTTTGTATAGTGTCTGTCAACTGTTTTCCAAACTAAAAATGTTCACCTACTCAAATCTGGGATTTATTTCTAAGAACTGTCTCTACCCGTTCCAAATATATTCCACACATCAAACATGCACCATCTTCAGGACTGACCTCATTTCCTCATTTGCTTAATGAAATTAGAAAACTTATCACATACTCACAGTCACCCCCAAGCTCACACATAAAACGAATGATCTTTCCTCCCAGATAAACAACTTACCTGTAAAGAAAAAAAGGGAAAACAAAACGACACAAAAACGGTTAGTTTTTATTGTTCACAGCTTCTAAATTTCTCACCTCACAAAACCCAGCTACACATGTACACATATGTATGTTTGGAGTGGAATGGAATCATTCATAAAGGAAAACAAAAAAAACCCAAGAAAACCCACCCATCCGTACGAATTATTTCCAGTAGCAAACCCAGACAGTGGTTTTTGGAAGGTTTTTCATTGCCCAGGGATCACATTTCACTCTTAGTTCTTCGACTTTTGGGGGACATTTTTGGGGTTGCTGGTTTGTTTGTCTATTCGTACCCTGTGTGTTGGTAAGGAAAACGCCCGAACTGCTGCTGCAGACACAGCAAAAAGGAAAGTCTCCTTCGGTACACCTTTTGCTATGCAGTGTTTTCACTCTCTTTCAACTGTCGCCGCTTTACATCCGACGCTAATCTTTCTACACACGAGCCGACCATTCAAAATTATGTTGACACGTTCGGTACCACCATTCCGAAACCACCCACCACCCACACTAGTGGAAACTATCCGAACGAAAGGCTTTTGTTAATTACACAGATTTCTTCGCACGTAATAACAATCGTTTGGACAAAGAACAGTGACCGTTTGTCATCGGTTTGGGGTGTCTTCCGTTCAGAAAAAAAACGCCGTTAAGAAGGTGACATTGACATCCAGCGTGAACCGTTGGTTCGTCGTTCACCGTACGCCCAACCTGTTGTCTGCTCAGTTCCGGATGGTTTCCGGCGGTTTTCTATGGAGATTGACCCCACTGCCGGTTCGAATTGTTCGAAAAGGTACCAACGACACAATACCGAAATTCACTACGCACTGTAACGATCAACGTGTTAGTGCTTTTACAAAATTCCAAGCAGCACTTCAAAAATGTGCCCCCAAAAAAGCGAAAGGAAGGAGTGATCGTAAACGGACGTCTGCGGAGCATTTGTATCATATGAAGTATTCTTATTTTTTACTCAAGTTTAAGTATATTTTACAAATCCAATCATGAACATCATACGTTTTTTTTGTGTGATCGGAACGTTGCCGAAACAGCCCCAAACCCAATGATTTAATGAATGATCGAGAAATGGTAGGCTTTATATTTCCCCCCGAACACGATCCAAGCAACGTGCAATTCCATCCCGCACCTTCACCGAAATACATCCCAAGGCTCTGGATTGTTCGAACACAGTTTGCATTCACTCTTATCTAAATTATGCACCAATTAATGCAACCTGTGCGACAAAAAACAACAATCCAATCCTTCAAGAATATTCGACAATGAAATAATGGTAACATTCCCAAAATGCAGCTAGTTCGAAAATAATCAACATAATTTCACAACTGATGCAAACGACACACATACGAAACATCACATATCACTTAGGAAGCGGGGAAGGTTATCGTCCGCGGGATCGCGAAAGGAAAGCAAAGGAACACACCAAAAGGAACACCAGAGTCAAAGTTATACTGCATTTAAAATTTTTATTCGTGAAACTAATTTATTGCAGGCTAAATCTCTATCTATTGGAGGTTTGATAAAAAATTTCATACCTAGGTCGGAGTGGCAAATGATGTCTATTTTTACACCGATCTCCCTACATACTTTGCTAAGGATCGCCACTAATACAATCCAATAAAATACAGCTAATTCCTTCTTTCTTTTTTAAGCATGACCTTTAATGAACGCTTCTGGAACATTCTGGTCATGATTGCAGGGGTTTTCAGACCATATAAAATGCAATTAGACTAACTTTGTATGGCACAAGGACCTACCAAATAAAACCATTAACAAGAACCTCAACAGACTCCTGCAGCTGGCCAATAATCTTTTAAGCTAATAGTGCCTGTAACTTGTAATCTGTCCTGGAAAACCCTGTAAAGCAGGATATGTCGTCCAAAGAAGATAATTCAACCTGGTGCAATAAGCGCGAATAAAACAAACGACCCGACCCAAAACCCGTACGCAAAAAAAAAAACAAACCCAAAAAACCACTCAAAAGGAGACCTACACACAATTTATTGCCTCCTCTTGAATCTCTACCCAAGACCTTGAGCGAACGAACCCCATCCGAAAACGGCCTCCCTTTCAAATGGGCTGTACTAGAACAGTCTTTAAAACCGGTTTAGATTTAAACCGAAACCACAGGAGAAAGAAAAACAAACATTTTCAGCAAGCTACCATTTTACTCGATGCAAAACAGAAAAACAAATGGAAGCGCAAAGATTGCCAAAATCTTCATCCACCAGAAGCCTGAGAAGGGGAAGACAAATGAAACTTTGAAAGCAAAACCCGATCATACGGTATTCGAAGGTGGATGAGTTTGAGACTGCCTGCTTTGCTCTGCTCGGGGAAAAATCTTTTTCCATCTTAGACGCCCCCAACTGCCTTCGGAAGTGTGAAGACTCACCTACAGCAAGGAGATCAAAATTGGATCACGCGCATTATGGTGGTGGAAAACAGCGCAAACGGGAGGGCAAGCCGGGCGGGTGGAGAGCACGAGCGATCGAAGAAAACTCACCCCGATCGAAAGGTGCGAAGCAAAAGTAGAACTCCATTTTCAACAATCTCCCGAGCCGTTTACGTTGGAAAAGTGTTGTCGATGATCGTGCGTCCGGCCTTTTCCTACCCGTACGCCATGCACGGGGGCGCATCATCTTTAACCTAAATCATACCAGCGCATACCATCACTATTTTGCCTTCAACTCGATACCTCTCAATGTTTCCCTTACGCCTTCCCTCCTTCTGCACGTCGAATGTCGATGGAAAAGTGGGAAAAACTTTACACGCACGGCAACTGATTGAGAGGGGTATAACACCCAACACACCGGAGTGGTCAATTGGTCAGTGAGGAAGAGGAGAAATGCGATTTGATCCACACCAACCGGCACTATATGCACCGACCGATGATGCAGATCTGGTGTTCAATTTTTCCATCAAGCGCAATGGAAAAATGCCATCGTTACCGTTGCCGATGATCATTCATGTGCGCGCTTCAAGTTTTCCCACCTTCATCCCCACAACCCTTGGGAATTGCTCCACCGTATACGCGTGACATATGTTTATGATCTCACATTTGTGCTTCTGTTTCTCGTTTCTCGCACGTCTATTTCCCTTTTCATCAGTAGGCAAGAATATATGGTGATCGGTATTCAGCGTAATGTGGAAAAGGAAAGCATCTGAAGGTGTCTCTACAAAGCAAATTGTTTATTTAATTAATTTGCAATGATAGCACATCAGCGGTTAGAAACAGATCGATAAAACGTACGGTGGGATCTATTTTAGGTTATTTATTACGATAAACATTTTCCAAAAATTAACAAAACTTCTAAAGATAGATAAAAATCTCATAGAAGCGTAAATAACACCCTCATATCTAAACTAGAAAAAAAAAATAGTGGGACCTATTTGAGGTTACTTAATATGATTGGAACAACAGAAGAAAAACATCCAATTGCAAAATGCATTTAATTTAACCTCTGTATACCCTCTAAAGATCTGCCGCAACGATTACAAACAACGGTAAATTAAACGCTAATCAACTCAAGCGAGATGCCTTTAAAAGGAAGATCCAATCACACTGGTGTCATAACAACCACTTCTCACTAATAACTGCTAAGTAGATAAAAAGAAAACAAAAGATTCCGCTCAGTCAAAAGCCAATTCCAATTACTTATCGTAAGGGAATAAATAAGGTATAATCTTATTTTTCTTTCCAAACGAAGGAAATCATCAAGCGAGCGTATGAAACGTACGTGTGAGGGCAAGCAAAAGGCCACCGGGGAAAAAATTATAATTTTTTTCCACACTCACAGAAACCAACGATGATTGATTGCTGTACCAAAGGGCTTCGGCCGTTGTCGAAAATCACCTTTTGATGCTGAACGAACCAACCGTGGAGACTATGGGGAGATCACATTCTTGGCAAAAGAGAGTTTTCCCTTTTTTCCTCTGTGGTCATCAGCTCTGATCATCATTCCGAGGCGTTAGAGCGCTTTGTGAGTTCTTGCACGTGTGAGGCACCACAGGGAAGAGGATTTGTTCAGGAGAAAGGGACAAGCAACAAATTAATAACGCCCAATAGAGAGGACCGAAACTAACCGACTAGTACAGCAAGCGAAAAAAAACGACAATCACAGCGAGACGAACCTGCTCCATGCAATGACCCAGCTGAGTTAAGACAATCATTTCCATCATGTTCCATTCCAGCATTGGAATTGCACGAAAGGGATTGATGGAAAACATGCATTTACCGTTCCACCGCAACTCTTTAAGCAATGATAATTTTTCACGCTATATAACTGAAAAGCGACGGAGCTTGTCAATCAGTTGGGTCCAGAAGGAGACGAAAAAAACGCATTAAATGCGTCCCTTCGTAATGTTATCTCAAAACGTTAGTATGGTAGCAACTATTCAAATCCATTTGCTGGATGTCAGTAAGGTATGGTCAGAAGTATTTTTTTTTCTCTGAATGAACCCACATCTCTTGAATTTATCCAAACCACCCAACACCTTCCTACTGTGCGTGCAACGGGACTCCATTATTATTATTTTCGTACTCCCAATTCGTGTAATGTAGGTTGCCCTACCAAAACCTCCCTCCCGTTTGACGTTCAATAGCTGTCAAATTGAAAATAGGGGTGAGGAAACCCCCGAAAACAAATCGTGTCTGAATTCGTTCAACAACGGGAGCGAAACTCCAAAGGTCCCGGTGTGTAAGTTCCCGATGCAGTTATTGTGCAGTTGTGCGCTGTTTTGTCGTGTCTGAACCTTTTCGGTTGTACTTTTTCTTTTACTGCGATCGTTAGTGTAACCGGCCATCCACGCACTGTAGGGACGCGACTCGTAGGACGAACATGTTTGAATAACACGCTCATTGTAATGTCCACACAATCGCTTCCACACCATCGAACCTGCGGCAGCATCGGTCTTATTCTCATGCAGTGCTTTTAACAGTTGTTACCGGAGTTGATGGTGATGCTGATGATGAAACCATCTTTCACAACCAACGGCAGATAACAATTCATTACGGTGCTTCGGTCCAGAGAAAAACGCAAACCCACGGTTTATGATGGACAACCCAGGTAAATGAAACGCAAATCATGCCTCTCTCCAAAGCGATGTGTGCGACTAAATAAACCACACAGCGACGGGAAACAATCAGTTAAAGGGAAAGGGTCCAGGCATCCAAGCCCTTTTTGGAGTTATACTCAAATTTGTACAGGAGAAGAGGCTGGAACTTGCGTATTGAATGAGAAGCAAATTTTGAACCATTTTTCCTTTAATATGCAAGCACACACACACTCCCGAGGATGGTGGAGACCCTCCATAAAGGGAACCCCAGTCTGAGTGTCACATAATCAAAGTGTACACAAAAGAGAACGGCTAAAAACCTACTACCGCGGCATCATTATCAGTGGAGGCATTCTCCCTTTCACGAGATGATTTCGGAGATGCTATCGGAGTCCATTGCTGACTGCTTTTAAGGGCAACCAAAGGTCGTCCGCATCGGCACGATCAGCAGGAAGAGGTCTGTTTACGTCCTCTTCCATGAGTCCGCTTTTACACGCGTAACTTAAGATGCTTTCTCGGGTGGGTTAGTTAATGTACGCTGCCATCGATATCGGTTAAATTCCTTTGAGAGTATAAAACCAGGACATCAAGATATGGGGAGTTCTTGGAGTTCTGCAAACTCCACATAAAGAACTCCAATGGAACTCAAAAGATACGTACTAGACTGCATCTGAAGAAGGAATTTGGGGGTTGTTCTATACGATCTTTAGAAGCATTAGATAACCTTCCATTTTCCTGAAGGCCGTTTACTGCGACCCTGGGAAGTACCGTTCGGTTTTCAACCTAACCACGTAGAATGTAAAATAACGCTCATCTTGATATTCTCTGTAATTCCCAATCAAAGACACCGACATTGCGGTGCGCCTATATGTGTAAGTTGTTCCACAAAACGCATTTGCTTGATTATGGTTGGAAGCTACCAATCCTGCTTATTGCACTCCCGTCGAATGGGCGCTTCTTGCGGTAGGCTCTCCCCTATCAAAACATTATCAAACACCTAAAAAACCAATCTGCGCCTAGTGCCGCCTTCAAAAGATGCGTCATGTTCCTCCTTTTTCTCTCTTCCACTCGTTGGAATGACCTTTCCATCCGCGGGGGTTTATTATCCGCCGGGAGGAATGCTTCTTCGTCCCGGCAGGGAATAGCGCAGTACGCATCGCGATGAACTGGTCGTCTCAGAAGGGAGACTTAAAATTGATTCGTAATTGTCTACACCGTTTCGTTTGCTGCACGAAAGCTACAAAACCATCCGCCGGGATCCGCTTTCGTTCAGCAGGTGGGCGCACTGGTTGTTGTTAGTGTTGGGATTGTTCCATCTTGTTATAATCATATTCTCCCATTCTTTCTAAGCTTGTTCGTTCCGCCAGCAGTGGTAGGGCCAGTGACCAGTTTAGACACGCATCTCCACACGTGCCACAGACGTTACATAGAAATCTCGGGACCTCCTAATTCTTCATGATACGCCCGCAGGGATGGGGTAGATACAGGCCCGGAAGGGGGATCTTGTAGAACATGACTGCATGACTGGTCCTGGAGGTGGGAGAAGGTTTTTCAGCATCACGCGCAGTGGAAAATATCGCCTCCAGCGGCTCAGGAACGCAATCGAACCGGTGTTCCGTTGATGAGGTTCCCTCCTTCCTTCGGCCTATTCTAACTCTACACCTCCGAGCTAGACGCCTTGTTTCAAACGGTATCAACCCTATCAATCCATCCCCCGGAGGCATACACTTCGAGACGGTGTGTGCAAGACACGCCACATGGCGATCGGCAAGATTGACAAGTGTCGGATTAATGAAAAACGATTAAAAACTCCTCCGAGGCGAAAGTTCCCTAACATCAGGAGGCCACGCGGGGACAGAGATGGACAGAAGCTGCAACGTGCAACAGGTTTCATCGCCACGAACCAACACCCGTCAACACTGTGCCCTTTATCAGATCGGTCCAGGACTCTGGAGCTGTACACACCACCCCGGCAAGCATTAGAGACATTGTTCCGTTACATGACAGAACAACGCCACAACACGTGATCATGCACATCTTTCCCTATCTACACTAACTCCCAAATGGAAAGTGAGTTTAAAGCTCACTGCTTGGTAACTTACAGCACAAGTTCACCTTCACCACAAGAGCATGTCTAAGAGTTGATTAAGGAAAAATGTTCTTTTATCTCCAAAATCACATCACCAGCCGAAAGTCCGCGTTGAATGCGTCAATCGACGAATCGACGTTCGCACTCTCTCGTATATATATTTCTAACCGTTGATTGGAACCTTTCACACAGTAAGGATGAATGAAAACGACGTTAGCAAAGGTGTTTGAAAGGGAAAAAATCAACACCTACGAACTCCAATTGAAATACATTTCTAGAGTCTCTCACAATCAAAACTCGCTGTCGAAAATACATTTCACTCCCTTGTACAATTGTACGTGCGTGTGTGAAATTTATTTGCGCTATAAAACATCACTCAACCAATGCACAATTGTCAAAAATTAAGTCAACATCTTCAGTACTCATTTCTCATGGATCTACTTTCGCATCCTTTCCTTTGTACGATCACCTCAAGCAACACTCATCCCACTCTCTTTCGGGTGTGTGTGTGTATGGGCTATTAAAATAAGCGCATGATTTACGGATAAGGTACGGAAAAAGCGGTAATGCAGACTCCCATGCCAAAGGCGTAAATCGAATCAACACCGTCTCTATTAGACGATAGCCGCACGCCTACGGCCACGTCAGTATGGTACACACTGATAGATTCCGGCCTCAATTATGCAGTAAAATGAAATATCAATTGAGGCTCTTCAGCTCTACACCACGGCACGTGCTCCAAATCAACGCAGAATTACTCGAAGATAAAAAAAAAAACGAAACAAAAAAATACTCCGTTCGAGAGTTGAAAAACTCGATCTTGCACCCGTATCTATGCAACAAATCGGTCCGGTACACGAGTGCTAAATGTAACCATATTTCACCTACACGCCAACGGCATCTCCTTTTTTTGTACTGTCCGTTTTGCTTCATTCCGGAACCGTTCGCTTGAAGGCAGGAGGTTCCGTTTTGCTTTACTTTTGGCTGTGATTCATGAACTGAAAGGGTACATCGTTATCGCCATGAAGCACACACAGAGAAATATTTTAAAAAAATATTTTTTTGATATGTTGCTTCACTGCAGGGAGGTGGCACGTTTATATATGTATCGCGATTTCCTTCGCCTTTGTCCTGTTAATGGACATTTCCTTTCGAACGTAGGTAAAAAGTTCGAGTAAAATCGTCTACAAATCCCGCTAAACAAAATCATACGCAGTTCTAGTTTTAAAATCTGTTTCATTGATATTTTTGAACAAAGATTTGTATCAAAACAACTATTTAACCTAGGAGAAATACTTAAATATTCATACACATTAATTATAATGTAAAAACCCGTGTAATATAATCCATAAACCACTTCAAATCTCATCGACCAATCGCAAACTTCACATCACATATCACAAGAAACCCACTTCCAACCCAGTAACAATACGTGGAAAATGTTACGATTCGCAAATAAGACACAAACGTGAAGCAAGAGACAACCGTAACAAAAATCAAGAAATCCCATGTAAAATGCAGCAAGAAAAAAATGCGAACCAGTGCGAAAAAAAAGCGATCTTGAGGGAGGCCGTGATCGCACCCAAACCATACAGACGTGAACGTGGCCTTCTATCGCCCACGTCACAACCCCTTCCAGCGTGTATGGTTCGTTGCTATGGGTGGCAAAAAATTCGTTTCTTTTAATTGACCATTTACGACAGTTTTTCCAGTTTTCTTTCCATCCGACCGACCCGAGCCCGATGGTCATTGTGCCGGCGTTGTTACAAATGCAACCGAACGAAGTGATGGCGATCAGGCTGAAGAAATGGTTTAAGGTGGTACGATACTACTTTTGGCTAAATGCACCCTTCTGTATCGGTGCCCTGGCTCAAAACGCATCAGGAGGCTTAGCGCATCGAACTTAAGGCACGCAACTTGGTTTGTTGAACTCCATATGCGTCCCTTCGGGTGGACCAGCCAGGCTACAAACTTTTCACAATCAAACTCCACTATCGATAGGTTAGTATGTGACTGAAATGCACCTGCGACCGGTGCAGGCCCATAGGAAACGTTCAAATTCCAATACTAACCCATGAAACGTAATAAAAGTGACGTGCGACAGCAAGAAATGGCCTGCCGCCGAAGGTGGAACGAATTTTAATCATTTTTCCCAGCCCACTCCGGCCAACCCCCGTAACCAGTGAGAAGGTTTCACAGATTTTCACCTGCGCTCTCGTACATGGTCACATGATTAGTATGATGGCGAGAAGACGCCATGGAAAAAAAGGTTCCATTTAGCCACATAAGGCCCCAAACAAGGGGTTAAGTGTTTGCCGCTGGCGCTCTACCGACGAATATTCGAACGGGTTAGGAGAGAGAGAAAGAAGGTGTCGAAGATCAATTAAGTACCGAGATATAAAAGCTCCATATTCCATTACAGAGCACCCACAATGCGGCGTACCAATTTGCCCTACCGAAGTGAGGGAGATACCATTTTTATGGGACTTTCCATTCCATTCAGCTCACCTTGCCCATCTGGGTCTCTGAGTGCTATGAAATTGCGAACATATGTGAAAACTGCTAACCAGTGAGGATCGTACAAATGTAGCGCCCTTCCTTTGGGCACATTTTGCCACAGAAGACGTACGCCATTTGCGATAAGAGGTAATAAAATTCGACACTCGTTATTCACCGCGATAGAATCTCTTTGCAAACTACCTCTCATAGATATGGTGGTCTTTCGCTAAAAAAAAAAAAAAAAAAACAAAGTAAGTCGCCAAGCACCTTTCAAATTTTCCAGAGGGTAACATTTCGTCGGAGATCAAGTCTGGATGGCTGAAACGTTTCATATATAATATGAAACGTTTATATATACGGGTATACGGAATATTGTTGAGGTGGTGAGTATAAAATGTGCTCTACCATAAAAAAATCCTTAAAAGCTTCATTCTAAAAAATTCTAAGCCACAACCAAAACCATCAAAAATCTCAGAATTACATAAATGATTGAAGATCCAGTGTAAGACATTCGTTAGATAATTAAAATGAGTACGTAAATCTTGTACATCAACTTCTTTGCAAAATCTTTTAAATCGTGCAACTGAGACAGGATTATAGTATTTTAGATATTTTTTGTTTTGAGCGTTGGTAAATATTATCAAAACCGTTTTGAAGAGAGCCTGTACACCTACGTCACTGGCAGACACCGTGTGTTGCTGCTTGAACTACTTTGCTATCATTTTAACGGCCGAACATACGGTGCGTATGTAAGTCAACCAAACCACCGCGGCTCACCACAATCGCGATGGTAGAAGTGAAAGTGTAATTATTTTAGAGCAACCGATGGCTCTACCGGACGATGCGAACATTACATTCCCCCCATTGAATGACCTCCTGCAATTTGACGGAAAACAGAGACGAGGAGAGACATGTATGGCAGTGAACGGGTCTTTCCTCCCCTGCAGCACACCGGATATGAAAAAGCAGCAAACCAAAACGATGTGGAACATTAATCTGGGTCGATGCAATTATCACTATTTTTATCGGTGCACATGCACATGAGGTACAGTATGGCCAGAGGTTTTATATGAATGATGACATTTTTAAGACCCTATTTTCTTGAATCCCGAAGCAAAGGCAGACAATTTTCCATGCATAAAATTCGCTAAAATATTTCATACACACTGGCCCTTCACTATTATTCTCTTTATGCTTTTTCGCAATATTCTATGACAAGATCAGCAATTCACGTTCCTATTACGAACTGCCTACGTTTTTTTCGTTTACCTCAGAGTACATGGAACCACTCAAAGAAAAAGCGTACACATTGAATGAGTAATGGTAAACATGACCATCCTAACATCATCTCAACAGCCTGCACATTTTCCTCATTGCCTCATTCATCAACGGCATCATTATTAGGAAAAAATACCCTCCAGGAGCATCCCGCCTTTTGCTTCAACACCTTGCGGGCACACACTGCCACGTCAGTGCCGACAATCGGAATGAAAATAAGATGATTAGACAGAGGGCCCGATTGGTTTTAATTAAACGTCAACTATTATTTACTGCCTCAAATCAGTCGGTCACCGGAGGCGTGCGTTTGGCTTCGCTGGCACATCTTTTCGCATGACGGTGAATCCGTTGCATATCACGACCTACATAGGTGCGGTGCGACTAAGATGCCCTCGAGACTGACTTAATTGTAGCCATGATCAGTTACGAGAGATGATAATTGTTCCACCATGCCGGGACTGTGGAACAAAAATACGCAGTACAATTTCTGTAATGCAGTACAAATTCCAAAAATCCACAAGCACAATTTGCTTAGATGAGCTCTTGCCTACCATCACTTGCAACTAGCGGTTATAAAGTGCAGTAACCCTAGCCTTTCACTGTTCTGCATCACATCTCGATTAAACATTCAACCATATGAAAGTACTTCCGAAGATCGTTGCTCCGAAACGCATCGCCACTGGGCCACACTTTCCGTAAGATGCAGTAAATCACAACTTATTACATCCGTGTGCACCGCTACCAGCCAACATGATTAGATCACCGGTATTGTGGGAGGATGGAATCACCCGACAGTGCGAACGTACGTAAGTGATTTATAATGAATTGGAGCTGTCGATCATAAACAGTTTCTTCGCGTGACGTTACAAAACCCTCAAAAGTTATTGCAAGTGTGACTATGTAGAGTGATTGGCTACTCTATTCTACTCGCAGGATATATCCGTTCTCCAAGCTAATCAATCTTAAAATTTTGTGAAAGTATAAACCTTTCTGCTTATATTTTGCGAAAAAGAAAATTAGAAGCTACCTTTTGATGTCTTGCTACAGATTCAGTAATTAGAAAGGATCCCCCCCCCAGGGGGTCACACTGCTTCCGTATTTCTGTGATTAGTTTATCATTTGAGGCTACTCTCCAAAGAGGTCGAACACTTTTGCAGCTACCTTTCGCATGCATCGAAGGTGAAAAGCTTACGATAAAGCTCATAAACGAAAAACCAGACAAAGATATGCGAAAAAATAAAGCGTACAAGCTAACAAAAACGTTAACCTAAACAGACTATCCAGCTGTGTGCGCTTTTGATGTTTGGGAACTAATCAATTTCGACCGCCCAAAACACTACTTTCTTCTGCTCCGCCTTCTTTGTGCCCGGGATGCACACAACGTCCACCGTTTTTCATTCATCAACACTGGTTTGCCCATTTTGGAGAGATAAAGGGAGAAGCAACAAAAAAAACAAGTTTTGCCAACTAGGAACTACGCGACCAATTAGCCCAACTATGGCTTTCGAAGGCCGTTCTGACCGTGGCCGAACGTTTCATGGTTTAATCCGCGTGCAAGCGCTCTGAGTTTGGACGCACGCAGTACCTCCCTGCTGGAGACATCTCCACCATGATTGAATACCTGTTCTTCCCTTGCTGGAGGGCGTCGGGCGGAATCTGTATGTAACCGGTTTCGATACCGTATCGGATCGTCTAATCTAATTAAACCACCGACGAAAGCATCCATCGCACAGGGATTTTGGTTGTAATTGCCGTGTGAAAACGGGGTCACACCGGCGAGAGTTTGTGCCCTCTCCGCAGGCGGTGAGTTTCCCTATGTTCGTGTGCAAAACGGATTTGTTTTCTGAAGGTTTGAAAAAAAAAACGGATTCCATTTGCTTATTATTCAACACCCGGTCGGCACATCCGTGGTACAGAAAGTAGCGATCAGTTGGACGATGCAACTCAATGCGAATGCATCATGGCCGACTTGCATCACGCCTATCTTCTTTCGGTCGTTCGACCGATCATGATGCAATGTGTTACTGTTACTGTTTGTTTGTATTTTCCTCTCCGAACAGAGCACGCATTTCACCTCATAAAATAATTTTAGCATGCCACACATTTGTTAAGACACCGGAAAATAACATTGATAAATTTGAATTGTTTACATCACTAGCTTATTTAATATCTTTTTAATTAAACTCAAAACCAAACCTTATTCAATTAGTTCAATAAATCCTACAAAAAAAAACTTATCGGATTCGAAACAAATCTTCTTATACCAGTCAGCCGCAACAAAAGTGTAATGCGATTAGCATACCTTCAGGCGTATCAACAACATTCGTTATTTTTTAGCCGAGACAACAACCGACTGGTATAATTTGGGATGCTAATATAATTCAGAGGTGTTTTACGATCTATTTCAATCTAAGACAATTATTCAAACGACTATTTAACACTATTTAATTCTCCTGCCCTTAAAACAAGTATTTGACAAACAAACAAAACGATTTTTCAATTCATGCTTTGTTCAGTGAAGTATGAACACATTTTTAATAACAAAACATGTTAAGCGAACTGTGCGACAGGGTGCCAAAACAATTCTGAAATATGTTGTCAATAGCTTTGAATCCAAAAATAGCCAACCCAATCGTCCAGCTTGTTCCGTTTGTGTTAACAACACTCGCAAACTAAAACCACCATTTATCAGTCTTCTCAACAAATCAACGTCATATCCATCACGTCCAGTTCTCCTGTCACACTGACATCGCAATCTATGCACTAATCCCATAATATCATATATTCCACCGCCTACAGATGAAGAAACTCATCTGCTCCGTTGTCGAAGATGGGTGATGGTTCGTGACATGCCATAAACCGTATACATTTCAACACAACCCCCTTCCTCTCTCTTAATTTTCTGCCGCGAAAAAAAAACTTTCCTTCAGAATCATCTAACCATACTTTTCTGGAGAACTATCGTCTCCCCCACAATGACTACGGCGTAGCAAGTTTTCAGATTTTACGCATTTGTCAATATTTAAAAATGGAGCAAACCCATCACTCTGTCGAGACATGGCTGAATTTCTACTTTAAAAAAACATGCAACAAATTCGGTCTCTTACTTCTCTCATCACCCTGACCAAAAATGGTCCATCTCATAACCAAAAACAACAATGTTCTCCATTTGAAGCAACAGAGAACTGTTGAATGAGTTTTCTACTACAGTAACATATCACTGCACTAACTGCCGTATTAGTGTCTGCTTATTCTCATCATCCTCACTAGTGCACCGTCACAAAGTGACCCAGAATTACAACATCTCCTAGATCACAACAAACAAACTCTCTGGAAAACCGCTCAACTGCTATGTGACATAACGAATCATTCCTAATGAAAGACGCACACTCGATTGATGGTGTTTCCCGCTTGAGCCCATTACGTATGCATGCTTTCGTGGAGCAAGTACCCAAAATTCCCCCGTCAGGGTCTGCTCTTCAAGATTCCATAGGAGGTGCATGGGAGCTATTTTAAGAGCTAAGAATCTCTCAAGACCGCGCATCCCCAGCCAAACGCGTGCTGGAGCAACCTTAGCTTACACGTAAATAAAGCGCATCGAGTCGTTTCCCTACTTACCCCGTGCTCTACTGCCAGCTTCTGCAGCTGCTCGATGCTCAGTCTCTTGGTTTCCGTAACCGACGGTACTTTGGCCACTCGGTTCTCCATCTCTTTGATCCATTGTCGCAACAAGCGCGGATCGCCGTAAAAGCGGTGCGTTTGTGCTGGTTTGAACAGTGCCTAAAATTGACAAGCAAATCCAATTAAAACCAGCTCTTAAGATCGAACAATATTTCTTATCAGAAGAAAGCCCGTACCTTCCGGCAGCAGTTGACATCATCTTCGAGGTCATCGCGAAAGACAGGCCCCTCGATCTCGCCACGAGCCTCTCGGCAACTGTCTAGCAGGTTGGTGTCCATTATGAAGTTGTAGTTCGTCTGCAAGGCCGCCCAGAAATCGTCCTTGCCGAGCCCGGTATTTGTGGTGCTGCTCTGCAAGCTGCACGAGCTATGACTGTGTCCACTGCCCCATGATCTTCGCCACAGCTCCCGCTCTGTGTCGCGTTTTTTCTACAAAATAGGAAAAAAAGACGTTAACATATGCACGGTTTGTAGCGCGATCAATATAACAAGCGCTCACCTTTAAGCTATTATAAGGCCTATCGATTCGAAGCCTGTGTTGTGCCATCTCCGATCCCTCTGGAGGTCCCTGCGGTGGTAGCGAGTTTAACGAAAGTGATGGCTTGATGAAACAGTTGGGGCTATTTCCCGCACTGCTGCTACTGTTGTTGGCGGTTCCTGCTGTCACTGGTACAACTCCTGACCCAGCTCCGTTGGTGGTATGTGTTGGAGTTGTCGTGCTGCTACTGCTACTACTTGTCCCAGCACCTCCTGCACCGGGGCCCGTTCCACTTATGCCACTGCATACATTATTGCTACTATTTACAATAGAATTAGGTGTTGCTATCGTCGGTGAAGATGTTGCCGGAGGTGATCTGATCGTGTTGCCGATGTTGCTGTTGTTAGTGGCTGCTGACATGTCAATGCTTGGTGGTTTCATGGCGTATTTGGCTATACTCTCCACCTCCAGATGACACTATCATTCACTCCACACTAACCGGATCACGAATGCGTCGGGAGAACTGAGACACTGTTCCCGTTTCGCTTACACACGTTGGCGACACGTACTGTCTTCTCAGCCGACTAGCCTTTCGGTTAATTCCAGTGCACGGATTGTAGCAATAGTCCACGCTTGGTTCCAAACCTCTCAGTGGCTCAAGAAGTGGACCAGCGGCACGTAGAGCGCTGGATAACAGCAATCCTGAGACGAAACCGACATTTTTCTGCTGCGAGGTTGCTTTCGTTTGCACGCCACAAAATGAATATTTTCTACCGATGGAAAATCTGCAAATAAAAAATACATCAAGAATACCATTAGAACAAGCTCATGTCAAATATTCACCGTAAACATTACATTAGAGTATTTTTTTCTCTTTGAACTAATTTAAAAACTTTAAAATCGATTCCGATCAACACAAACTTCGAACGGATCAAACCCACAGCTAATATGGTAATGATGTGACCGACCGCAAGAACAACCCATCCAATCTAACCGCGAACTACTTGAGACTGCGCGCGTCGCACAACCATGGAGAATGGAGCACGGCGCGGCCCGAACGCACAAAAATAACTGCCAGAATCGAGAACTTTGGATGGCGTCGTGAAATCGGAGATTAAAGCCTCCCATTTCGGCCCGTCTTTCCATCCGGTGCGGCAAACCGACTGTGCGATCGTTGCCTCCGGATGTTCCGCACTCACATCTTCCGCCAAAGAGAAGACCATCTTTGCTGCCATTTTTTTGGTAGCAATGTGTTTCTTTAATTTTCTTCTCCCTGTTTTTGATACGTTCGGGGTAAAACTAACGCAAGCTAGTAGCGGTTGGAATTGGAAGTGAGCGCCACATGACATCGGTGACCAGCCTGGTACGACATACCTGGGCCTGGCGAGCAACGTAAAAGCGCAATCAGTATGTACGCCCCTGCGACACATATATGAATACATAGCTTAAAGTTGTTTGATATCCTGCGCTCTCTTCCTGCATATCTCCACACAAACTTATCGACATAATCCAATCTCCGATCGATAGACGGCCGTATCAGATCACTTGTCCGGAGATTTAAATTACTTCCCGCTCTAGGACTTGATGGCCTGTCATAGATCATTGATTTTTAGCGATTTTATGTCCCCGGTAGAATATACGTCTGGGTACACCGAGTCCCCTTTTAGATCCCCAACATTTCTTCACACATTCCCACATTTACTTCCCACACATTTCACACATCTTCACACATTTACATTCCCAACAATCTTTCACACATTCTCCTCGTGGTGACTTTATTGCTTAGGTTTTATGTATTTTTTGTGTGTATCCCCACCAGAGATGCCAAGTGTCTATTCTCTATTACGGAGTGATCCTAGTTTCTATTGCTCCAAAGCTGAGCTATTTCCAAATCAGTATTCAATTTCAAATTTATTACCATCGATCGTCTGCCTGATGATTCAAGTGGCCCGACGTCACTGTATCCCTCCTCTCCGGGAGGTAGTGTTAGATTATTTATTGCGATACAAAACATTCAACGGTCGCAAGCGTACTCCACTTGCAGAGATACCACTTTAGTTAATGTTGCCATTTACCTCACCCACTCTTGGACAAACACACGCTGCGCAGTTCGGGATGCACTCGATATCCAATCACTTTCGGGCGTAAGAAATGCAAATAAAGTTCTTAACGATGTGCCATGAGTAACACTCACTCTCTCACCCGCTTTCCAGTTGTTTGAGTGCATACGTAAGGCCACGACTTTTGCTTATTTTTAGCATACGCCACTAACATTCTAGCACCTAAGCAACTTCATTGGAAGAGATTGCACTGCTGCATCCAAACGACTGGAGGGAAGAAGTCTAAAGGTACAACAACAGAATTGCAAGTTCTCGTTTGCGTCTATGCCCTTTTACAGCGAGCTCCCGTCCCATTGACTCCCTAACCATTTGATTTGTACACATCGTACGGGAGGCCAACTACGGTCGGGAAAGTACTACGGCTGGTAACAAATCACTCCGCGCACATAAGCGCACTTGAGCGAGAGAAATCCGATGCGTATGCTGCGTCTGTCGGGTGCGACGATGCGCAAACCAAGACGTACACGGGGGGGATTTTTTTTGCTGCTCACAGACAGCGATGATGACGTTTCGTTACGCTTGCAAGCACGTGTGCAACGTTTAAAATTCTCCGTTTCGCATTTTGCCCGTTTGCCATCCGTCACTGGTGCAATTCCGTGCGCATATATGATGGAAGCCACCATCTTTAACGCTACTTCTCAGGTCCCAAAAGACCTACTTCAACAAAGGTACTCCCGCTGAGATATTTGCCTGTCCCGCTGGGGGGTGAGAATGCCGCCCATTTATGTCACTAGCTGATTGGTACATTCGTCATCTTCTAAAACCATGTTAGATGGACATCAAAGACGCTTCGCGGCGGAAAATGCTAGACGCCATGGAAATTTATGTCCTAAAACCCCCTCCGAGGAACGCTCTTGACGGCACCGGCGATGACAGTGAAGCAATCAAAATGGCAAGAATTGGACACACGATTCTTGAGCGACACAGTGCGGTTTTGCTTGCATGTTGTCACAATATAAAACATCACTCTGTTTTAACCACAAGAAGAAAAACAACACTCGATGAAGGGAAACATCGTGTTATTCTGTGCCTGGCGTTCACATCTTCAAACAGAATAGCACACGAGCAGGAACACGTGTAAAAAGACCTAACCAACAAACAGAGCAACGTTGACTCATCGGTAAATGATGGAGATGTGTTTCATTCCTCAACACAGGCATCAGAGGGCGCAGAAAAAAAACTAAACCACAATATTGCTCTCAAGCGGATTGTAGTTTCTGCAAATCCAGAATCGTTTGTCCCGCCGTGTGAAGGATCAGTGTCTCTTAGGAATCGAAAGTGAAATTCCAACTAAGGGAAAAAAGGAGAAACATACGACGAAGCCTCTACAAGCACTAGGTACTCCTAGCGATAGACCGTATCTCTTATAACCCCTCCGAGCTGGAGCTATCCAATGATCTTCTTTTTGAGAGGAAAAAAAGTACATTTCTTTTTAACTACACACACACGCGTCAAGCACGGTACCAGACCCCCGAGCCGGGAATACACCTATGGAAAGGTTTAGGTGGCTTGCATCCCGCAGAATTTCGTCGTGTGCATTGAAACACAATCCCACCACTAACGTGCATTGCTGATGACAGTCAGTTGACATCGGCAAAGGTGGAAGAGATCGCCACCGCACATGTTTTACTATCACAGGCGTCGAGGCGTAACGCGAAGCTGGATGGCATTAAACGCTAAACTGTGGCACAAACCAGCTAACCAGTAGCAACCAGTAGACATGAGACACTCAAACGTAAATCCCACACGCATGCAGCAGTCACTTGATGAGTCTACTAATACGACATGCAGCAAATAAAAAAGCGAAACTAAAAGACGCATACAATGAGCATGAAAAAAAAACAACAACAGTGAAGGGTGCGCTCAAACACTAGGGCTCCCGCTTCCAGGAGCACATGGATGCATTCCTACGCGTACGATTCAAATTAAAATTCGAAATACTTCTGCCAAGATGGCTTTTTTTCTTTTCTCCGCAGTGTTGCTTTTTTTTTGTTTAATTATTTTTTTCTTCTCCCTCCTTATGCTCCCAGGTGGAAACTCCACGTCCGAGCAGGAGAGCTCATCAGGCACGAACGGAATGTTCCTTAACGCCGGATACGGTCGGGACCGGATAAAGACTGCCAGCCCGGGAGTGCAGCAACAGTGCGCAGCATCCATCACACACAGCTTTAACAGCCAGCACCCATAATTGTCGCGATCAGCCTGTCAAGTCCAATGAAAGAAAGCTAACTCTGAGTTGGATCACTTTCCTCTGCTACTATCACTACTACGCGTAGCGAAGGGGTTATGTTCGTGTACTGCGTCATCATTATTCGAGTGATGGATGGCATTTGCACCAATTGGATGACTAATGCTAGTTGGGCGAAATTAGCTTTCTTTGGCAATTTGGTGGTCACTACGCGTGGTCAAGAAGAAAAGCGAAATGAGGTGAATTGCAATGTACTTGCCGGAATAAGTATCCTGAGTATGTAGAGCAATTGTAGCAAAAAGCTTCCAATACAATAAGAGGACAGAGCATGTACGTCATTTGTAAATATTCTGATCCTTATTCCGAAGAATATCGGAAGTCGAACACAATGTAAAATGTTCAGACCTCTGAAACTCATACTCTGGTGAACTCATTTTTCCTGATGAGTAATTTTTTTTTATTCATCAGTTACGGCCAGGCCGTATTGCTTATAACTATGATCTTAAATCTAAACTTAATGTAATATGCAATTCACATTGGTTGGGAGACATTTCCTTCTCCGAACCGTGAAAGGGCACCTTATCCCGGGTTTACTCGGTTGTCCTGATGAGTAATGTTGTAAACAAATCTTATCAGACACGTTTTCGAAGCGCTTTGCCGTAAATAATAGTAATCGAACGTTCTCCAATTACCGATTTCGTCCCACGCCAACACGGGGAAGAATGTGTCGCTAATTTTGACCCCGGGAGTGCACCTTTGCTCTTCCCTCGGTGACTGCAAATACTCTTCAACGTCTATTTATTCCATCACTCAACGGATAATCGGGCCCCTTTCGCTCACTGATTATCACCAGCCGTACGGCAGGAAGACATCAAAGCCCATTCAGCCGCAGCCAAGAGTCAAATTGGTCGCTTGGGAGCTTTTCCTACGCCGCACGAAACACACGACGGACCCCAGGAAAAGAGGGAAAGGAACCCAAAAGTGCCATATTGACCATAATTGACGGAGGAGGTCAGGCATCGGTCGTTCAGAGCACCCGAGCAACCGAACAGGTTTCAGGTTCACACCTGTGAAAGGCGCTGTGTGAACGTCGCAGCAATCAGCAAGCCTGTCCGAGAGTTCGTGTACACTGCACACTGCAGCAACCTCGACCGACTAGTTGGTAAGAATGCAGTAATGGACAAAATTCCTGCCGGTGACTTAAGTCTGTCACCGTTGAATTTGCTTAGGAATGTAGGAACTCCGCTAAGA
Source organism: Anopheles minimus (assembly GCA_000349025.1). Classification (NCBI taxonomy): domain Eukaryota; kingdom Metazoa; phylum Arthropoda; class Insecta; order Diptera; family Culicidae; genus Anopheles; species Anopheles minimus. The sequence continues at coordinate 3,227,638 of KB664277.1, forward strand.
TTCTACGATAATAGGCCCAGCAGCGCTCGTGTTTCGTATTCGATTGGGAAATTCGGACACTACCACCACCCCTCAAAACACCGGTAACCTATTTCCCCAAACAGGTTCATTGGCCCTGCGTCACCTTTGGAGCCATCGAATCTTTGCTTTAGTTGCAACTCAATCGTTGGGTTTGAAAAAACAAACAAACAGGCATTTGGACGAAGCGAACTCAAAACACAGACGGCTCACTTTTGCAATTGGTGCATGCTCGTTCCTTGCACACAACCCCGCACTCTGGAGAAGGTAGCGATCTTACTGGTCAGTGGCCTAACACATTACCCAATCAACCGGTGGTACCAATACCTCCCAAAAGCTGCACGCGATGGCGACTCTCCATTTTTGGATCCCACCAAATACCTTGAGCACTTCAGAAAAATCAAGATCTTCAGTTTTTGAGTTCCAAAAGAAGAGACGAGTGTCTGAAGTATAATCTCTCACCACCTCATTAAAATATTTTCATCCCATTTCATGTTGTGTACTACTGGAGCAACAACAGACGAAAAAAGACCCGATTAAACTCGTAATCCGTTTGTTGCCGCGCTAAACGCCATCATATTCCAGCTGACAGTTCGTGTGGGTTCCTTCAACGCAGGCAATGAAGCCTTTGTTTCTACCCAACTTTGAGCACCACGATAATCGATCAGCACCCAGCGATGCGAGATAGCTTGTCGTTTTTTTAAGTACATGAATTTTTAAGTGAACGCGCCTGGGTGGTTTCTAGAGCGCATGCAAATTAAAGTCCTACACTACGTCCCACAGAGGTGTCGCACACTAGACTCACCCCATCCCCTCGGTGCCCAGCAGGTTCCCATTGTGCGTTGTGGTAGACCGCAAGTTATGCAGAATAGCGTAGATGCACCAATTTTTACCAATTACGAAATTCATCCGACGACGAAATAACCACCATTTAAATGCAATTGTTGTGCGCGAGAGTAGCCTACACACACGTTCGCCTACCCACGAGCGTGATCCTCATCTACGTTGGGACTCGTTGGTATGAGTGTGTGTCTGTTTGGAATGGGCAATGAAAATAAAATTACCCAACAACATTAGCGGTCCTGTACGGGGGCTTGTAGTACACGGTTTAACTAAAGCCCGACGCAACGGTGAAGGAGGGTCCATCATAATGATCTCTAATGGATACCGTCCTCCTGCCTTTTATACCACCTGGCTTTACTAAGTGGTCCGGTCAAGGCCTGACTACTCGTTATCACCCGGCTATCACAGTCGATCTCTCCCTCTCTTTGGCCGTTGCAACCTCGATGCTTACCCAAATGAATCATCTGGTAAAAGGGAAGGAACAGAAAACACACCATAATTCAATCCCTGCATCAAAGCATCGTAAGTCGACTCACAGTGTATACCCGGCCCTTTCCATCCAAGTTTCCATTATCAACCGAGGTAGGAGGAACCGATAAATGGAAGCTTACCGGGAGGGAAAATTAGCTAATCATAATTATACTTTTACCCGGCCGCTGGAATCAGAGATCCGAAGTAAGCAATCAACACATTGGCTGAGAAAATTTTGCCACACTTTAGAAGTTGGAACTCATCCAGAGCTGCTGGTGTATTTCAATGAGGATCACTTTTATCTTCACGTTAGTTTTATGACAGATATCTGGTTTAATCGTTTTAGGTTGGCGAACAACTTGTTCCACCTACCCAATGTCGTACAGTGTTGTCCAACCGAGCTCAGTCGGTGTACTCCACGGATACATTCGCACTCAAACATGATCGGCAACACACGGACAACACTGCTGTGACCTTGTCGCTAGTTTGCGTGAAACGATTTAGTGATACGGCGTCTCCATCCTCAATTCCACTCCTTTACATTGTGATTCATTCATCGATCATCGATCGAGCGTTCGTCATTCAATGTCCGCATGGCTTGGCGGTAGCTCGCCGATAGCCTTGCCTTATCGGGTAAAACACTTTAGTGCTCTCCTTCTTCGGAACTAGCTTGCCTAACTAAGTCGCCGACTGGTTCAAACGACCATCCTTCATAACCGGAAACGGCATGATGAAGGCGGCTAAGGAGATGAAAACAAAAACACACCTCCGAGACAACTTACGTTCGTCGGGTTAAACATATATCTTGGATCGAACCTTTTTCTTACCAATCATTTCATTTTCAATTATTTGATCGATCTCTTAAGCTGGCAGAAGGGATTGGCCCTGGGGCTACTTCAAGGTCATCCCTTCAGGACAAACTTTCCCACCGGTACCACATGACTTTCTTCCAATAAAGCGCCCAGCAGCACCTGCTACTTCTCGTCTAAGTCATGTGCATGTAAACGCATTAAAAAAGCCCCTAATGTGCAAACAAAAAATCTTCAACAACGATACACGCTCGTAACTCGTCCACCAACATACACACACTGCGCTCCTTTCACTTATTTTGGAGTACCCTTTAAGCAGGCTTTAACCTCCACTTTCGATACTTGCCGATCGATGAAAGACACGATTCATTCCCTCCACAAGCCGGTCGTTAGTACTTGGGAGGGTTGGGTAAGGAGGAACGGGATGGTATGGTGGTTGGTTAAAAACTATGCCACCCCATCATGCTGCCATATGTCGTTGCCCACCATCCACGAGCGAAAAGGATTTGTCCTTGCCATATTTGCGAACGTAAGTTACGGGGTGGTTGAACTAGTTATGACTGTGAGGAAATTTTTCGACATTGAAAACCTTGGAGAATGGTCCACCGGAACAAAACATTTCACATCTGGTTTATATTTCTTTTAATATTACATTGTTTCTACAACCTACTTAATATAGTTTGTGCATAATAGCACCATAGTAATAAAGAAGCAAATTTCCCTGAAAATATACTTAGCAGATTATTTAAATAATAATTCATCTATGAATTATTCATCTCGCTCGTCGCTCATTTAAGCTTTTAATTCATTTCTCGCATTTTCACCATATTGACCTTCCGCACAGCAGTATATTTTCTTCTGAATAGGTTTTTTTTATTTTCATTTGCATAAACATGCTTCAAGTCCAAATTCCCACGACTTTCGGTACCGGCCCTTCAATGCATCCTGTGCCCAGGATACAATTCCGTGACCTACACTCCCAGTGACGTCAAATTTCTTGTATCTCTCTTTTCCCTTCCTGCTTCATTTCCACCATCTTCTTTATTTATGAGAATGGAAATTTCGTACGGAAAAGAAAATCGAGATCATCACGCTTTCTCGTGTGCTTCCGAGAGTGTTGTGCTCCCACACTCCTACAACTAATGTTTCCCAACCGTGTGGGATAGGGAGGCCAAGGGCATCGAAATAGCAATACCTGCACAAAAGTGGGGCTACACACGGCTCTAAGCTACATTACCGCCAGATGTACTACTACCACTATCGGTCCTAGAAAACCTTTTTTTTATCTGCGCCCTTCCCTTAGGGCAGAACATATTTCGGCTTCTGCCCAATACCATTTTCTTTCACCTCAGTACCTATCGGTTGCGGATTAGTGAGGCACATCGAAGGGTCTTTCAAACACGCAAACTGCTCACCTCCCCTCCACGATCTTCCAACACATGAAACAGACCATGCCGACATGGGCGCATATTTGCATACACGACTCCGCTGAGCGTGGTACGTTGGAACCCTAAACAGAAGGGAACTCCACCATGAAGCGAACCAAAAACCAAAACAAATAGCAACAAAATCCGCATTTGAAAAGCGAAACTCCCTAAGTCGGTCGACACCCCTTCAGCGTTCCCTAAAGCACTGGCTCTCATATTACATCTACGCACACACAGGCACAGGAAATATATTCGCTCGTTGGCGCCCCATCATCATCAACGTGTGCCCATTTGGCGCAGAGTTCAGCAAAATAATTGCTCGCCTAAAATACTGCTCCGGTGTGCGACGCAAGACACGTTTCGTTGTTTCCTTCACCGCCAGGCCGGTGAGACATTCGATAGGGAATGCTCCAGTTTCATGCACGAAGCCGACGACGCATGTGGGAAATGCACAAACAACAGTGCGCAACTAGGCGAATGTGAGAAATTGAGCCCCAAAACCTGTGCGCTCGTTGCGAACTTGATTATGCGATTTTTTTTAGGAGGAACAAGCTATAAAATGTAACAAACCTCCCATGAAGTGAGTTGGACAAAGAAAAGCTTCAAGACTCCATTTGCGCTGTCATGCAATTTTAAAATAAAAGGTAGATTTTCCTATTATACAATAAAGGCAAGTATTTTAGACATGAATTTAACAACTGGCTTCTACAATGATAGATTTCGCTCATTATTCCATCAATAGAACTCATCAGGCTCATAATACACCATTTTATATTAGTCCCACCATCAGACATATAATTTTCCTGAAATATTTTATTGCATTTTACGCACATAGTACCCTTTCCACGATTAAAATAATATATCACAATAATTTATCTGCTCATAATAGTTGACTCAAAGTAAGCTCCTCTGAAAATGTTCTCGCAAAAAATTTTCACAACTTAAATTTTAAATTTGTTATACAATAAAGTAACAATAAATATATTAATTCTTATAGATATTTTGCACTTCAGCAAACGACAAACAAAGGATTGCATGAACATTGCAGAATAAACTAATAATCATAATTGCTGGTTGTGATAGAAACTGAGCATGCATAACATCCCAAGTATGGTTGCATTACACTGCTACTATATTTCGAGCATGCCACCTTCCTTTTGCTTTTTTTCGGCCAGACAGGTTATCCCTCTTGTACCTTCTTTACCTCACAAAAAAAACATAGCCCAACGCAAATAACCTTGACGGCCACACAAACGTTTGCACCCGGGTTGCTAATAAGCAACCTTTATATTTTGTGCATTAATTGAATCCCCCACAATTAGCCACCATGAATCGTTTTATTGGGTGGAATTGTTCGAGGGCAAATTTCGTTCCCCCTGCGAACCGAGCGCCACCAGCGTTGGAAGTAAATAAAAGCGTTAAACTCCACCCACCACGGAGGGCTGGCTGGCGGGCTATGGTGCAACGAAACACCGACATGTAGTAAGTCATAGCGGCAGGCCATGACGGGACAGATTTATGGTTCTACTAAATTCTAGCGCCCTTACCCGAAACAATTCCAAAACTCTCCTGAGCGTTACAGACAGTAACAACTCCCTCCCCGAGTCAAATCGGACATAAAAAAAGGAAGCAAGGGAACGAAGATAGAAAAAAAAAACAATGGGTTTGGCATACTGATCACCAACGAGTCGGAATTGAAGGGAAGTTTACTTTGATGCTTTACCGTAGTACCGCATCTAGCGACTTAGCATAATGTCGTTAGGTTAAGATTAATGGTGCGCATACCACGGAGAGGTATGCGAACCGACCGGGGAACACCGGTGAGAGGAGCGATAAGTTAAAGGGATATATCTTCCATACACCATTTCCAGCGTGTGCTAGTTTTATTTGCTCGCAAGCGCACGCTCTGTTTGATAATCGTGTGCATAATCTAAAAGCCCTTGCGCTACAGGGGGGAAGGAAGCACTTAATAAACCTATCACACCTGCAACTGTGTGTGACTGCGCTTTCAACTGCCACTCACCGTGTATGATCGGATCACCTTTCAACTTTGTTTAGTAAAAGGTGTTATGCTGCTACGATCTCTACGCAAGGGAGCGAAAATATGTAGCACAGCATACCAATTCCGACCTACTGCGCGCTACACATTACGTGAGAATGTTGCATCCACTTCACTTCCACCGATTAGTTGACCGCGATGGTGAGGTGTTGAGATGAGAGATCTCTTCCGCCCCTAACAACGTTTGGCTTTATAGCCTCCTCCTCCTCAATCGACGTCAAACGTCAATGGCATCGAAGGCATTAGGCTCGATGTCATAATAGGTGACGATCAAGGCAAACACCTATCGATCGGTTTGATCCGCGCCAGTCATCGTTTACGCTAACCTTGCACTCATCGTCTATGGAGAGGGGTTTCTTTCACTGAAGTGATGAGTTTGTTTGGGTAGTCAGCCAATTGAGGACATCGCCCTACTTCGATGTCCATATGAGACGGGTGTGTTTTTATCTACCTCACCAGCTGTCTAATTTTTGATAAACACACAATCGTAAGCGCATGTGCTAACGTCATCAGACATTAACAACTTCTCAATACAAGAAAAAACTCAAACTCAAAATAAAGGAGCGACACTAGAACAAACATGTTTTTTTTACATAAACCCTTCTTTATCCCTTATTTCCTAATCGAACGAAAAACGATTAGGCAATGTTCGGGTAATGAGTAAACAACAATGAAGGACGTCGTATGCGGCTATGCTAAGTGCTTTGACAACGTACCACAAGAAAAAAAAAAAACAAGTAACAAAACAAAAAGCAACGTAGAAACCCAAGTGGCTTCTTCACGTGCGCCCACCGGTCCGAAACGAATGAGAGGTGAGAATTTTACAGCTTCTTTCCGAATGTGTTCGAGGTGCGGTGATGCAATGAGCAAACGGATGAGCAAAGCGAGTGGTACGAAAACATAACCTACCGACAGGCGAAGTGCAATACAACATACGCACCCGCCGATCGATCCGATCAGAGTACACGAAAATCGGAAAAGTAAACTAGCTTCCAGAAACAAACACCTTCAGGTTTGTTGTTTACTGTCGTTATGGCATATGGAGAAGGTCGTTGCCTTACGCGATCGATTATCGCTGGTGCCGTTGCTAGATACGAGCAGTACCTAGCCGGCAGACACTGTGTCCGAGCAAACATGATCACACTTCGTGCAAACGGGCACTTACCTCTAATCGCCAAACGAATCGATATATTGCAGAAAAATATATAAATCGATCCCAATCGATACTCCCTCAGCGGGGGTTCCACGGAAATGAACACCTCCAACAGATGGCGTCCACCAGATAAGCTGCAAACAGACCGAAAAAGGAACCAAAAAGCGGCACTATCTCTAGTCATCCGGTATCTAAGCGTGTTCGTGCACGTGAGCAAATCGTTCCCAGCAAACGGTCGCCGGTGAAGGAGTGCGAAAATATGCCCAACAAACTGACGGTTAAAACTAATGGGAGCACTATGTTTCCACCCGCCTATTGGATCCGTCTCTCCTTCACCGACTCCAAAAGGAAGTCTTTGATTAGCCCACCGAAAGGAAAGTATTCCTTCGTTTCCTTCCAGCCTAAATGGGCTTTATTTAGTAGACACAAAAATGCAATAATAAAGCACCAGCTATCCGTAGCTAGCGTCTCTCTTTCACTACATCACGAGCTCATTTGCTTATGTCACGCAAAATACACTCCACTAATGCCGCTCATACCTTACTGTCCTTGTGGAAGTCCGTTCCATGTCGGCTGGTCGGTTTTTCGAGGAGGAGACTCTAAGATTTATGGTACCCGTTGTGTCGTACCTAGCGCCCGATCAAATTCCATCAACACCGGTACGGTGCGTGTACCGAAGCCGGAAAACACCGATCCCGAAGGGACTGCGTGGACTGCAATCTCCAACGATTGTAGGTCGGTCGGGAGATAGATCCTGCACCCCCAAAAACGAATACCTCCGTCTACAGGTAACGTTAATGTGTAATTACAAACCTCTCTCTTGCGTCTGGAACACCTCAGTCCATCTTGAGGAGAAAGGGAAGTCACCGAGAGATATGCACGATATGGTGAGTGACTTTGTCTACACCGACTTTTGCTTAAAGGTCCAAGCCACCCTGACCATGAGCTGCAGATTGTCGTCGGACACTTTTCACTTCGTGCATGCAAATGTGGTCGTTCCGGTCCGGGTGAGGAGTAGCCGTTCGACGGAGACATATCCAAGAGACACTTACTGTGCCACCGCCTACGCAACAGTGATATTAATAATATAAGCACCCGCGTTTGAATAGATAGCATGCTTTCTATCCACGATCTACTGCTTCTGGACACTCCCAGAGGACTTTGCCGGGAATTAACGAAGTAAGCGAAGTGAACCTCACGCCAGACTTCAACTGCTTACCAGTAAAGTAGCGTCTAGGTGCGAGAATGGAATGGTACCAAATGGTTTCCGGTACAAACACTGACGTGCGATTAGACGACTGAAATGCGTCCACTTTCTCATGTCCGGTACGATTCTGCCCATTAATCGATTATTGGAGCGGATGCATACGGCTTGAAAGAAAGCTATTCAATGCAATCAACAGCATATTGAGAAATATTGTTCAGTCTCTACCGCTAAGCCATTGCCATTCGAGATGAGCCAGCTGGAATGTGCAAGTATGCGCTACCTTAGTTTTCGAGATGCGTTTCCCAACATATGGAAATTATTCATGGTTCGTATCGTTTTTCCAACACTTCATAAACCATCGGAGAACCATATAGGTGTCTTCTAGTATCCAGAGCAACGCAAAACGAAAGCAACACTTGAACAAAACCGGGACGAGATCACAGAGAATCATCCATCAGCGTAGGGGTAAGCCTTGTCAGATAGGCGATGATCGATTAGTTTCTTATGGAAACACCCGTTATAACGAAGCGAGTTCGTCAGCAATTGACCCCTTGTTGCACAAGGCGCCGACGACGACGACCATTATTATTAGAGATGCAAAACAGCCACTCACGCGCTAGATGCATCCGTTGAGGTGCATCACCAGCAAAGAGAAAGAAATGAAGATACGACGGGGGAAACAAACCCCCCCTCGGTTAGTTTTCGCCCGCCAGCGATCTCGACCTGGACACGACCCAATTTTATATATTCCTCGGCGAACGGTCGGACGTCATCTTCTCCACCCGGAATGACGGGATCTCTTCCCAACTCTCCCGTTCGTCCAAAATTCAATACCCGGCTTCTCCTGTGTTGTAATTATTACAAGGGCACTACACTAGACATCGGACTTGAGGAAAATCTCAATCTTTTCCCGCGGGCCGACAAAACAAAACACCCCGACGATCTGATCGAGAGGATTGGCGCGATTGGGAAATAATGGTACCGAGGCGCACAGCCGTAAGCCGTCGCTGCACACAACACTACGGTGATAAATCTCAAAAGCTTGCGCTGTCAGAATTCTTAGAGAACTGCGACTTCCAACGAACAGCACAAGATGGATGGTGCTCGATGAAAGTCGGGAAATGTTTACGATTTTGTCATGATTTTGTGCCCTGCAGGGTGGGCAACGGTTGCATGGAGCGTGTATGTAGTGCATGGTGAAAGATCCATCGCCGGGATGCAGTTCAAGCGTACCGATTTCGTGGTTTGATTGAAGGTGGTCAACGGAACGCGCTTCGGTAGCCTCAGGACAGACACGCTATGCTCTCGAAACGGGACTTTACCAGAACAGCGCGTGTACCGGGCGGAACACGGTGGTGACCCATTCCTGTCGTCCGACCTTTTTCCTTCACAAAACCGGAGATCTTCGTGATCGTGAGAATTCTTCCACAGCCCCGATGGGCACCAGTGACCCACAATCGATCGGCGACAAATGGCGGTTATGTCTGTTTACCGATTATCGGTCCTCAAAGATCTCGCTCCGCTCCGGAAGTCAACATTCCATCCCAATTCCTAGATGTCACATCGAAGTCACCAACACCGGACGGTGGTGATTAATCTCCAGAGCGAACACCGCTAGTATACTGTGTGCGTTTTGTTGCACATTTTGTTCGACAGCTAGACCCCGTCCACAAATCAGCGAGGTAAACATTCCACTCGAGACGGAACATCACCAACGAGTTCGTCATTAAATGCGATGATTCATTTTAATTCCTGACTTTACGGCTGTGCGGCGTTCTATGAAACGGAAGGCACATACAACAGCATCAGAATCGACATTTCGCGAAGCATCAGCTATGGCCGGTTGACGGAGCGACTGTGAAAAAGAAAAGAAAATGTACACTTCCTCCCTGTCGCTGCTAACGAGAGCCGTTGAATCTTGCCTTCCAATGGCGCAGACTGTTAAGCTGAGACGCCGATGACTTACATTCCGCACGTCAAGGCGGCCTCTTCCCTCGGGCACTTGAGAAGCGACACTTAAAGTGAGCATCAGAATTAACTTCGCCAGCGAGCTGTCAGAACAGCGGCCGCCTGTTCGAGAGGATTTTGCGATCTTCTTTAGCGACTTGGTGTACTCGACGCCGCCATATATTTGTCTCACTGCGAGGCAACCACCAGATGGGCTCAGCGCTCAACAAATAAAATAAATCTCTGCAGCAATTTCGTCATTCGCTATTTCTAATTTTACGACCTCGCAAATAAACCAATCATCTAGCGTAATAAAAATCCAAAACGAACGGACTTGGGGATGTTGTCAACACTTTACCAAGGAATTTGAGAGCTGAGAGCCTTCCCAATATTATTTCTCCCGTAAGATAACGTTTAATTCTGTGTGTTTGTTCCGCAAACATGGCTGACATTTTTTGTTTGCCAGAAAACTTATATCCACATCCGAATTAATGGTGTTTTTTTTCGCTATTCACGAACGAATGAAATAAACGACCAGAGCCTCAACCAAGCTAAACGCTTTAATGGGTTGTATTTGTGCTCGTCACTTTTGTACATCCCGATTTTAGCATATTTGGCTCTTTTCCGCGTCAACTCTGCAACCGTGAGTGGACTATCAAGTGAATCGTTGACTCAACAAATGTACATACAACCATTTTGCCTGTTTGCTTATGCATGCGCGGCATTTTTGGCCTTCGGTGCAAATCATTATACTCTTTACATTTGCTACGTGTTAGTGTCAACGGCACAGGAAATTCTTATGATGCTCTTTTTCAATACTTTACTAAAACATGCACACATGAAACAACTCATTCGCAGCTTAATGTATACATGTGGCTACTGTTTCAGAGCTGCAGTGCTTTGCACGTACTGCAGGGTTTGCCAAATAACATGGAACATATATACAGTAATACAGAAACAATTTTTTTTTTTTGTGCAACTCAAGTTTCTTCATGTGTTTCCATGAAGCAGGAATTGGTTAAAACAACATTGTACACTCCCGTTTTCCATCGCTAATTAAGACCTTCGAAGTGAAGGTCTACCAACTCTACTAACACCCATTTCATCCAGAGAAAGTCACCTCCTGAAAACGCACCATTAAAGTGAGTAGCACGGTGGCAAAGAAATGTAAAAACACATTAAAACGACTCGCGGCTCTCAAATCGTCAGATAAAAACACATTTTCAAACATAAATTCCATCCACCGGTCTCATAACACGCTCATCAACACCGATTATTGCCATGAAATACACCTCCATTCGCCAAAAAGGAGCAACCATTTGCGGAAGTCTGAAACCGTCGTGCACCGTTAAACTCCCTCGATGACCACCCTTGAGACCCTCAAAATTCAACCAACCGATCCTACCGCTATCTTATCGCCATGTACTCACACGCGCGTCATCTCGTCACCCTTTTCCGGGAGAAACATGTGGACATCAACATAGTTCGCACAAATCACCCCGACACCGTTTATCGAGCGAAGAAAAATCCATAAACGATCATAATTTATGCCCATAAGCATAGCTATCATTCCCTGCGTTCGTTCCAGAGTGTTGGCGTTACAGCACATTCAATCTTTTCCACATGTACACAGAAATGTGTTCCACGACTCCCCGAGTCGTCTATTTATCGGAAAACGGATATTTATCGACAGTGAACGATGGCTAAAGATCACCAAAGATCAGAGGACTTCGAATGCCGAACGGGTGAAAAGGAAAGTTTCCATCCCACACGCACACACACACACACACACACACACACACACACACACACACACCACACCCCCAGTCGCGTTTTCAACGCCAGCAAAAATCAAAGTTCCCCTTTATCACGGCTCTTCATCATCAAAAACGCCATTCATTCCGCCCGTTATCGATCGATATGCGTGAATGGATTTATGCGAAATTTACGACGCGCCATTTTGATGGAAAGGCCTCCCTGACAGCTATGCAATCTATTCGGGGTGGATTCCCTCCGCGCGTTTGCACATGCGGCGAAGGTGTTTCAGATTTCGCACCGGTTTAAATATCGTCCAACGCGGGAGAAGCTCGTGCGCACCAATGCGTTAGAGAATGCCAAGCCCAACGTTGAAGCCTCTGGTGAGACACATCAAGGTGCATGCGAAAATCGACATCGACAAACCGTATCTAGTAAATCGTGACGACGGCCGAAGATCAAGTGGTAGGCGGATCGGAGTGACATGCGGAACAGCAAGAAAGGAACCGCACAAAAAACATTATCATCAACCCTTTTCGCACCTACGGGGTTTATTTAAAGGAGTTGCAGATTCCGAATTTATTTTGCCACCTTTAAACTTCCACGTCTCCTGTGGAGATACCATAGATCGGTGGAGGAATTGGGGAGTTGTGTAAAAAAGTATAAAAATAAACGCTAGAAAGTTTGTTGTGATAGAATCGGTTACTCGATCGTACACACGTCTTCTACACCCGCTGCAAACCCCTTTTTATCACCACCGGTAGGGTGGAAGTGGAGAAAAGATGAAATTGAAATATTACCCCCCGGGTAGTGTGACCTGCACCGTGCGAGATCATGCGTGTCTCGTCCCGAAAAGGGAAAGCTTGCACATACAGCTCCCCCTATCCGTTCCTCTACAATCATCCAACAAACAAGGGGTGCAAGCAGGGAGCGCAACAGAATCGAGGTCTTTTTAAAATGTCTTCACCCCGCGTGGATTTATCGGCCCACGACAATTTTTGCTTTTCATTGCGGAGTATGGGACGTACTGTGTTCTGTGTACTTGTGAAGGAGCATAAGAGGGTTAAAGGGGTTGCTTTGATCGAGTCACTTTCCTTTTCGTCCGAAAGGAAAGATCCTAAATCCGATGCCACCCGCATATGTGTGCCCGTGCGTTTTCTTGCATGCACCATACACTTCCAACTCGTTGCTTTTAATGGAGCTTTTTTTTATCCATTAAGCGACCTCAGAGTAGTGATTTATCGCCGAAAATATGCACAACCACACCGGAATGTGATCTCCATTGCGGAGACATTTTCTTAAGATTCGTGCAAGACCCCAACTTTGCGTACGTGCGCCCTCTTCTCTAATTTTCTCCCAGAGACAAAGCGAGACCCGGCACGAGAAAGTAATCTTTACGCTCGGGGGTTTTAACACATTTCATTTTCGACACTTTCCCAAAAAACAAAACAGTATCTACTTCTAGCACCATATCGAAGGAAAACATCCACTGCGGCAAAAGCTTTCGCACGACAGCTGGGCACCGCTTCCCGTCCGTGTGACATCCAATTTCGGAAGCTACTTCCAGAGATCAAGTTACAAAGTTAAACCGATTTTTTTTTCTCTCTCCCTTCTCACACCTTGTTGGGCGCCCGTCGTAACACGCGGAAAGATCCGATTACATCTCGGTGCGAAAAAGTACGGTGATCGATTGATCTCACACGAACAACCCTAGAGCAGTGTGACATGCGGCGTCGTTCCAAGAACACCTCGGCCAAAACAAAGCGAAAACAAAAAAACTTGTAATGCTAAACTTCAATGCTTGGTGGGCCACAAAACCTTGGATAATTATGTACACTTTCACACCAAAACCGCGCCGACGGGACCACCTTCCGAAACGAATCACAAACAAAGTGACACGTGGTCTGGGACCAATGGATCCCGGGAAAAAGGTGCGAAACAAAAGGGAAAACCGATACACTAGCGAGCAGTTGCATTTTCCAATACACCTCCTGGACCCGCCCCAAACTTCACTGAAACTCGAATGTTGCATACACGCTTACACGTTCAAATTTCGCCTCTGAGTCTCCGGAGACTTTGCAGCAAGCGACGAACCCCTGCGCTTTGGGGGGAACAAACAATTTTACGCTTTGTTGAAGCTGCCACCATCGATTAGCGGCTCTTCGGTAAGTGCCAACATGCTTTTCTGGATGTGCTGTACCAGCAGAAGAATATCTGGGCCACTCTAGAGGGTAGAGCGTTATGGTGCCACAGAACCCTGCACTGTCAGCAGCTCCACTACGTCACAATCGAACTGTTTGCACTTCATGCATGGTTGATTATCGGTTACCGAACTCATTCTCACCCGGGTGTGATAGTTGCAACTTAAAAGCGACCGTTCTACACACACAACAAGCCACACCCGCAGGTGTTGGTAGGAGCGGAGAATAGGGAACAGACAAAAAAAAAGCACGTTGCTTCTAATTGCCACTAATTTGGAAGTGAAATAAAACCCGAAAATACGAATCAGCAGGCAATAAAAATCCGTTCAAGCTAGAAATTCCATTCTAGTTCGATGACTGCGGCGAGTGAAAGTGTTTTAAACGTTTGTTTTCGTTTTTTTATAATGCTTGTTGTTTAAGGTAATTATTTTTAACGCTTTCGTGCGACATTTTTCATCTAATTGATTGCGAGCTTAAGATATCGTAACCAATTAGACAGCATTGCTGGTGGCAATTAATACAAAATGAACCATTTCTACTTTAAATTTTATTTTTACCAGAATCTTTGCAGCTGGGAATGAATGATGGCGATATGAGAAAAAACTGCACCTTAACAAAATGAAGCATTTTCTATTTGAATAGTTCGGCCCGTCAATGGATGTCTTTCCCATCGTGATCAAAACTATCCGAGCTATCTTTCCGCACATAAAAAAACGAGATTATTCATTAAGATAATCCCCCAACGCTAATCTGTCTGCTCAATCTTCATCACGATCGTTGCATGATTTGAACGCTACTACCCATATGCACGAGAGGAACTAAAATGAAAGGAAGTAATAAACAAAAAAAAACCCAACTGCTCATGTATACATATACCCACCAAATCTTGTAACATAATGCACGCAGCGCATAGGGCAGAGACGCAGCGAAATTAAAAAAAAACACCCTGTCTGGTGTGCGGACGTATGCACACGGTGGATAAATTTCCCTTTCAGGAAGAAAAGTGATCACGACCAAAATGCTGACACAGTTGACATCCGCTAATAGGTCAACACACACAAACACTGACTGCAAGCGGGCAAAGGTGCCTGCACCGCAGTCTCACGACGATTAGGGAACGCCAGCTATTATTAAAAGAGCCCTGTTTCGGTGAGTAGCCAAGTATCGCACGCATCGTACGACGATGACTCACGACTGTAGTCGGGTAAACGATATGTGATCGATGAGAAACACTTTCCCTTAATCGAACCAAACACGCCTCCCATGTCGAAAAGTAAATACAAATTCAACCACAGCCGACAAATTCTTCCCGAAGCGAAGGCATCGGGAGATCCCATTTATATTTTATTATTTCCACAACCCTCTACTTGAAATTGAACGGGCAAACAGTGACCGAACATTGATTAATGTTGCAGAAAGTCAAAACTCCAAATACGCACCCGACAACTCCGAAAAAGACCACCAACACCGCACCAATGGGTCTAGGGTGGAGTAGTGAAGCATAAAATAAAAATGGTAAACAATGAGATTCGTTTAGTTTTTTTTTCATTTTTTTCCCAAAACACGCCTTGTATGATTGTGTGTGTCCTCGTCTCAACTGCACGATGTCGTTCCGCGGTGCCTAACATTGTAGTCGTGCTGTTTGCAAAAGGGCGGCACATTTGTCTGCCAACATTTCGCTCAATATTGACCCAAAGTGCTCCTAAGCTTCCTTGTGTTAGATGCCGTGCCTTCGTGCTATCTTCGTTTGTTGGTGAAATGAACATTTCAGCGTCAAACTTTAAATTAGATGATTCGGTGGATTAGCACAACAAAAATGACATCCAAAAGCAAGCTCATTAAAGTTGAAATCAAATATGAAATTTTAAATTCATTTTCTCAACAAATAATTAAACGATTACTTTTAAAATATTAAAGTTGATTACCAAACTACATTCAAAACAAGCGCACCCTCGATGTTGAGAAACAATTCAGGAGGGCATTCAACTTCTTTCCTGACCGTAACAGGGATGGGAAATAATAGTGGAAAACCGGTAGAAAAGCCATATCAACAAACTACCCCAACAATACGGCACAAGACCAGGCTGACTGGCAACATATTGAATTACGATCGGGACTACAGCGTGGAACATTCTTTCTTATGTTTGCCCAGCACTATGTTGTTGCCGGCAAAGACTCGCCGCCGTCCTATTAGATGTCATCGAACCGTCGCTTTGTTTGTTCAGCGTTCTTCCGCCGTTTCGCAAAGGAAATGTCAACCAGTCGCGGTGAAATGAATTATTCACACCCATATTACCTACTTTTTTGCCAGTCGCTCTTTCTTTGCCAATCTGATGCTTTTCTTCCTCGAGGTAAAACCTTTGCGCAGGAAGAGGGTGACCTGTTTGGGTCATTAGTATTGAACTCATGTCTCCTCGCGGTGTATGGCTCTCCGTTTTACCTTCATTAAAACAGTAAGAAGCTCCCCGTCCGTAAGATGACTTGTGCATGTATGTTTTGAACTTTTAAGCGACTTTAACGAGACCCGAATTTCGACGTCGGCAACGACGCAAAAGAAAACATTGTGAAAACGTTCAAGGGTCATATGTTGCGGTCAGGCATTAGGGACATGTAATTTTCAAGATTTTCCAAAGAAGGAAACACGTCACACTGATGGGTCCAGCACCCTTCGCGTCTGCGGAAACAAATTCTGGTATCCGTTGGTGTGCCATCATTCCATCTACGGTAAGGTGTGTTGATTTTAATTGCATCTACCAAATGCAGTGCTGCAGCATATCTTCACGAGCATTCACACTGTTCATCCGAGATTCGTTGTCGGCATTTGACCATTTGATGCTCAAGACCCCATGGTGTGGCGCCTGCGTGCGATGCCAAATCAATGCGCTTTATGTGAACACACCTCAAACCCATCCCCCTTCCCCTCTCTTCTTTCAATTCCTACCCCCACCGACTTACTGAGGGTGTATACCTTTTTCCGAAAGGGAAAGGAAACCACCATATATCGATACGGCCAGTTTGAAGCTGTGATAAATGAGCAGATTTTACCATAACCGGGTGGTACAATCTTCCCACCCCTTTGGGCCGCGTGCGGATGATTATAAAAAGGGCACGATGCATTCGTGCCGGCACCATCTGTCACTTAGGATCGTTGGTGGTTTGTCACCGGACGTCGCACGGTACAAAACCGGGGTGGATTTTATGTTTCGACAGGAATTAGAATGATTTACAACCGACCGAGTGGATGAGAGTGGGCCACTATAGATGGCAACACAAATTCCTTCGTACAGAATCATAATTTAATTCAGAAAATAAAGGCTCGGGAATTCGAGGACAGCAAAGGAATTCGTGAAATGTGGCCAATCGAAAGGAAATGCAATTAAAATTGGTTGTTTTCATAAAATTATGACAACGCTTAGACACGTCGTAAATTTTAAAGCTCGTAAATTAACGAGGTCAGTACGGAAAATAAAACTCGAATAAAGTTAATTTGATTTATAGAACCATGATCTAAACACGAATGCCTTCTGAAGATTTAGCTTACGCCGAATGAGTGGATTTTAATACACAATTTAACTTGTCTCGGTTCCAAAGGCTATGAGGTGAAATTGGAACGTGTACCAGTATAGCACAAATAACATCGTTGGTTCAAGTTCCATAGAAAAACCGGTAAAGGACACATTTGAAATTGTGTTTTTCTTGATAATTTCTGTTTATTTATCGATCAGTACATTCAATGTTTTCATAATAAAGCCAAATTAATAATTGAAAATTCATAACAAATTACAGAGAAATTCGTCGAAATAACAACAAAAACCAGTCCCAAATAAGGATTTGCCTGATGTAAACTCTTTCATTTTTTTTTTTTGCTATAATTTTCTTTTACACCCCAACAAACGTTCCACGAGCAGCTCGGGCCCATTCTGATCTGGTTGTTCTCCTAACCATACCAAGACTAGAGCAGTCACTCCAAATCAGGCAACCCACGCAAAATGGAAACACATTTCATAAAACATTTCATCAAACCACGCTGAAACACCGACCTAAACACTGGCGCTTACGCAACCATAGACCAAAACCCATTCCTGCCAAGATCGCGCTCGGCCACCGGTTGTTGACGCATCGTCATCGTCGCCGTTCGCAAACCTATCAATTTATTCGCAAACGTTGCAGCATAAGGCCGGCCCTCCCCATCCGACTCGTGCTGGAGGTGTGTCTGCAGTCTGCACCAGTCGGTAAAGGCCAAAACAAACGCACGCCGGCGTGTTCGCTTGGCCCCGTGGTCCGATCGAATAATTTGTACCTGCCAGGGACTCGATCTGCCAAATCTAATCTCCATCGGTTGGAAATGTCACAATTGTGAGGGGTTTTTTTCGGTCTCCCCAAAAAACAAGCGAATAACAACATCGTACCGTGTTTGTACGCTTTCTTCTTTAATAAAGTTATAAAACGGTCCCCAACCTTCTTAACAATACACAATTCGCAGCCCTCTGCGTGTCATTACATGGTAGCGTTATTCTCATTCACCCAAATCAACCCAGATCAACAACACAACGGCACACGAGATTGAGAGATTTGTGGGTGGAACTTGGCAGGCTTACGATAAAAGCCAAGATCATTTATTAACTGCAACATTGTTGTCGCAGAGTTCGTTTCTTTTTTCGTTGTTGAACGTATTATGCTACACACTACTGTTTACTATTATTGCAGCATATTTGCAACCCTCCTATAGTCTCTTTCAAAACCGGCGGCCAAGACCGGTGATTGCTATGTGGGAGTTTCGTAACTAGGAAAACAAATTAGGACCCACGGACGGGGTTATTAGTGGTAGTAAGCAGTGGAAATAATACTTTTCCAATTTTTCTTCCCCATCCCGACGCAGTTCCGTACGTTCGGATTAGGAACATTGGCTGTGTATGTGTGATTAGATTTTTTTTCGTCTTCACTACCAATTCATCTCCCCGCCTCGGAATGCACTCAACATTTCTACGCAGAGGAAGCATAAGAAACAAAAAAAATAGATCTCAACAGCTCCTTCTCCACCCAATCATATGTACTCGCTTCAAGACGACCTTAATCATACATAATTAATGCTTGCTTGAAGCGGGTTTTTGCCACCTTTCCTCGACGTGCCGTGGCGAGAAACTTCAACGGTGCAGAAAGAAACGAACCCACAGTAAGCAGGTTCGCAAAAAAATAAATAAATTAAACACATCCAAACCAAACAGCTTTATCCACCTGGTTTGCTCTGCCGCTTCGCTGGAGTACTTGATAAGAAGAGTGGAAGAAAAATTTAAATTTAAAAATCCGGAAAGTAACGTAACCGGCTTGGTACGAAACAAACGCACTTCGACAAATTATAAGAACCGCTAGCCGAGGTAGCCCAAGTGTGATGGTAAGGTGTATTGAAGCTGGACATGATGAAGTACGAAAAAAAACCTCCCAATAATAAAGCTTTATCATTTGGTATTACATTTCTTACTTCGCTAGGTTCCAATCATCCACTCGAAGGTCCACATAACCGATCTGTACGTAGAGATCGTGTTCTTCCCTTATGCCCCTTCTCTTGCAGTGCGAGTTTTCTTATTAAAGCAGAAAAAATAAACAGTGGTTCGCTTTCACGCCACTACGCTTATTCGCGCAGTATCTCGCTCGTATGATTTATTCACCATAATTATCAGCTCACTCGAAGGAATGGGCTACGAGAAGAACAAACACAGGCCCACCACATGTACGACACACGTACGCGTCCCGTTGTAGAATATGGTTCTCCCGAGGGATTTTTTGGATGAGAAAACGGGACAGTGGTATAGTGCCAACCTTTATGTGCGGCAATGCTCCCCTGCATGTGGGTTTTTGTTTTGTATGTATAACATATGTGCCTTTTTAACTGTTTGTTTGCAAACGAGTTAATGATACACGCAGCGGAGCGAAAGAATGGGCCACTATAAAGCCACTTCCAACGAGCAACATCTACACACCCTAGAAGAACCCATCCCTTCCGTTGGGGAAGAATAAAAATGGACAGAACGTGTTTGACGTTTGCTCGAAGAATACATTGCCGTTGCTCGCTTTTTCTCGTCCACCATGGCTACGCACTGGAGAGTGGAAAAAATAAACAGAATAAACAAGCATGCTCTCCATCCGCTTCGAAGAACAACTCCACAGTCAGCCACCAAACCGAGCGCGGAAAAACATTCCTAATCTAGCGCTCAGTAAACGTAAGACATACACTGCTCGCTTTGCTCATACCACGAGAAATTCCTGTTACATGTACTGCTAAATACGAGACCGTTCCTTACAGGCCTAACCACACGCAACGCACACAACGCGATGTCGTAATGGAGTATTGGAGAAGAAACGCACCCTTTGCGATGGGAAGATAAAGTTAGGTCAAGGGAAGAACAAACACCAGAGGTATGTGAGCAAGGTGAGAGGTATGTGGGGATTGACGACTCCACTTGATTAAAATACTTTTCTTTCCCGAGTGCGCTAGAAACTTCATTCCTTATCTGATAATAGTGTTGTGATCCGTGAAGGGTCCACGATCCCATCGTGCGTTGGTACGTCGAAACAAAACGCATCATGATGCAGCTTCTCTGACTTCAATTTTGTTCTAATGGACACCTCATCTCTTCGATCCGATTGTTTCGCGTGAGAACCTCACTGTTATGACCGCACATTTTTACAATGTGCTAACCAGCTTTGAATTAGCGGCAAGCGCTAGGAGACGGATAGAGAGCCAACAGCACGTATTATACGCATTGACGCTAAGAATAAATTCTCTCACTCATGTTTTCATGGTTGGTGTATGTAGAATTAATTATCTAACAGAGTTGCTCACAAACGATGTGATGCTAACGGAACCAATTAGTTTGCTTTCACGGGGGTACAGTACAAAGGGTTCTTAATGAGGATGAGGTTAGGACGCCATGTTCCGGGAGGACCTGTAATTGTGATCACCTGCCAGACCCAGTCGTCAGGTATTTGAGAAATCATTTTTGTACTCCTAATGGACACACCTAACGCACACGGAAACAGGTGACGGTTGTCTGTCTGAACAGAAGGGTGAAAACCCTAACCTTAAGTCGCTTGATCAATAATCGAGTATCGTTAGCACATCGCATTACTAAAGAATGTACAAGGTTTGCTAGTGCCCCAATGACAAGCCCTTTTAAACAACGTTTACTACATTGTCACCTGTTCATTCTCAATGCTTGGAATTACTTCTAAACGAGCATGGTTGTTGATTTATAGCCATTGGGAAAACACGCATATGATCCCCTGATTTATTGTTCATTTATGAATAATAATCCATCTAGGATTTTATTAAAAAAATTGTAATCGTTATTTTTCTTCTGTTTATGCTTGCTTGGAGTAACAACCTCGGCCAAATAATTGCCAACTATACTTATTGATTCCACATAGTTGGATAATCAGTTCTCAACCACGCGGAAACGATCCAGATGGGATTTGATCCTCGGACTTGTCGTTTGAAGGTCGCTGCATCTATTTCCTGGGCTACCGAATCACTAATACTATTAGACAGCTCAAATATCATCATGTAATCATCGTCATAAATCATTAAATTCGGCTTTTAAAAGCCGTTAAAATTGGATGACTCATAATATAGCATTTTTACGAGGTCCCACCATAAAAAATGATTGCATAATTACTAAAGGTAAAGCGATTGCATTTAGGCATGTAAAATAGAGCAAACATTAAATAACACCAGCACTAAATTGCAAAACCCAATACATCCATTTCAATCGCACTTTCCATCCACGATGGGCAAAACAAAGCACAAATCTGGCATGCAGTTTCCCTTCCCTATTCGAAGTGCGTCGCTTGTATTATTTATCGCCCATGCTCAATGCCCAGGAAGCTACACTCCAGTTCAATCAAATTCGCACACCAATCAAACGAAGGTGTTGAAAATTTCACACGCCGCTCGAAAAAACCAACAAACCGCTTCCGTCCAAGGAAATGGGCACACTTTGCGACCATTCTTTCCGTCACAACTGGACGTTTGCTTCGGGCGAACGACAATTGCATCCCAATCGCCGTCGATCGTCGATAGCAAAGTGAGGAAAATGGGCATCATTTCCTTCCATTTCACCATACCAACCGCCGCAAGACGTGTGAATTTTCTTGTCGGCCGGAAAGCTACCAACAACAAAAAAGTGAAATGATCTTTCCCTTTATCCTGCCATTTGGGTGGGATGCTTTCATGAAAACCATTTCCCGTGATCTTCAACTGTCGGTTTGAATGCCGGTAGGTGATCAGCGCTCGTTAGCAGAAATGGTCACGCAATCCAAATCAAAGAACAAACGCACACCAGCAGATGGGGGGGAAAATCCGCACAAATCAAACGGCACGAGACGGTGTCATGGAGTAACAGAAACACAAAAAAGGTGTAGGAATGGTAAGATACAACCCGTGCCTCAAAACAAGATCACAACCATTCATTGTTATTCTGCACTTCTTCAACCACAAACGCTACAAACGGCAATGAGAAGGAGGAAAAACGATTTGATTTTCAAACCTCCGCACGCGCAACATAATCCTCATTCTTTCCCAGTGAAAACGGGAAAACCGGCAAGGTGGAACGGCCCATGCTGCGGAGGTCAGCATAACTTGCATCATCATCAAGCCTTTATGGGGCGGCGGCACTGACTACGGCTACTTCCGCAATCCATATTTCCACCAACTCGATCGCTCGTGGTGTGTCTTTTGTTTTTTCGCTTTCTTCGATTTCCGATTTCCCAGGAGACGCCTCCCGCAGAAGATAGAAGATGACCAACCATCCCCCCACCACCCACGAACCGTTCGAAAATGGATCTGCAAAACGAATGGCACGAGGAAGCTTAAACCTCCATCCGACATCCCAAACGTAGCCGATATTGAGACTGTTTGGGGTTGGCGGTTTTTTCTTCTTGTGGGCTACGCTTACCGAAGAAAACGGTCATCCCCAACGCTTCCGATGTCGTAATTGCGAATGGACACCGACACATCGAGGATGGGGGGTGAAGGGGAAGAAGGATGGAGGAATCAAGACGATCTTCGTGTGTCAAAGGAGACAGAAAAAATGGTCGGTACGGTACAAGAAGAGGTTTTACTTTCACCGGGTCGTTACAATCATCGGACCATATTCGTCACCACCATATAGCTTCCTTGTACATGAAAGACCCCGATAAGGTCAATACGGTAGCATTTGCGGAACATTGATTATGCTAAAATTATTGTTCTGCTATTGTACCTTTTAGTTTCTGCAACATTGTGTGGATGGCAGTTAATTAGGGATGCAAAAAATGTCTTTATTTATTGTCAAACTTTGAACTGACATATATCATTGCTTGTCCAAATGAAATTAATGACAACTTTCTACCGATGACACATTTTTTCAATGAGGAGTACTAGAGTCGGTTATCATCTTTTACTAGAAGTTGAACTCTTCAAAAGATCAGGGATAGTGCAAATTGCACACTTGATTCTTTTGGTTCATTTCCTCAACTAGTAGACTGCTTGATCCAAACATACAGAATCTAGAAGAAACTAGAGTTCCAATTTTGGGTAGTATCGTCCAGTATCATTCTCATGACATGGCTCGGCTACCGAAGTCTAATGACACTAATGCGCCATACAATAATGAGATCGTTGTATTTTTGACAGAGCTCGTCATCATAGCGACATCTCCATCGTTTTTTGTAGACACAATCTTCCTGAGCTCAGAGTGGTTATGATCATGCGGAACTCTGAAGAGTTCTCCCAACTTTCACGCATGATCTTTTGTGCAACGTTTTTGCACAAATAAAGCAAAACCGAAAGCAAACGTCACATAAGCTCCATCCATCCAATAAAACCTTCATTTGTCTAATCAAAAACCAACGATCAGACGACTTTCTTCGGTCCTCTCAAGGCCTCTTCAACTTACGCATTCCACAAAAACTCTCATTTTCTAAGGATAACCATCGTTCAACCGATCATACCGATCTCGCTTTGATCCAAGCGGCACAGTGAAAAACGTTCCTTCGCTGTCCACAATAAACCAGCTCCCTTCTCGAGGGACCCAACAACCGTATCGATTGTTCGCATCCAACTTTAACATTACACACACACGCGCGCCTGGTTCTCAGATGAAGCATACCTGACCAAAAGCTCGTAGATCATCACCAAAAGCCCACAGATCCTCTCATACGGCGTGCGGTTGCGAAAGTGTGTGCGCGCACCTTTTTGATTGCATGAACGTAAAAGGTAAAACTGCAGTGAGGAAAAAAATCACTAAACAATCGACCAATAAAGCGAAATTTATTCCTAATCATTCGTTCCTTGATACTCGCCCGCCGGGTCTCCTGAGGTTGCAGCATATCCCACTCCCACAAGCAACGAAGGTGCTTTCCTTCAACAAACGAGATGTCCAGCGATAGACATACAGCGCGCGCGCGCGTGTGTGCTTTTAAAAACAAGTTCGGCAAAGCGTATGCAGCCACGGGCTGGAGGCAACTCATGGCAACCTGCTACACCGTCATGGAGGACCACACGGTGCGACAGTATTATCGTTTAATCTGATTATCGACACGATTATCGATCATAAACAAAACAAAAACAGGAAAATAATTAAATTGCGCTCATGCAAGGGAAAGCATGCTGGAAGCATTAGGGGAGCATGATAGAGAGCTTGATGTATGTATAAAGGTATAACCGAGAAAAAGGCATTGAATTATAGGGGTGGCTTTGCATCAATGACACTCCTCATATCAGTTGTCAGTTACTTTCCTTTTAACATCTGTCAAACTGGAGATATCTTTCTACCTTCTCGCATTAAAATATGTGGACTCAACCAAAAAACTATTTCTGCACAAAAAAAAAACATACTTCAAAACCCAAATCTGCGTGTAGTATAAATCGAAAAATAGTTGGAATGACACGAAATAAACGGAATGAAATAAATAAATCCGCCTATCACATTACATTTGCCTCCCAGTTGGGTCACGTCATGTCATTTCTATATCAACCTGCACGCACCAACACTGCCTAGACGTAATGCATCCAACCGGCCACTTGGTCAGCGGGCTTGTTGTCAGTAACGACCTCGTTACGGTCGCTGCATGATGATGATGGCCGGCGTTGTTGCTGATGATGATGATGATAAACAATTATAAACTTCGCGCCCATGTTTTTCACACACACACATGGCCGCAAACACATACATGCACTCCACTACGATCGATCAGCTTCCCTCGCAGCGTAACGAGCGCAATTCGTTTGATCGATCGATCAGATGAATGGGTAGTAATGTTTATTCCACCCCAATCCTGATAACACGGGGGTTAGATGTGTCACAAACGAAGCAAAATGCATCTGAAAACTGCCCCGAGGTGGAGAAGGCGTATAAAACAATCCCTTCAGATTTGCTTCGTTAGAAAAAGCGAATTCAAATCATTGTAATCGATTTTTATTGCTGATCGTCACCCAAGATCAAACCGATCTGTTCGGTTAACTGTAATTTCATACCGTTGGGTCGTTTGTCCATAAACATCCATACACACACGCGAGCCTGCGCGTGAAAGGGAGAGTGATCGTATAAAAATAAATATTTACAATCGCATACTTCCTGAACCGATAATGCAGCGAAACGAGTAGAGCGTTGCTTGGAGGAGTTCGAATCAAGCCTCAAAGGGCCATAAAATCATCAACATAAGTTTTTGTTTTTTTTTGTAAAGATTTTTGCCTGTGTTTCTCTCTGTTTCCCGTAATCCCCGTGGATGGAGCGACAACTTCCTACGAGACAGTTGATACGACTAGAAGCATAAATAATTTGTTTGATGATGAGAAAGGGATGCCCAATGTGTAATATTACCCACGTACGACACGCTGCATCTCAATCAATATTGATCTAAAGCGGGTTCGATCTCCGCGAGTGAAAGTTTAGCGACGAAACGGAAAGTTTATACAGTTTCTTCCCTTGCCGACAATGCACACTAATTCCTTAATCCTTTTTAGGGCTAATCCTGAACATCGTTGGCCACTTTCCGACACGGCTTAGAGAAAAAAAGACCAATAAAACGGTTGATACCGGGGAAGTTAACTTTATGGAGGATTTAAGGAATCTTTGTCCTATCAATTGAATGAAGTATAAATCGAACAAAGCATTTGAAATGAACAAAAGTCAAGCGATATTTGATAAGATACTTATCAAGGGTCATCGTTCAGTATAGTACAAAACGCGGTCATTTACATATCATTGAAGTGGTTACTCCATAGTATCGTGCCACGGCACTCAGTGTAGCACACCCGCGGGCGGTGGATTAAATCTCATTTGGATCCAACTCATCTTCATAGAGAATACTGATTTTTCTGCGACGAGGTAAAAATAAGTCTCTAGGTTAAGCTATCAATAGCAGCCGTATGACCTAGTAGTAAAACTTATTTAAACATATATAATATAATTCGAGTTAATCGCCAACGCGCGCACGGAAGGACGATCGTATTTAACGTGTCGTTGATAGATGATCATCAACAAATAAATGATTTCGATAATTAAAACCATCTAGCATGCTTCCGAAATAAAACCTTTCAAGTTTGCGATCGAATAAATAAATTTAAAACGAAAAAAATTGTTATGCCAATCCTGCTGGTACAAAAAGACCAACAAATTTTTCCAAATTGATTCACCAACATAGCATCAACACGCATGAAAATAACACATTCAACGCACCACAAAACGGAAGACGTAGTCGACTTTTTTCGCGTATCTGTTTATTTTTTGTCTATTTTTTTTTCGCTCCTCCGTGTACATAAGGTTATCAGTGGTACAGCGTGTCAAGGAGCGTACCATATGGCGATTGGAGTTGTGTTCGTGTTCCCATTTTTGCCATGATAAGATTTTGAATTTGTTAAATAAATATGATAATAAAAAACCCAAAAACGTGCACAACGTGTCACGCACGAAACGAAACAGACTTGATTTGTTTTTTGGTTACTTTTAATTGACAGTTACGATTTTTTAAACCAACTAAAACGACCTATTAACATACCTTCTACTGATCCGTTGTGACACTAACCGGGGTGGACATATTTAAAGGGACGAACATTAGCTTGACAGCCAAATAAACAGATCAAAGTCGTGCATTACACGCCTTCTCAAATAACACACCCTTCGGTTTCTAGTGCGACCCTGATCTATTTTCACTCCGAATGCGGTTTAAGCAGCACACTACTGATTGCCAAACCGGGCGTCTGTCATTTCTTTTTTTCTCACTAGCACTTTTGGTAAAAGAGGAATGTCTTCCCGTATGAGCTCATCAATCACTTCGACACGATCGTCCAAACAGTGGACTTGAAATGGGATGATGTCACCTCAAACACACCACCCATTCCGTCCACCCAAAAGCAACGCCCTGTGACATTGCCGTTATCAAATACAGTGAAGTAAAAAAAAATCGCTACCAGATCCCAAATAGACTGTTATGGCGGTGACTGTTTCTAGTACATTTAACACACAAAAAAATCTTTGAAATTAAAAATTCCAAACAGAAAAAACTTCACACCTCCCAAAGATTAAGTAATCGGTTGCAGATGGGTTAAATTTCGTTCGACTACATCATCCGGATCGATTTGCCGGTCGAAGCTCACACCAGCGTTGTTTCGCTTGGGTTATTTTTTGGTTTGTTTTATTTGAATTATTTTTCTGATGCTCTTATTCGTACACAAAAAAAACTGCTTCCGCAGACCGTCTTTCAGCTGGTGGCTGACGACATCAACTTCCCTCTGTAACACATATCCCCCACTCCCTAATCGCTCTCCGTTCGATTTGTTATATTAAAGGGGAAATTAGTTTTTTCTCGCTCTAATTCGGGTAGAAAAGGCGCTAGGAACCCCCATCCTTCCGATGAGCTTTCAATCAAAGCAGTAACCCCCACACACTACCCATGCTGGGTCGATTGTATGGCGGCATAAAGCGCGAACGGAAATTTGTAGTGAAATTGATTTCCATCACCAACACGCGGTATTATACGATCGCGTGCTTCCCTTTGATTTTTTCACAGTTATTTTAGATCAACAATAAAGCCCTCGTTTCTTGCATCCCGAAAACGTTACAACTAACCCCCTGGACCGTCCGTATCGGTTCCGGCTTCTAAGGTGTACAATTATTCGCCACCAATCCAGTAAGCCAGTCGTTGAGTCCGCCGAAGCCGAACCGAAAGTCAAGAAAGGATGAGCAAAGGTCGCGCCTTCGATTATGAGTCGCGAGTAAAGGGGAAAAGCTCGGCCAAACCTTCCAAAATACCAGCGCCCAGCACACTAATTACACACTGGAATTCCATGCCAAATTTGATGGTACCACCAGTATATCCACACTAACGACGATCGCGACGTTTGAAGAGCCCGTAGCAACCTTCATGCAAAAGTTGCTAAATTATAGTTTCCTCTTGCTGGGGCCTAAACTGGCAAAAAAAGGAAGAAGCTCCTTCCAAGATTCCCACCACGGCATGCTACACAACCATAACAATGCTGGCGCTAATTGAAGCCCAGGAAAAGAGCTATAATTTGCAAAACAGCTTCACAACGAATCTGGACGAGGACCCAATATCCGCATCCGCTTAGACGATCCTCTTGAGGTTTTTTTTTGGTTTTGGATTAAAAGCAAAAATTGATCAATCGATCGAAACGATCCGGTTGAACGGGGTATGCTGATTCGATTAGCATCATCTGCGATGATGTAAATAATTATGACATTACTTTTTCGCACCCGCAGTGAACTGGACGAAAACATGGGGCGTGTACTAACCCCGACAAGGAAAATCTGTCTTACGGAGTTTTTTAAAGGCATTGAAATACTAATCAACTTTTTTTAATAACAAGTGGATTTTGAAGTGTTCTTACCCTTAAATTTACAATAAGGAAAATTATTATATCCAAGAAATGAAGAATAGACACAGATGGGATTCGATACCATCTACTGTTGAGTATAAAGCAGAATGTGTTCCTCAACACCAAGCTGTTCTCTTCGATAGGACATGCTTCTAGCTTACTTAAATTATGTTGGACTTCGTGCCAATTTTACTTTTTGTACTTCACGAATGCACTCACATAGGAACAATTCTACTAATTACAGCTTAAATTAAGGTAACTATTTTTTTTATTCATTAAGCCATTTTTTTAATTTAAGGTTACAAAACAATCGCTTGTCTTTAACTGCTGAAACATTTCTTAATTGAATGAAGGTTAGTGCATCACTGTTTAGCACTGTCGATTTTAAAGTAACTGAATGAAGTGCTTACATAATAGAATTTTCCCCAGTAACAGCTTATAATAGTGCATGACTTATGAAAATACAATCGTCGTAATTATTCTGTCGAAATATCCACCCACAAACGTATGCAAATTTGTTGGATTTTGCAAAAACATGTCTTGTCTTGCAACAACGTGTTTCCCCTTTTCAAAACATGATGAATCATCCGTTTTTTAGAACAATAATTATTTTACCTATTTCAACTAGACTCCTTTTGGTTGTGAGTAATTTTTTTCATAATTATTTCGTTTCTATGAATGCTTGCCTGTTATAAAATAACCTTACAACACGTTCCTCAGTTTACGTCACCTTTGGCGATAAATTAAAGCTAACCACGTATCAGGAAATTAATTTCCTTCTATATTTTAACACTACTCAATTTCCAACTGGCACCTTTAATCATGCAGTACATTTCCACACACGCCATTCAGCGTTAAATCGGCCTGAAAAATCGATTTCCGCTCATTATCCGATATGTGTGCATATGTAAACAACCAACCACTAACGAACCGTTTCAATCTAGCACAAACAACACAACAACCCACCATAATGAGCCTTCGAAGCTAGGCAGACCTCAAGTCTCTTGTATTGACGATAAGTATGACCTCTTTCGAGTCGTTATTTAAAAAAAAATCAACAATCCTATGCATATAAATAAATAATTCATTTATTTCCAAACTGACCCAAACAGACGTCGCTTTTTCCGTCGCTGGGTGCTAATGACGGTGATGTCGCGTAAACATTGCAACGACACAAAACGCTGCATGTTGGGAAATTTGACATCAGCAACCACTAACCAGCTATTAATTTAAGGATGGATGCTGAGGGAAAAACATTCTCTCTCGCTGACGAAATAAATAAACAAACTTTGGTGCTTGTGATATATCATCTCGAGTGGGCATTCCTGTTTACAACAGGTTGCCACTGTTGACAGCGAGAGAGGAAGTCAAGATCCAAACCAGCTGATTTCAAGAATCCGAACACGACCGTACACCGGTGCAGATGTTTATGCGACTCCATGAAAGAAAGAACATCAAGGCGCATGCTCCTCAGTCATGAATATCCCGGAACCGGCCGGTGAAAACCTTTTCCTCCATAACACGCATACAAGGACAAACATGCAGTGTCAAGGATTCAATCATATCCTTTGAAACTTCAAAACAAACCTCAAACGTTCAGTTTACACCAACACTAAATCACTCGTAAAATCGTCTCCTGGACGGTTTATTTCCTCGGGAGAAGAAACCCCCACCAGCTGATTCAAGCTAATAGACGTGAGAAAATTTAAACCAAACAACAAACAAACACGAGTGGGAAATGTACTTTTCTTTTACACTTTCCCTCCACCGGGTACATCATCAAACCAGGCCAATGGCTCACTGGAGCTAACTTCATAAAGCATAAATACGACATTCGCCATAAAATTTCTGTTACGTTCCTTCCTTAAAAGTGGCAAAAATAAAACCCACCCCCATGTTTGCCAATTACGCCAACACTTTTATGGCCTGTTTTGTTCCATTTTGTTTCGTAAAAAACGTTTCCATAAAAATAAAACTCCAAATCAAACCCCAAAATCAAAAACCCAACCAACGTGCGAATGTGTGTACTTGTGGCGAACACGTAAGGCTACATTTGCTAAATGTTGGGAAGTTAAATGTTTTTACTTGCCCATTAATTGCTATTATTTGTGCGAACGAAGGGAAACTCCAGTTCCTTCCCCTTTTGTA
>KB664277.1:3261197-3319767 GCA_000349025.1 Anopheles minimus
AAGACCAGCGCAGCTTTCGCCTCTACCATAGGACCGCCATTTTTTTATATACAAATTTGTTTTCTTCAAATTACATTTAACAGTTAACAGTTTTTTACATCACCTAACAGTTTCATCCCTTTCTCCTGTAGTTACAAATACGTTCAAACTCCACACAACAAACCCAGCTTGCGGTTCTCCACGTCATACTTCAACAAAGCTTATCAAATATAAAAACATCTCCAGATAAGAGAAAACACAAACATACGCATACCCGGGGAGATAAAACCGAATTTTTAACTCCATCAAACGGTAGTTTCGAAGCGAGTCCAACGTTTAATTGTTCAGTTTCTTGGGAAGCGATTAACATTGGCAACAATTTTGATAATTCCAATGTTTTTACGGTACCAAAAACAGGACTGTACTTCCGTGTGCCAAAATGGAACGTTAAGCGACAGACATTCGTCAGTTCTTTTGTGTGGGGCCTCTCACAAAAAAACAAAGCGAAATGGGAAAAATGCGATGTCTTTAATTTGTTCCGATGAGAAAATAACGTTTAATTTGTGTAGCGTCATATTGCCGGCGTTCCTGATCATCGACGGCGACGTCATCCGATTTTAAATGATGCAAATTGCCGAAGGGAAAGTAATTTTTTTTTGCGAAAGATGATTTTAAGCAAATCCGGGAGAGGCAAATTGTTTGGGGGTAAATTGACAACATTTGCATGAATCAATTTACCAATTTATTTCGTACTGGAAAGATGAGCCCTCCGTTTCCTTCGCTGGGGAACACAGAGCGGACAATAGATAGAAGTTTTGTGCATTTAGTTATTTGTTTGGATTATTCAATAGTGCAGTTTGGTAGGTCGCTTAAGCAAGGGGAAGGAAAATTACGTCATTCATCATTGCACCGCGTACTCGTTCCCGCTGCAGGAGAAATGTCAACCATCTCCGCCTGCTGTGTGTTTATGCTTTTTTCTTCTCTCGTGAAGTGTTTTACAACTACCACCCTAGAACAAGTACGCCAACCTTCGAGACACCTTTTAGGGGATGCAATTGTGCAACTCCTAACCATTTTCCGCATAGCGCACAGACATACACGCACTCAAACACACATTCACCGGATGAAGTAGTTCTTGATTCTGGTTTTGTCTTTATACGGTGGTCAAGCAGGTTCTTTATAGCTTGCACGTACACGTATGAACAGTGGGGCAAATGCACAATCTTGACAGTTACAAGTTAACAAACCAATCAACCTACTACCGAAGACTTTGATCTTCGAACCAAAGGTGCATGGAAATTTTAATGTATGGGGGTCTTTTCCACAATTTCCATGTGTTGGTAGGAGAGACCTAGAAAATACGCATACTTTGATGTCGGTTGCTAAATATCGCGACTTCCAGTACGGAGTATAAAACACGCACCAAGCATAACCTCGAAAGAAGCAAGTATCAAAGCAGACTGTTGAAAATAGCGCCATTCGAGACGTACACTACCATATACACATACACGACTGCACATGCATACACAAGAGCAGGCGGACAAAACGAGTGCCAATAACAAACATCAGAAGAGCATTATGCAATTTGTCTGGCAAATGGGGTGGAGGTGTGACTGGGCTGTGCGTGTCCAAAGTCTGCGACACGAGCGACACGGATTGCAACAAGCCGCCATTCTCATTAAAGAGTAGAGCCACTAGCTCAACATCACAGTGCCTGCCATCTTTCGATGGTATTGCCGGATGTGGTTTTTGGGGAGGGTAGCATCAGCATGAGTCAGGTGCATCGGAACAAGACACAACACACCGGACCGAAGGAAGGATGCTTTTATCCACTTCACACTCATCGTACGAAAAGCTAAACCCTCTTCTTGATGCGTTGGCTTAAATATTCTTGCACCGTTTGCTTCTCACTCCCATTCGCACACAAGCGCCATGCCGCTTTCGGTGCGTTCCTTCGCGGACTTCACGCACACTTGCAAACCGCACAGCAGCAGCAGCGGACAAGAATCAACCGCAAGGTTATGGTCCCTCTCTCATCCGGCGTCATCATCGCGAATGGGATTATTCTCAATGCTCAATCATACAGACAAACCACCACTATTACGATTGGCATGTGGTGCATATTGGTGATGCATATTTACATTCAATTGCAGCTGCAGTTGTGTTGCGTTGTTATGCTTCTGTTGCTTCTCGCTTGCAGCTTCCGGCGTCTCGAAACGAATCCTGTTTCTGCTTTTGTTGCGTTAACCTTTGCCTCTTCTTTGTACACTCTCCTGCACGTACGCACACTCACACACTTACGGTGCAATCAGATTAATTAGGCACACCGCCACAAACTTGCCTACAGAAGGCCACCGAAAGAACGCGGGGCGATTGTAGATTGCTAAACTTATACTTTTTTTCTTATCTGCTTTTTTAATATTTTACACAGGCACTTTACACGGCACAACCATAGCTGGAGCTACCATGCTAAGAACTTCACCACACTTCCACACCACTTCCAATTAATCAGAATGTGTGTAATCTTTCGTGCACCCTCCCCACTGTACCAACAGCTGGGCACTAAATTCACACACACACACCACTCTTCTTGCTACATGTACACTCGCACGCACTTTTCACTGCGCGTCCATAATTCTGTAAGTTTTTCTTTCGGTTTTTTTGTTATTCTGTTCCGGGAAAGAGGAAAACGCGACTACACACATCCGACCGCGACAACGTTTTGAAACACAATACGTCAAACTAGCAACTGTCAAAATGTATATACCACGTGAAATTCAACGAAAGGTTAACGTCAAACCATTTTTTAACGAACGCTGTTGTCACAACCCGTTTCGTTCACCCAAGTAGCAAATGCAATACGATGCCCACCGAGGAAAACCTGGCAGAGCGGTTAGAGCGCCACCTATGTCTGAGCTTTGGTACTGCAGAGTAAATTGATAAAATATTTGTTGTAGATTTTTAGAAATTACTAGGGCAGTCAATTGGCAATGAATACAATCAGAAAATTCTTCAATTGCTTGATGCGCTGGGCCACTTTTGAACAATATCCACATTTTGTTTCTCAAAAGGTGGAACATGAAATTATACACAAAGAACAACTGCATTGTTGGTATAATTATTCTGAATGTTTGTATACTTGTTATTTGACTAGTTGGTTTAATTTTTGAACAATTTCAACATAAATTAATTCAATATAAAAATTATCATTGAGCCGTTTATACTATGTGCATTATTTCGTTCCAATTCGATCAGTTATAACATTTTGAAAGATATTAATAAAATTACAAGTCATTTCTCACGCCCTAGGGGGATTCGAAAAACTCAACTTCGGGTTCCGATGCCGAAGGAAGCCGTCGGAATGCGCGATCCAACACAACAGCGTTTAATTTTATTTTACGCGTCGAACGAGACGGTTGGTGCGTACTCCTCGTTTGTTGATGAGAACGCGCCACAAAAACACTTTTCGAGTGCGTATTATTGCGTGGATTTTGGTGAATATTATTTCCTTTTGTTTAAGAAGCTTAAGACGGGCTTTCAAAAATTTATCACGTAGTGTGAAAATAATGTAATGAGAAAACAAAATACCGCGTGCGTATACTTCTTTGTTATGTGGAGTTCAGTGGAGTGATTACTGTTTAGTAATTTAACAGTCTTCGGATGATGCAAAAGTGTGTTCTAGTGCATGGACTACCAAAAAAACAGAACCGGTTTGTGTGACTTCCCGCCGGGGAATGAGTTTATGTTACGAGAGGGGTTCCAACATTAATCCCCAAAAGTGTTCCACTACGCAATCGACATTAGGACAGTGGAGGGAATTGTTTAAAACCACTCTTCGGGCAGAGAGAAAAAATACCTACCATGTGTGTAAATTGGAGCAGTGAAAGGAATAAAGAAAGCGTTAACAAGTGTCTCTTGCGTACACTAAGTGTCATGCGTGCGAGTAGAAACACAAATTCGGCGGAAAAACCGCACCACTGTTATGGTTGCATAAAAAAACCCATTTTAGTGCCAATAAGTGTCCAAAAAACGCAACAATTTCACAACTTTATCACACCCATGATATGCTCTTAACAATAAAAAAGAAGCAGAAGCAAACGTATTCATTCTTCCCATTTCCGTGCGCGTTGCGAAAGTTCAAGTTCAGACCATTACTCCGACTCTCCGTACGTATGCGCGTGTGTGTGCTTGTGTTCCGTTTGCGTGTGTTTGCGCAGACACGAGACGACAAAAAGGCAAACGTAAAAAAAAATAGAAAGCTTGTCGCGGTTTTGCACTTGAAAAGAAAGCAGTCGACCGGATCATACGCAAATGATGACACAGGATAATAACGTTGTGTGTGTGGTTGTGTGTTTACACAACAAAAGCAAATTGCAGCAAATGTGGGAAAAGGTTGAATAATGTTGCAAGCGTTCGAAATACGCCAAGAATTGCATCAGAGTGTCCTTTGGCTTTCGTTTCCTTTGTTTCCGTTTTCGTTGTTGCCGCGTGTGTAAAGAACCCTGCAATCTCGTCACAGCATCGGAGGCTTGTATTCTAGCTGCTTTAAATTAGCCAACGTCTCCCCATCACACAACGGAAAGAAAGTGGATCCCGAAAATAAGGGGGAAACAAACATAAAGAAGCCACCCAAGAAAGAAAACGGCAAAGCTCCATTTCGCAAAAGAACCTCCATCTGTAGCGGTGTGTGTTCGTGGGTATAGTGAACGGTGTTCGGACACGTTTCCGCACGTTGGTATGCGTGCACCAGTATAACGGAAACGAAGAGTTGGTTGTTTGAGAATGGCGGCGGGTGGTGGGTGGGCTTTTGTCCAACGGGTTCTTGTGCGCGACCAACGACGGCGACCAACGTTTTCCACGAAAAAGGTGTAAGAGAAGCGCACAGCCAGCAGCAGCAACAACAACAAGAAGCAAGAATAAGACAGCGAAGCAAACGCATAAAATGAAAAAGAAGAAGGAGAGAGCGAGTAGAAAAAGGAAGAACAACACACATCATCATCTACCTGTGCTGATGTGAGATGAACGAAACCAAATAAAGGGCAGCAGGGAAAAGGGAGGGGGAGGGAAGGGAGAGTCTTTCTTACCTGTCCGAGAGTGTTCCACTCACACCATGAAGATGACACATCGCACGCGAGTGCGTACATGTGTGTGATGCGGCGTATGAATGTGTTGCGGATGGGCACACCGAACTGTGCCGGTGTGGTGGTGTGCTTTTTTAATGTCAATAAACTCTGCGCCTGCTGCTGCTGCTACTGCTAGTGCTGTTTGATTGAAGAGACGAAGAAGCACCCCAAAGCGGAAAAGCCAAACGGTGGAAAAAATGGGTGGATTATTGTGTGTACGCGCGGCTGTGTGTGTGTGTGTGCAAGTTCATTTTCCACCGCTTCTCTCCATTTCGTCGAGTGTGCCTTTAATGATGGAGCCTGAGTTTTGTATTTGTTTTGTTCCTGTACGCGTTCGTGTTTGATTGCAAGTGATGGAATTGTGATGCTTCTTTTTTTAATTTTATTTTTATATCATTTTCTTTTCCTTTTGTAAAGTTTTACTTAAATTTTCCATTCGCATACATTTTCCTACCAGCTCGTAGGTGTAATCGCAGTTTAGGGCGCGCGCATATACACACGTTCATTCATTCACAACACATGAATACTAGATTAGATTCGCGGCTAGACGACGACACAGTGCAAGCAAGGATTAGTGGTGTTGGTGGTGGCAAAGGATTAAATCGTTCGTGGCAACAAGAGCGATGTCGTTGCCGCCGGTCGCGTGTTTGTTTATGAAAGGTGAGTTTCAATTTTATTATTATGTTCAATTCATTTAAGTAAAACTATAATTCAATAATTTATTTTATTCGCCAAAAGATGTACTCTAGAAACGTACTGTCTGAAAGACCTGACGCATTAAAGTGCTGTCTAGGTTGTCCGGTATTATTCTAATGACATGACTAGCACACCTGAATGTTGGTGTACACTGAATGTACGAACAGTAGAGAACAGTTCCAATAAATAATGATAGATCGTCTTCTCATATGGCACTACAACCTGAAGAGGTCTTTGGCCTGACATTTCTGACTTTGGTGACTTCCGTAAAAGGCTAGTCAGTAATACGCATTAGAGAAAGGTCCGAGATGGGATTCGATCCCCGTTCCTGCCGTGAGAAGACTGACGTCGTTATCTCCTCAACCACCGAGCCTCTCCATAATGGTTGATATTCATATTTGGATGTATGAATGGAGATATCGTTGAAAATTATCTGGCATAAAAAATCCTAAATTTAGAAACATATACACCAAATTAAATTAAGTTTAGTTGCTCGAGTTGACACCAAAACGGGTTTTTTATGGCTGGCTTTGTTTGACCTTTACCAAAAATGCCGAAACCATATCAAATTACTGTATCCAAACTTAGTCATCTCGCAGCAGTCACGCGGAGGACGTTCCAAGTCTCTCCTGCTAGCCATTTCGGGTTATCTGTATTTATTTAACAAATTTCAAGGTCACAAACAAGGGTATTATTCACTGTTACGTACCGGCCTGTTAAGCTCCGGCTCTACATATGCAAATATCACCCGGTTTTATAAAAAAAAACACCCATCGCCACTCATTCCACTGCTCAGCTGAATGGAGTATCGGAATTGAAAAGGCCCAGCAACCGAAATGGTGATCTGCATAAAAATTGCATATTGTGCATATCGGACGTCTTCCCACGCGGGCACCAGGACGACCATTTCCTCACCGAGCACAATCCAAAAAAAAAAAAGAATATGGTGGTCTGTTTTATTCGTCCCCTTATAAATGTTTCTTCTTCTTTGTTAACGCAACGATCGCAACGTTGGTTAAATCGACCTGTTTCACATTGCCATTGAATAGGCAGGATGGTAGATGCGGTAGAAGAAGACAAGAAAAAGACGAAACACAACCATTGAATAAAATTCATCCCCCTTTTGCTTATGCCATTGGTGATGTTTATTTTGCTACCACCCCGTCTCGGTTTGACCTTGGCGAATGGGATCGGTGTCCTTGATGAGATTGCGTGTATGTGTGTTGCTCTTTTTTACCGTCTGCCGCATTCAAATGCGAGATCATGTAGCAAACAACATGTACACACACAATCACACACACTTTGCAACGTGATCGAACCTGTCTGGTACGCACCCTCGCCGGAATGTGTCAGGAAAGGAAGTACAGATCGTGTTGGGTTCTAAGAAGCGAAAAAAAGGAGATAAACACACAAACCCACGAGCGACGGGCAAGCAAGAGCAAGTGGTAAAACAGTGGAAACAGCGAGGGTGATCGTTTCCGTCAACCAAATAAAGATGTCCTCCCGGTGCCATGTTTTTTGTAGGGGTACAAATAAGACTGAAAACAAAAAAAAACCCCTCTTAAACCACCTGATGAATAGAGGATCCTACGCTCTTGCTATATTCGGATCAGACATGTACTCACACACACGAAACACTCGAATACAGACAGTATTACAACAACAAAATCACAAAATTATCATCTTCAGAAGCAAAAAGAGAGGAAAAAACAAACTACTGCTAATGGTACGTTTGAACCGGTTTGCTAAAAAAAAAGAAGCAACGCGTCTACAAACACGATTGCTTCTATTTCGGTGTTTTGATGCTGTCGTCTAATCGCTGCTTTAGCACTACCCATTCTCATCCACTTCATCTCGTCCTGGGCCGTTTGGGTTCGGTATGTTTGGTGCGTTCCGTTTCACTTCGCATCCCCGGGTTTCGTTGCACGATCATCACCATCGACGCGGTTCGCACTGGCTACGTCATCGACCTTTGGAACGTTTTGTGTTCTGGCACGCACACGTGCACACACACACACATGCACACGCATAGGCACGAAAACGAACACTTGCTGTTGCTGCTTGACGACGACGACGACGAGAACGAACGCCGAAAGTCCTTCAAGGTCTTTCGTCTCACCCTTTGCACCTCCATCTGCTTGAACCGCCCTTTGTTTCTTTGACTGTTCAATCGTTTGGGATGATCTTCATTAAATGCACCAGTAGAGTTTTGTTTGTTTTTTGGATTTTTGTTTTGTTGAAGATAATAATGCTATTAAGTTATTCAAAAATAGACTTGATAATGTAATTAATTTCCATCAATAGAAGCGTAGAGAGGCGTGCCTTCTGAAAAA
The DNA here is from genome assembly GCA_000349025.1 of Anopheles minimus. Taxonomy (NCBI): domain Eukaryota; kingdom Metazoa; phylum Arthropoda; class Insecta; order Diptera; family Culicidae; genus Anopheles; species Anopheles minimus. The sequence continues at coordinate 3,269,329 of KB664277.1, forward strand.
ACATTTTGTAAATTATCTGACGCCATCTATATGTCTGATCATTATATTATTGTTTTTTGAATGCAAAGAAGAATGAAAACAACTTAGAGTTTCTTATGAATTTTAATTAAAACCTATTCATTAACATTTAACTTTGTAAATTTAATTAACGAAGTGCAAGCACTTGGTGGAATACAGACAACTGAATCTTGATAAGTGTTTCATTCAATGTGGAACGTGTATACCATTGTTTGACATATTTTAAATTTATTGTTTTTGATGGTAAATATCAAAATTAGGCATTTCTCACACGATTTAATTGTTTTATTTATCCTATCATTTTCAACAACATAGTTTGTGAAATGGTCCTAGTATTTTTCTTTTTTTTTTTGTTATTGTATGACGGCCTGGCCGTATTAGACTTAGTTTACCACGTAGCAGGATAGTCAATCACCGCTACGGGGGAGCGGTCCGGATGGGATTTTGGTCCCGGTCTGTCGTGTGAGAGAGCAGCGCCGATACCACTATCCCACCGGGCCGCCCCCATGCTAGTATTTTTCTTAACATTATTTAAAAGACCAATGTGCTGAATCTACTCGTAGTAGCCAATTTTAATCAAGTCCCACCATAGAGAGGAATTCTCAATTTTTGCTGTTTAAATGATGATATATTAATAATTTTTGAGTAATTACTTAGAACGCACAATTGAAGACGCGGAATCCTTAAAAGTGTTGCAGCAATAACAAGCTGTTAAATATTTGAAAAAAGAATTTCAATCGTTTGGATGGTCTCACTTGTCGTTTGTCGTCGGCCATTTTGCGCACCATTTCGGATGACGTTTTTTTTTCTTCGCTAACTATCTTCTTCCTGGTTCGGAGACATGCGTGTGTGTGGCTGCCAAGCCCGTACGAATTAGCGTTCCTCGCACGTACGCCAACATTGCGCTTTTTTATGCTTAATCATGACTTTATCGAACGCTAATCATCTTTCTCGCCGGCCCCAAAAGGGAGCAACGAACGAACGAACGTACGAACCACATTAGAGACACGGGGAAAGCCACATTTGGTGGAGTTGTTTTTGGGGAGGGTGAGTCGGTGAGTTTTTTTTTTCGGCATAGGGATGAATCATTTCGACGCGGTTCACGTTTCGCATGGTCGATCGTGAGACATGCCAAAAAGGCGATCTCGTTTCTCTCTTTCGTTTTCCCGGCCGGTTGAGGTCGTTGCGCAACCACAAGGGGTTGGGGAATGGGCAAGGAAAAGAGGCCAAGAAAACAACCGGCTTGCCGGCAACATACACACTCACACACACCCTTAGGCGCAAGGTCTCCTTCACTTCGATTGGGGCGTTTGCGGGCGCACGAATAAATACCCAAATGCGTTTCGGCTGTGTGAATGTTCTTGCCAAACAAAAGCAGCAAAAGAAGACCTATCGAGAGAATTTTGCTGACGGAAGGCAACCCGAACCCGCGAGGCAGGTTGAAAACGGAAGCATGGTGCGAAGGGTGTGCGTAAAGGGGGATGTGGAAAGACACTCACGGGTAGAACTTGTATATTGCAAAAGTTCAAGGTCACCGAAATGTCGACACACACAATTCGCATTCTAATGGAAACGATAAAACAGAACATCGGAGAGAAAGAAGGGGAGAAAAAAATCATCACGCGATTACGCCAGTGTCCTTTTGCGGCTGTGTGCGTGATGTGTGACGCGGCTGTATTGTATTGTGCAAAAACTGTGTTTGGCACAAACGCGTGTGAAGGGTACGATCGCGAACGTGAGGATCACTTTTCATTCCGTTGATCTTTTGGGGGTGCCACCACAGGTCATTGGCTTTCTGCTTCCTATTTTCCTTTTTCCACGACCAATGGGCGGAAGGTTTTTCACCGGAAAAGTGTAGTACGACTGTTGTGAGTGTGCTGGAGAAGTCGGAAAATACGATTGGAAACTCATCGGAAAATTCCCACTTCAACTATTGATGTCCTGTTTTTCCTATTTCGATTCGTTGCCGCTCATTGACCTTGACCCTCCAGTGGTTCCATGCAATGAATTTGTTTCGTGAATGTTGATTAGCTATCAATTACAGGGTTTTTCTACATCTTCCTACGAATGCAAATAAAAATGCACTGTTTTTACATTAAAACCTGATATAGAAACATTATGCTTGTTCAAACAATAATATTGCATCTGTTAACAAAAACTGTGTCCCTTAAATATTGTAAGAGTCACCTTCAAATGCTACGAAAATATTTCCGATTCTATTCTTTTTTCTGCTGCTAAACAGTTCCTATAAATTCAAATGTAACCGGGATTGATTGTACCGCCTCGCACAAATCCACTGCCCTCTGCGAGTATTCTTTGATGTTATTTACAAAAAAGGTTTAAGAAAACGTCAAAACAAACCAATTCCCTCGACTAGTTACTGCTTGCCATGATAAAGATGTATATTTTATTATTTTCTTTTCATTCTTTGTTGTGGTTGTGAGTTGAGAAATGAGGAACCCTGAAGGACGTACGTCTTGTGATGTATTTGAATGGTCAGACAGATTTTAATTGAATGTCTCCCTCTCCACACGTTCGTGCGAAGATTGCCAGTTTTTAAGGCTGCCCCTGTTCCAAACCGCCCATGATGCAACCGGTTCGGATTGCAATTTCTTGCAAGGTGCTCCGGTCAGGGAGGATGAAGTGATCGCATGCGTGTGTGATGCAATACGCTTGAGTGCAGAAATCAATCAAGCTTCAATGCAGGGGGGCATCGAGCCTCACCGAGCCCCATGGTGTGACTCTTAAGACATTCATGCGTCTCTTTATAATGCACACGGATAAGTACGTTGCCGCTACACTAATTTCTGAAGGCAATTAAGAATCGATTTTTTGATTTTGGGGTTATTTTTAGAGTTGCCTTACTTCGCTTATTACACGTTCGGTTGTTGCTTTCTTTCAATATTTACCCGATCGCCGATTCATCGCTATGAATTAGTACTTCTTTTCATGTCGTAGAAAACGGTTTCCATGTATCTTACGTCAGTCTGTTTCTTCGATTTGTGTCGTTTTTTTTGCATTTTCTGAGCCTGACATCGCGAGCATCATCAGTGAAGTGTGGCAGAACTGGCGGGGAATGGGTACGGGGAAGCGAAAAGAAGTATGGCAAAATTCATACCGATGGAAGGTTAGAAAGGAGCGAAGGCCAGCCAGTCGACGAACGGCCGATCGGTTGATCGCGTTCCCGTTACTGCAATTTAGCTGCAGTGAAGCACGCCACAGCAACACGTACACATGCATGAAAACGCCTTCATATGGAAGCCTTCTCTTTCAGGTTTTTTGTTTTCTTCAAGAAAGCACCACCAACGTTCGTGATCACCGTGGCACCGATGGATCGATGATCGTTGGACACGCCAGGTTTGGCAGGAAACCCGGCTGATGCGATATGGATCCCACGGTTTTCTTTTGCTTTTTCGATTTATGCTTTCGGTAATTTGAAACGTTAAATTTCTAGCAAGGAAGAAAGAAAGAAGCATCTGGATGAGCCATAAATTGTTAAATAATTTAAAGTTGGATATTGGAAGCGAGATATTTCGATAGAAAATGGGTTTCTTTAATACCCATTGGTATATCCAAATTTTGCTCAGAAATATTTCGTTATACAATGTGAACTTTTCCATGGATTATGGAGTTTTGTACAGAAAAGTGTCAAACTTTTACCATTTACTCCAAAACGATTTTCTCATAAAACTTTCAAGTTATTCATGACATAATCAGACGAACCCTGCAATCATCGAGCCAACTTGAATCGATAGCAGGATAAGGTTAACATACTTTTTTCGAATTCAAGTTGTCAATTCTAAACGTTAAAGTCAATCCTCTTCTATGGATAAGAGTTTAGTGCCCTCTTCAGCTATAATCGGTTGGATATTTGCATAATGCTCTTGCGCTTATCCGCCAGTGATCGTAAACTTTTTCCTATAAACTATTTTATCTATCGAGATGCAAAATTGCTATCAAATCAATAAAAAACTTCTTCCCAGCACTTGCGTTTTTGATACGCTCGTTAAATTTACGCGTACGGTGCATTTTTTGGTGGAAAATTATACCATAACAAGTGAGCATAAGACCACCCGATTAACAAGTGGTACGACCGATGGAAACGACCGTAGAAGATCGGTGTTTAGGAAATTCTCCATTATACCCTACTGCAGAGCGTGAAGTTTATGCTCGATGCAATCACCGGCCAGAACTGCAAGAAAACGTTGCCTTACCACTATTTTTGCCATTCTAAAAAAAAACACCCGCCGATGGAACGTTTTAGATAGAAATAGACGGCACAAGAACAAACCGTGTGTCTCTTGGTGTCTTGCGTTGGTAGTCAGTTTTTCCAGCGCTTGCAAATGCCTGAGAATGGAGCAAAAAGACACTCGCAACCGGTATACGGTGTACTGCAGGGTAAGCGGAAAAGCACGTAAGAAGGGCAACGTGTTGGAAAAAATGCAGCCGGATTGCATTGAAAATTGACACTCCTGTGTGCTCCCTCCCCGGTGGAGTACACCAACGAGCTGTGTGTGCTTCAAGAACTTGTCCGCTTCTAAGCTCCTTCTAAGCACCGGGAGTAACATAACCGGGCAAATCTTTGCTGCGTCTTACAAACCAACCGTCCCATGGTACGGTGTGTGGCATGTGCGCGCTCGGCATGTGTGTGCATTAATTTCTTTGCCTACCAGGCAGGCATTCGAAAGGTGCGCCTTTTCGGTGCGAAGGTGAACGAGAGTTGAGCAGTTGGAACGCGTTGTTCGGCTAAGGTTGATTAAAAGCTTGTTGCCGCACACTGGCAACCGCCTAAGGCAAGCGTGTGGAATGAAGAAGCAGGGGCCATTCTTGTGAAGAGAACCCATAACATAAATCACTCGGGAAAAGTTCTGCCCAAGAGTTCAAAGTAACTGGAAGGATATTCAAGTTTTCTGTGACTTTAAGAAATACTGGCCATATTGAAGTTTGTTGTTAACTTAGACTAGAACACCACAAATTACTTAGAAAGACTCCGATTTAGAAATTCTAGTCATTTATTGATCTGCCATTTAGCTGTTGTACCTTGGATGCATATAATTGAGTCTTAATTTAATTATAAGTGGGCTCCCCTTTTCCGCTCGGCACCAGAAGTGCACACACTCAAATGCAAATAAGGGCCGACAAATGACTCCGCCGAACCAACCCCACATTTTAGAACACGATCGTTTAACAATCCTTCGACCCCTTCGATTTGTACACTTTCACGAGACCTCCCTCCGTGGGGCGATATGAAATATAACTCTCCTACTAGCTATGGGGCACTACGTCCGTACAAGGCCAACCGTATTATTCTTGAACGGAGCACGAGAACACGATTTTAGTGTGGTGCCTGCGTGTGCACGACCAGCGTTTGCAATTGGAGCTACAAATTTGAACCCCTTCGCCTCACCATGCAACTCTCCCTCCACCCCGTACCCTTTTTGGAGCATGAGGTACGAATGAAAGGTGGACCAATTTCCCAACGACGTTGAAATGGGTACCCAAGGAAACTCCACTTTTTCGGACATCAACGCGATTCCATCCGTCAATGGTGGAGGAGAAACGCTGTTCTTGTCTCCCGCCCAGCTCCACGCACTCCAGAGCTTGCGAACCCCTCGCGAACTACAATTCGGTAGTGCAAAGCCTAGTTCAAAGGTGGTTTGTGCGACTGTGTCGCGGTGCATAAAGCTATAACGATCTTGTGACTTGCGAAATGTGCCCCCTTTGGCTGTCTTGTCTCAGCTGTTTTTCCGATCGCCGTATCCGAGAGTGGGCCACATTCGGTGATCTATTTTATGACCCGCGCGCGCCCTACCTAGCGAACCGGTGTCTCCGGTTTGTTCCGTGTCGAGATTTTGGACATCTGTTTGGTTAAAGTGGGTAGGAAACGAACCCGTTCGGTCGAGAAGGGGGGAGGCCTTAGGGTAGTTCACCGTTCACTGACCACTCGAGCCCAGTTCAAGGGAGGCTAGTTTTTCTTGTGGTTTGAGAGTGGGGGAAGATTTTAAAATCGTGTTGGTTTGTTGTTTTTTTTTTCATTTAGCTGTCTTCTCTTGCGAAAGTTGTACCCCGGGGGGCTCTGGTAGAGAGGGTTGCGTTGTCTCCAGAACTGGATCAATGTGGGTCTTTTTTGTATTTTTTGTTACTATTCAACAACCGATCGAGAACAGCTGTTTTTGTGTGCAAACGTTGAGGGAAAGGCTTTGTAGGGTTTTTTTTTTGGTCCAAAAACAAAAAAAAATCGCCTCAGTTGCTAGTCACAGCGCTAGCAATCAACCTACATGATGATCTAGTTCGCGTACGGGTATGATTCATCGGCCAAAGTAAGGATCACCGCACCAAAATCGAACCCTTTAGCCGTCGATCGATGAAATGCAATTTTTCCCTGAAGGGGGACCAAACATGTTTCTGCAACATGTCCAGCATGTCTGTAATGTATTGTTCCCTCGGTAATTGGCACGTGATGAATGTTCTTTCTAGGCTTGTTCTCTAACTGCAGCTGGCAGTTGGCAGTCGTTTGACAGACGAAATTTATGTGTCGCTTACCCTATAAGCTTAATCATATGAATCGAAATGGCAACGTTTCAACGGGAACCTCCATGAAGTCAAGAATTGCATAAATTGAGCGTCTAAACTGGAGAACGTTTAACCAAACTTTATGGTTAACGAACGCCTGCCAATAAGATTGACCTTTTGCAGAGAGTGATGGATATCCTTATCATGAAACAGTTACAGAGGTACGTTGAGGATTAGCTCCAAAAAACTGATCCAATTCTTCATCTGGAAAAACGAATGAGTCATAGAAACGAAGCTTGAAGTTTCATATTACATGATCTTCTCCCCGAGAAGCTGAAAGTGAGGCCTTTTTCCGAAACGATCAGGTTCAGCCTTTTTTCCTTTTCATTGTTACTATTCAAATGGAGCCGGTCCGGTGGCCGAGGAGATAAGCGGCGCCGGTCGTAAACGGCAGGACCGGGGTTCAAATCCCATCCGGACCGTTCCCCCGTAGTGAGGACTGACTATTCAACTACGTGGTATCATTAAGTCTCGTAAGCCAGAAATGGCAGGCATGACCGAGTAGGTCGTTAGGCCAAAGAAGAAGAAGATTCAAATGGAGCCATTTTGAAGTCACTGAAGGCCGTTGAAGCGTGTCGGCCGCAAGACAAAAAGGTCTCCAATGAGTCACAGATTTCCCTTGCCCCGGTGTAGCCGATGTCCGGAAGCCGACCACATTCACACCGTGGTGCGCTTCTTCGCGAGGCAAATTTACCCATGATGAGTGATCATAATTGGTGGAGACGATGACGCACGAGCATCGAAATAGTAAGAGGCATGGCGGCCGTCTCCTTGCGGTGGGCCTGCAGAGTGCGTGACTTTCGTGTAACCTTTCCCTTTTTTTGTGCTCGCGAATGGTTATGTTGCCTTTCGATCTTGTGAGCCAGTACGCCACCTCTTGCTGGAGCATCTCATGCATAATGCATCTGAAATCTTACAGAACTCCTTGCCCAGAACATGGTGTACTCACGATGAATCATCCAAAACTTACTCATTGAAGGTGTGTACATGTTTGGTGTGCACATTGGACAATCCTGTCAGTTTGGATACCCTTTGCAACGGCTCAATTTACCGTAATGTGAGCCAGCGCATTTAATGTGTGAACGATCGCCAGGTTCCAGGGTCCAGTGGTATTCACATTTTAATGCTATTATTATCTGCCCGTATAGTGTGTGCGTGCCCGGTAGATCTTCCCTTTATCCTCCAAACTGTAGTCAACGGTGCTAAACTAGTGTAGTGGGCAAAAAAAAGATCACTTGACGACCTTGAAGAAGACTGGGAAACAGGTAACGGCAAGCACCGGGCCGGGGGGATCCAGACGAACATAATAAGCACTCTACTTTTGCATCGCGATTGCGTAAAATGATGCGCCCGATTAGCCGTAGTGTGCGTGTACCCTTTCCATCATGTGCGAGTGTGTGTGGGAAGGTGCACATAACCGTTATTTCTGAAAAGGTCAAGCCTTCTGCGGGATGCAACAAGCCACCTCCGATGCGTTCCGCTGCTCGCTGCTTGTTTCGGTATCCATTTTTTGTTTGTCTTGTTCCTAGCCATCTTTTCTCACTCTTTTCATTCACTGCAGCTCTGAAACTTGTTTGCACAAGCTGGTTGGAGTTGGGAGTTGGAGCGTACAAGACGAGGGTGCACGCTCCGATCGTGCGTGTTGATCGCAGAGCGCTGCGTGAGATGTCGCTTTACTGAAGGCAGCGCCATTTTAGACACCCAACATCGGGGAGCCATTTTGATTCTTCTTCTGTCAAACGAGAAAAGAAAAAGCAGCATGTAAAACAAAACAGAAAGAGAAATGTCCGACTCGTAATTATGAGGTTGTGGATAGAAAACTAAATCCTTTTTTTTATATGAAAATCTTTGTCTAGAGTTCTTCGGGGAAGGGTACTGAAGTTCTACATTGAACGTGCTCAACGCAACCACTGCACTGCTCACGTAGGTGGACTGTGATCCAACGTAGGCCAGCCGCATCATCGAGCGTACTGTGTGGAATGGGCGTTGCGGAGGCAACCGGGGAAAGCATAAAGACGAAATGATGCGTTACACTTTTCCTTGCGGTTAGTTCCGAGCACGTATCGAAAGCCACACGCAAGCCGTAAACTATAAACTGTCCGACACACCGAGGTAACGCGCAAATAGGGGGCAAGAACATGGTTCCATAACCCGTTGATGATGGGTGTTTTAGTTCCGTGAATCGATGTGATGCAGCTTACGGCACGTCCTCTTCCGGCATTCGCAAGGGACAAAGCCCCCGAATGTAACCTTCCGCTATGTTTTTTTCACGCAAGTGTGTGCTTCTTTTTAAGAGGAAAATTTACTGAAGAATTATTTCCTGGCTCCAAGATTTGACTTATAATTGCCAAAACTGTCTGGGTCATTGACATAGGGATAGGAATGATATCAACCATCAGTAAGAAGAGGACTCCATTTCTCTATCTTTGCTACGGCTTACGCATAACAATACGCACCCAGTGCGTGGATTGGAAATTCTAATTGAACACCGAAGGCAACACAATCTGCAACCGTTCGGTGGCCATTGTGTGTGCCTTGATCGTCGCGACGCACTATTTTGGAATTCTAATCCAAAGTTAGGTTTGAAACGAATGAAGCAAAGAATAGAACGTTAAAATAAGGTTGCTTCAAGAGTGGAGTTTGTGTAAAGTTTGATGACTCCACTGTTGCATTGTGGCAAATTCCCCAAATAGAATTCCCCAATGTCGACGCTGGAGACTAAGGAATATATCTCCAATATACTGTGGATAAAGATAGCCCCTACCTGTCATAAACTAAATGCTTGTTCCATCCATTCCAGCAGCGGAATAATTCGCCGTTAATATTCCAATCTATGCCCGAAAAAGAGTCGTCGAAGCGCCGTTCTCATTTCTGTACGCCATTTTTGGACTGATCGTTAAAAGAAATCAGGTTCCCCCGACTACAAAGGTGAAACAGGAAGACAACACCGAAGAAACAACGTGAAATTTGATCCGACTGGTGCGAATGTCCAAATGTACATTCCAGTATGTTTTTTTCTTCTTCTTTCGATATATATTCGCCTGTTTTTCGTGTGACAATTTTCACCTACCTCTTGGGGGTATGCTTTGCACTCTTTTAGCGAATGCCATCGGCGGTGTCTGTTTTTATGCAGATTAATGTCCCGCACGGTAGAAATTCTTGCAAAAGCTGGAGATGAAAAAAAGTCTCCAGCACGGATGGAAATGGAAAAAATGCGACCAAGATAAAATACAATTAAAACACTCGAAAATCCCTGCAAAACATCGTAGACTCCATAAGCGAGTTTCGGGATTCTATTCGAAACGTTTAAAAACCCCATACCCATCTTGAGAAGTGAAATGGAGGTCTTTTTGTGAGAAGCGAGAGAAAAGATCACCTTCTTCGCAGATCTGTTCGATCGATCGATCTCCAGCAACAACTCCAGTTCTTCTCCACCGACAGGAAATCATCCTCCTCTCAACCATCTCCGTGACTCGAGAAGCCTTGAAGTGTCCAATGTCATGCGTTCCAGCAACATTTCACTGGCGTTGGCTGTGCCATCTCGCGTTCTCCATTTTTTGTTGGCTCCATCCCATCCCCATCTCGCAATCCGAACCCGGCCTAGCAGCGCAGAATCGGGTCGATGTCGCGCAGGTTTTTGCGGACTTCGGTTCCGCAAGCGCAGCGAAACAAGAATTGTAAGATTAACGGTGAAAATGAGCTCCCTTCTATTTGTTGCGTCTTCTTCTTCGGTTGGGAGTTGCGTTTCTGGTTTGTCGTTTCATCTTGTTTGCCTTTCGGGTTCTTTGGTGAAGGGGCGCACTTTCCGCCTTTCCGGTACAGAAAAGCTTCCCAGTTGTATTTGTTTTTTTTTTGCTCGCTTCTCTTTCACTAGTACTGGCCGTCCTCTGAATGTCACGCTCTGTGTCGGTCGGCTCTTAACGGCCAGTTTTACGAGGTTTCTCTTTTCGTGCCAGAACCGGGAAGAAGTTTACCACCGTCGGTTAATGTTGGTGTGCACGGGGTGTGTCCCAACTGCCCGAGGTCAGATGGGAATGAACGGGAAATTGAAGAAACAAGTGCTTGAAGCGGAGAAAGATAAACCTGGTGTGGAGCTGATGGGAAGACATGGAGGTCCGCCAGAAGGGTTTTCAGTGCGAAAAACCTTGGCCGCCGTAAACACTTGTCGCGAACGATACGGAGCAGTTGGTGTTTTTTTTTGCTTTTTGGAGATGGTGGATCAGCTTTGGGGCACAGGAAGGTGAAAAACTCGGTGGAGGTCATGTTTTACACACGTTCGAAATTCGTTTGCAATCGATACGAGCAAACCCGAAGGGAGATATAGACAGAGTTGGGCATTTAAATATATTTGATGCCCTTCTTCTCAAGATCTTTTGACAGTATGTTAGTATTTCAGTCATGTTTAGTATTTTATTGCATGTCAGAAGTTCTCTGTTAATAATACACTGACAAGCTAATAAAAGACACTAACGTCTGACGTTTACATGACGTTTGTACTAATTAGACATTTAATCTGACGTATGGAGATGGATTTATTAGTAGATATTAAATAGTCACTGTTTATATGTTTTGTTGTTGAAGTAGTTTCCTACTTAAAGCTTTTCCTTATCCAACAATAAGACATCTCAGATTAAAATGCTGTACTTCAAATTATGAGTACAGTACTCGTTGGGAGGAGTTTTATGTTAGTGCTGTTTGTCATCATCTCCTATTTTTTTGACGTACAACAGCAGAAATAAAAGAAGATAAAATATATATGGAGCGCTTGCGTTTTGGAGCAAAATGGTAAAAGAAATCTCCCGTCGTGTGGCATTTGGGAAACTTTTTTTTTCGTGTAGGTTTTGCTAGATTGCCCATATTTTTTTATTCCCTATTGCTGCTGCTGTTTGTATGATGACTTCCATCTAAATGCCACCTTGTTCACGAGCCTTCTTTTTATGTTCCCTCCAACTGCCGGGTTGGACATGGCGTACGTTTCCTCTTCTTCTTCTTGCCACTAAAGTAGAGGTGAGCTTTCCAACAGCCGGCTTCGATTAACGTCATAACGGCAATGTTTTCTTCCTGTACGGCGGCTTCCATCTTTTCCCGTGCGGCCTTTCGGGTTCAGTCGGCTTTTGTGAATAACTAATGAAGCCTACCATCACAAAACCACCCTCTCTTTCGCTGTGTGTGTGTGTGTTTGGTTACGAGAAAGCAGAAGCTTCCTCCCGTGCCTCCTCAGGAGGATCCCCAACGCCATCCTGTCCCTTTCCTGCCTGATCGTCAAGTGCTTTTATTTTTGCATTTCAGTCACTGCAGTCGCGCTCATCGCGCCCGTTACCGTTTCCCGGTCGGTTGGATTTGCATTCCCGGCCAGTGGAAGAAAAAAAAAACGCCGGGAAATCCCGCGGGAGAGAGAGACATTGAACTTTGTTGGATCGATACGAACTACCCACCCCGTTGGGAACCATTGTGGGGTGTAGTCGTTTGACAAACATAGTACACCTTCACCGTACCACTGAGGCTTTACCGGCTCCATCGGTTTGAAGTGCTTGGCTTTATAAGGGAAACATGAGGGATTTTGCCTCATTGGTTACACGGGTCCCGGTGGGGGGAGAAAGGTAGGATGATAAAGAATGGATGAAAGATTGCGCTGCCGGTTTTTTTGTGTTATTCATGAATGAGGAATAAAAATGAAGTCCAGGAATGTAGGCAGAAAATACAGACATAGGAATTTGGCCTCGAAAAAGGTTTCCAGGAGGAACCTCCATTTTTTTGCTGGCTGGTTTGAAAGTGCCAAACGACATGCAAATGCCGGTGGAGCGAGAGTTTCCGTGTAAGATGGCTTCCATTCCCATCAATAACTCAACTGCAGTAGAATCACGTTCTTATGAGACATTCTGAGAATGTTATGAGCTCTCTATGTGCGTTTCAAAACGAACGCAAGGTATCTGCAAAGTAAGAATTTAAAATAAATATAATAAGAAGGTCTGCGGTCAGTAAGTCAAAAGCGTGCCAGATCTTGCACACCGCCACCACACTGCAGGTGCAAAATTGCATGTCTTTAGTGCACTCGCCGCACAATCCTTCTCCTCTTATTCACTCACCAGGGGTGCCCAGAGACCGGTGCCAAATTAGCACCGAGACGACAAGGCAAGGTCATCCATTCCGGCGGCACGTCGTCACGGTGTCGCATTTCGACCGGTGCTCGGTTGGCGTAAAATTAAAACTTCACAACTCATAAAGACAGACTCCCTTCCCCAAGAGGAGTGACTCGATGTGTGGGACGCTTGACCAAACTGGCTGGCGAAACCGTGATGGTGGGTATATTCTCTTGCGACCCGGCTACAATATCGCCGTTAGTTTGTTGAAGGTCAGAGCTCCGGCGTTGCGGCGCTTTCGTCACATACACCCGTGGCAGGTCACGGTTGACCACCTAGCTTGTGAGGAGGGAGGAAGCAAAAAGCAGGGGGTTTGGGGCTTTTAATGGTTTAATGTACCATAATGCTGCCCCAAAAGGGAGAGGAAAAGGGTGTCCTTGGAGCCGCTCCTTAATCGTCCGAGCCCAGGCATTTGTGTGTCATTAGTGACGGATTAGCGTCATTGCGGCAGAAAAAGGTGTGCAACCGGATTGCAGGGGAAGGAGCAACAGACAGGGACAGAGACAGAAGTCCGACTGCACTTGCAATCTTGTGGTATTCTTGGCCACTTACAGCACCCACTCTCCTCTTTACTCCGTACCGAACCCTGTCTACGCTTGCGGATTGTACAGAGAGCTGCCAAATATCCGGACGCCTCAATAAACTTCTACCAGACGCCGCCAACGCTGGTACTGGTGCAACATTGTGTCTAGAGCCACTTGTTGTTGCAGAGGCCATAATCCAACGTGCAAAAACACTATTTCATCTCATGTGAGAAAGATCCCGCGAGCGCGAATAGAGAGAAATGTCCGAATGTCCAGAAACTCGGGATAGACCATCGATAATACCCTTAATCCCATAAATCTTTAATAAACGTTCGCACACCCAGCATCACTAGCCTTGGATTAGTGTCCCGGTGCTATAAGTTATGGCAATTCTATGCCATAAAAATGCGTCAGTAGCGCAACCATTCTTTATAGCTTCTATTGCTCCCTCAGCCAGACACACACACTGGGTCGTTGGCCGTGGGGCACACCATTAGATGATTCTTCGCCAGTCAAAAATACATTCCCATCTCACACCCCTCCAACCTTTAGTGTGACAACTTTACGATATGAGCGTGTAAAATCGTCTCCGCACCGTTTTGTCGTCCGAAAGGGAAAGATAAAAGCTAATTGGTGGAAAATCGCGGACCGAAGCGTACGAAATGCAAAAATCCCACGCACCATATACACACCAGTGCCCGGTTGTCCAGTTCGAACCATGGGGGGGTTGGAATGGTGTGTAATAAAACCCCATTTCCATGTGAAACTTTGGCGCACGTTTGGAAGACAAAAATAAGCGTGGGCAATGGCGCGTATAAAGTGATTTGGTGCACCATCAAAACATTCGAATTACCCCGGCTGTTATGCGCTGAGACATATACACACACCGGACAATTGTCATACGGCCACCGACAAGGTCATCAAAGCGGGTGTCTGTGTGTGTTTGTGTTTATAGGGCCGATAGTCAATTATCGCTTTTAGTAGGAGTTGTTTCGGGGCCTCGTTTTCCGGTCATCTACACCCGGTGAGAGGGGGGTCAAGTTGTTTTGGGGTCATCCGTGTGGAGTGAATCTATTTGATGCCACCAATTCTCGTACCAGCTAGGAGTGATTAAATACGCAACAATATTCTTAATCTCGAGGTTAAAGATCACATATATTCGGATCGTTTGTTGAGGCCGAAGCAATGGGGTGGGTTAATATTACTTGTTAGTCTTGAAATCACTTGTCTCGGGTGTCGAGGAAGATGTTACATACGTCCCAGATGGAGCTCTCTTACTCTTGTGTAGAACCGTTCAAGACGTGGGTATAAATATCACCAATACAGCAAACCAAGACTCCAACTCCAACTCCAAGTTTATGTAAAATCGCTCTTACTTAACGAAAAAAAGAGATCTTCCAATTTTTTATGTTTCCCCCTCTTCTTCTTCTTTTCTTCCTTCCATCCCGGAATGTGCGATAATGAACCTTCATTTTCATGCCCATGTATGTGTGTGTGTGTTTATTCGTGGGATGAACTTTGAGATCATGAAGAGATCGCTGATCGCGAGATGACACGAATAAAATGAGATGCAGGCGAGGGATAGAAAATGAAGAAGAGAGGGAAAAAACACCCATGTTTTGACAGGCCACCGTGTGCAGTGCCGTGTTGTGCACTTTGTTCCGCGTGTGTAGGCGGCATGATGGTTAAATGCCGTTGACGTCACATAAAACGAAACCCCGGTGTACGATCGATGCACTATGTGCATCTATGTGCAGTGCGGGAGAGACACAAACACGTACACGTATGCAACCGAAAAAGAGAGAGAGAGAGAAAGAGAGAGCGAGAGAGTGCGTCCCAGACGGCGACGTTGACCTCTTCCGTGTTAGGGGGTTTGTGTGCATCTTTCCCTCCATTGGCGCTTGCTCGCTTTCTCCCTATGCTATTCTGCAGCGGATGTATGTCTGGGTCGTCGCGTGTGCAATATTCTACCCACCCTTTGCGATGGGTGGTTGAGGTGATAAAAAGAGATACAAAAGGTAAACGAACGCTCTAGCCGTGTCTCTGTGTGTCTGCGTCCCTGCAGCACAACCACCGCTCACTCTCTTTTCTTTCGCCCCCCTTTTTGTCATCCCGTGCACTCCTAGCTTTATGCTAACTTTAAACTATCATTTCTCTACCGTTGCTTTCTCGCTCGTTCAGCGTGTGCTTACTCACTTCAT
The DNA here is from genome assembly GCA_000349025.1 of Anopheles minimus. Taxonomy (NCBI): domain Eukaryota; kingdom Metazoa; phylum Arthropoda; class Insecta; order Diptera; family Culicidae; genus Anopheles; species Anopheles minimus. The sequence goes on from KB664277.1 coordinate 3,284,785, forward strand.
CCAACCGTAACTAGCACCGATCAGACAACAATGGAGCACACTCGTCGGGTGCGCCTGCATGCACATCCCGAGTGCACTCGAATGCACCCAAAACTCCACGTTCCGGGTTCCATCCTTCGTCCATCCTACCCTGTCCAAGAGTGACTCCTTCACCTTATTGTGGTTGGTGTTGTTTCTTTTATGTCGTTTTCTTTTTTCGGTTGCGGTTGTTACTGTTGTATATTGATTTTTGCTGTTTGATTTTGTAAGTCCATCCACCCACGATGCGAGACAAAACAAGAAGATGGTCGCTGCAGAAAAAAGGGAATAATAATGCAGAATGCTAGACTTTTGACACAATGTATCGTTGGCAGTGTTTCGGAATAGAAACAGTCCGTTCCTTTTTTAGTAAAAGCGCATTAATAATGATACTGCACCTCGCCTGTACAGTTCGTTACCATTTTTATCAATGGCATTAATAAAAAAAAAGAATCAATTTCAGATAAGATAAGTGAATGAAGCAAGTTTCGATATTTTGGTTTTAAACATGATTTATATATGCTTTTACTGTAAAATGTGGTTAAATGTGTTTATTATTCGCTCGTGTTTGTTGGTTTTGAGTCGTGTCCACTTATCTTTATCCTCTGCTCGCTCTCTTTTACACACCCATAGGAGATGTTTTCTTTCTTTTTATCTCTCTCTCTTCTTCTTTCACTCACTCACCGATTAATCTGACGGATGACAGCTTAAAACGGTTTGTACCGCTTTAGAGCCACCATCGCCGCGTACTTCACCACCTGGACAACAAACAACCATGCACCTCCATCACACATTCCCTCGCGAGGTCGGTTGGGTGAACTTTCGGGAAGTGGACGGACCGGGTCCACCTAACCTAACGGTTCTTTCTCCCTCTCTCTGTCTCGCTTACACACAATCCCCCCCGATTCGCCCAGCATATCATGCGAATGCAGCGTTGCTGCTGCCCCACTGACGAGAAATGACCTTCTCTTCCCGGTATAGGTGGCATTGAAGCCAGAGCAAGGGGTGGCTTTGTGGTGCGCGATCTATCTTTTTTGCAGGAACAGAAAGATACGAACAAGAAGCAGCGAACGAACCTCCCGCATCCCGTGCACGCGCGAAAGAAAGAGGGAATGTGTCGTGGAGCTTCCCGTGAGTCGGTCGGCATTCTACGCGGCCATTTGTTTGCGTGTGTGTGTTTGTGAAGATAAACAAAAAAAATTGAAATGGCAGCGGGAAAATGCGGAAGACAAGTCGACACACGTCTCGACCTCGAGGTTGTGGTCCCACTTTATCGTTCCCGGTCCAACAGGGAGAGAAAATGAGCAATAAGATGTTATAATCATTACACTCCATCTCATTCTTTCATCCTCTCTCTTTCTCTCATCCTGTTCCGCCATAAGTATGTGGCCTTGCAAAAAAAAAGTAGAGGTAGAGATAGCTCCTCAACACCTCTTTGTCTAACTCCACTCCCCAGGTTCGAAGGGTGGGTTGGCCATGTTTTGCAATTTTGTTCCCGGTTTAATTTTTTTTTGACAAATTTATATTTTAACCCACACCGCACACCTAAAATGAGGTTAAAGAGGGAGGTTAATATTTCCGCCTTTATCGCCAGACACGGGGCGGCTGTGGGTGTGTGAGTGTTTGTGCTCAATTTTTGCACCGTGCCAAATGACATTAAGTCGGTGAAAGAGTTGGCCAAAGATAATTAGAATCCGACTCGGCACGCGGAGGTGAAACCCAGATAGCAATATAGGTCTCGTCTAGTTCGACTTCGGCACACCTTGGTGCACGAGGAAGTTTGGCCTTGGTGGTATGATTGTTTTGGACAAAATGATGTGTGAAATTCATGTGAGACACGGCCCTGCCGTGACCGTATGCTAGACGAATGCTTATGAATGTTTTATCATCCGTGTAAAGGGCGCCTACTTACAACGCCCCCTTACAATTTGGGAGTTTATTTTTACCTTTGCACAGTGGCATGTACACAGTTTTAAGGGGATACTCTATGGTAGGAAAATGGGGAAAAAATGTCGGCTTTATCTGGACGAGATACTGCTCAATAATTAAAATTAATTATTCATTATAATTCATTTTATAATTTAATATTTCATCTGAATAATCATTTGAAAAACATGTCTAAAAAAATGTGCTTCCTCCGGATTTGTATTAGCTCTGGATCGCTAGCGATTTAACGTGTCCACTCCTCTATTTTACCGTTGGAAAGCAGACTACAGAAAAAAGGGTGATAAAAAGCATCATCAAACAAAATGAACGAACGGCAGCACAACACCAAAACCGTGCTGCGCGCAGAGGGCTTCGGTACGCGTGACGACGGTGTGTGGCGGTGGAGATGGTGGGGCCAATCCAGTTTGAGAGTGTGTGAAGATGGGGAGATAGATTGTGAGCCCAAACACACACACACACACCAAGCAGAGAGCTCGAAACAGTTTCAAAGGGGATCCGGGGGAGGTACGCCAAGAGGGTTTTTGTTTGGTAGCAACAAAGACGATTCCCTTCCCGATCTCTTCCCTTTCCCATGATGACCCGCACAAAGCCAAGCAACACGTAACACGAGTTTCAAGCTCCCAGAGTGTGTGTGAAGGGTGGAAATGATGAGCAACGATGATGATGATGATGTTGGGGAGCAGAGATGTGTGTAGAAGTGTTTGTGAAACCGCTGGTTATGTTTGCGAGCTGTAACGCCGCGAGGTCTACGGTGATACGAACGCGTATGGTGGAGGCAAAAAAAGCATAAAAACCTCCATTACCGGTGTCGGATGGAAACTCATTCACACACACGAAAGAGAAACACCATGCGTCTCCTTTCGTTATTTCTTTTATTCCACACTTATTCAAAAAACCACAATGGTGTCAGCCTCATTGAAGCTCCCCTCGGTTGCTTGGATGCACACCAACACCATCGTAGCAATATGAAAACCCCCAGCGCGTGACGTTGGTGTTAGTGAGCGAGAGCGAGAGCGCTCGCGGTACACCAATACCACTGCCAAGCGTGCAACACGGGCGATGACGCACATGCAAGGTCGTTGCGTACGAATCCAACATATCTGAAGGTCGTCGTGGTGTCTTTCTCATGAGGATGGACGGCGAACCCGTATGTGTGTGTGTGTGTGTTGGTATTCGCTCGTCGTCTGCTTTGTGCGTGTGGGTGAACCCACCCCCTTTTTCCACCACGTTTCCGCTGCGCATTACTGATAGGACGGTTGTTGTTGTCGGTGGTGGGTTAGTTAGTTGTGCGGTAATGAGAAATAATCTGACATATTTGTGTTTTGCATTCGGGTCGGTTGGGTGGATAAGAAAAAGCAAGCAAGCGGCGAAGAAGCAAGTGTGATCACATAAATCAACCCGACCAACCGAGGGATGCAACTTGTTTGTTTGCGACGGTGCGTCCGCCGTGGAGTGCCGCGCTCAATTACACGGTGACGAAAATGTAAATAAATACACACACACACATAGGTGCTCGCGCCATACAGACTAGAGGGAGGATGTTGTATTTCCGGGCTTATATATTTTTTTGGGTATTATAACCATGTTTAAATGTGTATGGGTGTATGGTGCCCTTGAAAAAAGGATTTGATGAGAAAAAGGATCCGGAAGAAGGTCTCTCCTTTATGTACCAATTATTTATGCATTTTTTGTCATATCTTTGTCGTTACAGAAATGAGAGGAACATTCTTCCCGAGTTGTGCCGATTAAAATGCCATCCGTGTAGTCGGGTTGGCTTGTAGTAACCGGGTCTTCATCTCGCCACAGAAATTTGGAAACAAAGAAATAACACGATCCTTTTTATCGGTGTGACACCGTTCGGAACAGAACTCGAAACCGTCAAGCAGCAGACAATCAATGAGAATAATGACATCGACAGAGGTAAACGGAGGCGGTGGTACACCTGCGACGACACGCGGAGGAAACGTGTCCGTGACGACGATCAACTGTGACGATGGCGGCATGAGCGGACTACCGCTGGACGTGAGCGGTGTGGTGGCGGCGATCAAACACAACAACAATAACAACAGCATCAGCAACAATAACAACAACACGGCGAGTAGCAATAGCAGCAATAGTGTGAACAATAATACCAGCACCGGTGGTAGCGCGACGACTACGACGGGAAGCGGTTCCGGTGGCAGTCCGATAGCGATGTCGACCGGTGGGATCTTTGGAAACGTGAGCGGCGGAATACGCATCACCGTGCCGAAGATGGAAGAGTCGGATGAGTCCGATACGGAGTTGTCGAACATCGAAAAGACAGCCGCAGCGGCACTGACGAACGGTGTGAATATGCGCGAGGAACGTAGCGCTAGCAAGAGCCTTCCGCGGCCAATGTCCTGGGAGGGTGAACTTTCGGAACCGGAGGAACCGATGCTGGTGGACAACGAGAACTCGAGCTCGAGCTCGAGCGGTGGTGGCAAGCTGGTGATCGCACCGATCGATCCTTCCCCGATCGCCATGATAGTGCCGAAGCGGGAGGAAGAATTGGACATCGAGCCACCCACGTCCGGGCCGGGTATTACGGAACCGCTGGCCCTTACCGCTTCCAGCAGTAGTAGCAGCAGCAGCAGTAACAGTACCGTCGGTTGCTACAACCTTTCCTCCCATGGGAACAGTCAGGGTGGGGGAGGAACGATTAGAAATCCGCACAGCAGCAGCAATACCGGGAGTAGCAGCTCCAGTAACTCACCGTTGCCGAACCGGCTCATGATCAAACCGGAAGCGGGGCTTCCACTGATCAACCCTGGGCTAGCGTACAACGTGTCCGGTCTCGGTAACTCCACCAACATTCCAACGTCGTCGGCGGCCGGTTCATCCGCGATGAAGAAGGGACTGCCGGATGTGATAAATCTAAAGTACGAACTACCGCCGGGCGGTGTGGGTGATCCGGGTGGTGGGGGGAGTGCCCTACCACCGAGTGCAATCCATTCGCCGCTGCTGGTCCGCTCGAAGACGACGTTACTGCCCGCAAATCCCAGCCCCGATTCAGCCATCCACTCGGTGTATACGCACAGTTCGCCGAGCCAATCGCCACTCACATCCCGCCATGCACCGTACACGCCATCGCTTAGCCGAAACAATAGTGACGCATCGCACAGCAGCTGCTACTCGTACAGCTCCGAGTTTAGCCCGACCCATTCGCCCATCCAGGGCCGGCATAATATTTTTGCCGGCAGTGGTGGTGGTGGGAGTGGAGGAAGTGGGGGAGGTAGTGCATCCTTCAATGGGTCACCGTTGCATCACTCAGTATTATACAAACCGATGCTGGACAGCGAACAGCAACAGCAGCAGGCCCTCAAACAGTTGGCAGCAGCAGCAGCGGCCGCCGCCCAGGAAGAACCCCTGTACGAAGGGGACCATTTGCCTTCGCCTGGTATATCTCGGCAGCAGCTTATCAATAGGTAAGTGATCTCTTCTCAACTCAACCGCCTAAAACGACTAATGGTTGTTCTCTATTCCTTCCCACCCTGCAGTCCATGTCCCATTTGTGGTGATAAGATATCCGGCTTCCATTATGGCATTTTCTCGTGCGAGTCGTGCAAGGGCTTCTTCAAGCGTACGGTTCAGAACCGTAAGAACTACGTGTGCCTTAGGGGGGCGGCCTGTCCGGTGACGATAGCGACACGCAAAAAGTGTCCCGCCTGCCGGTTCGAGAAGTGCCTTCAGAAGGGAATGAAGCTGGAAGGTAAGATTGGATACAACTCTCAAAGTTTCAATAATTAATTTTGACACGTCTTCGTTGTAGCTATTCGGGAGGACAGAACACGTGGAGGACGCTCTACGTACCAGTGCTCGTACACCTTGCCAGGACCGTTGGTAAATGCAGGCGGGGGAATGCAAGCGGGTGACTCTCCAGGAGCGGGATCATTCCAGTACGGTGGAACGGTGCGGTCTCCGTACGTTGGAGGTGGTTCCGGTGTTGGTGGAGGTCAACAGATGAAGATGGAACCGCCGGACGGTGGTATGATGATGGTTGGAGGGGGATCCATTGGTGGCAGCAGCGGTGTAATGAACGGAATGGGAAATGGACCCGGTCCAGACGGTAGTAGCAGCTCCAGTGGAGCCAATCACATGCAGCCAGGCATTCCAGTTCTGTTACAGGTATGGTGCACGGTCAAGACCTACCATAAAACAATGCCTAATGTCACATCTTATATCTTCTGCAGGAAATTATGGACGTTGAACCCCTGTGGCAGTATAATGCTCAGGAACTGGCCCGACTTAACCAACCCGCAACGAACGTGAGCAGTACGACGATCGCCAACAATCCGATCCTGTCCAGCGCCGGCATCTCGTCCGACAGCAGTCCCGATCTGATCGCTAACCTCTGTAACATTGCCGACCACCGACTGTACAAGATCGTAAAGTGGTGCAAAAGTTTGCCGCTTTTTAAGCACATTTCCGTACGTATCGTGTTGGGTACTTTATGCATGATCTTCCAATGAAATAATCGAGTGTCTCTTCTTATTGTAGATCGATGATCAGATCTGTCTGCTGATCAATTCCTGGTGTGAGCTGTTGCTGTTTTCATGCTGCTACCGTTCAATATCGACACCGGGTGAGATTAAGATTTCCCTCGGCAAGTCGATCACATTGGATCAGGTTAAGAACAGTGGCTTGCAGGTAATTGAAGCGGATACAGGGTATATTCTTCAAAAGAACATCTACTAAAAGAGTGTACTTTCTACTCCACCAGACGTGTATTGAGCGGATGTTAAATTTAACCGATCATTTACGACGGTTGCGTGTCGATCGGTACGAGTACGTTGCGATGAAGGTGATCGTATTGCTCTCTTCGGACACTTCCGAACTGAAGGAGTCGGAAAAGGTGCGGACCAGCCAGGAGAAGGCACTGCAGGCATTGCAAGCCTACACACTGGCACACTATCCCAAGTCACCGGCCAAGTTCGGGGAGCTACTGTTGCGCATTCCCGAGCTACAGCGCACCTGTCAGGTGAGTGTGAGAGCACAAACACAAATATTTCCATTACACTAAACCGTCATGTTCGTTTCAGGTCGGTAAGGAAATGCTCACAATCAAACCGAAAGATGGCGAAGAGCCTTCGTTTAATCTGCTAATGGAACTGCTCCGCGGAGAGCACTGAACACAAGACTTGTTTCGCTGCGTTTGTGCCTCAAATTTGTTTACGGCGTCAGATACATGTGTATGTGCGCGATTTCTCGTATCCAAAAGCAGGGGTGCTGGAACACCCTTGGGACCTAGAAACAACGACAGCAGTACATCTTATTGATAGTCGCCTGATCGCATCGTATTTACATCAGGATGCCGTCGTCTTAGGTATCGATTTCGTTTTTGTTTAGCGAAAACATTACTGTTCTTCACTCATCCGGAGTGTTTGTCGCTATAAGCTTAAAATAGCATTGTAAAGGTTATTTTTCTTGTAATGTTTCATGTTTCTGACACACTCACACATAGTATAGGGGCTTCCGTGGAACTGTTCTGTTTAGTACTGCTTGTTCGAGCAGTACACACACACTGTGGTAGGGCAATGCAGTAAGAAACGGATGAAAATTTTATTTTAATTGATATCTGATTAGTTACTAGTGTACTTGAATAGTTATGGAATTTACCCCTGGCAATCGGGGTAAATTCTACGTTTTTTTAAAACCACACAAAACACACAAAATCAACGCATTGATTGATTGATGTTGACGGCGCCACACGCAATAGCGTTTACTTCGTTTAAGTTGATAGTGATAGTAGTTAGCTAGCCCTCTAAGTTAGTAGTGTGTCAGTTGACGACCATCCCATAGCCAATCGTTTTTAATTTCACACTTTATTGCCTGATGTTATATATTTGCCCGTTTGTTCGTTATTCAATCGAAACAAGTGCTCGGTTATGTTGCTTTCGTGACGCATGTTTTCCTCACCCTGCAGGTGTGTACATTAGCGGGAGTTGAAATGTTAATTTCAGAAGAGAAGAAGAAAAAACAACACCACGGTTTCCATTTTGCAGTAGTTGTAATGCGCAAGATAAAGAAGAAGCAAAACAGTTCGTACTGTAACAACAGGCAAACACATTCTAAACTTTTTAATGAACCAATCGAAAATTGGAAGGTAATTTAACTTATTTCGATAATCAAATTCTATGCCAACAGCAGATCCTCTCACCCTTCCATGCGAATGGGTTAATGGAGTGAGAGGGTGAGTTAAAATATACTCGATCGATCTAATTACCACCGAGAAAGAGGATGTCTCTGTGCGCAAATTGTAGCTGAAAGAGTGTGCCTTTCTTTGCGCAGTAAATTGAATAAACAAAACACCTGATAACATACCCCCCACCCCCGCCCAAAATGGATTCCGCACCAACATCCTCCCTGGTTCGATCGGAAAAAAGGATATTCTTTTTCCATTAGCGAATTGGATGGGTGTAATTTGAATGCGGGTGTGTCTGTGCGTGTAGGGGGAAACATTGTATTTTGACAGGAGAAATTTCATTTTTCGGTTGGAACTTAGAATGGATCTTTATCGAGGTATTTAAGAAAACATCAACATAAAGAGGCGCGCGGGCACACACTCATGCGTACAATACAAAAAGAGGAAGCGATGTATCGAAATGAAAAACAAGCATAAAATGACTGAAATTTTTAGCAAATAGAGCAATTAATTAAACTAGTACATAAGCGTGGTAGGAAGGTGCGGACAGTAGACAGTACACGCCAGAAACCTGATCAGCTTTCCGTTCTTTTGTCGGTTTCCGTTTGGCAAAATAGGGTTAAAGTTGAAAGGCTGATCAGGGAGCAGATTGTACATAGGTAAAAGGGCGAGCCGAGATCATTAGGTTTGGTTTTTGTCTGCAAGCTCGAACCGGATGCCGGTTACGTTCGGATTTCTGTTTAATTTCCTTTAAGAAGAGAAAAACAAGCCTTCCTTACACACATAAAAACACACACATACACAGCATTAGTAGTGGCAATACATTGTGCTTAGTGTGGCTAGTTTTAGCATAAGCCTTAAGTTCGTTCGCGTGGTGAGTTTTAAAAATTCGTACGTACTATTATTGCTTCCAGTGGTGTTTTATTACATTGCAATTTGTATTGTTTTATGAAATGAGACAAATTTTGTTTTATTATTAACTTTTTTTTTTGTCTGTACCGTCCGTTCGGACATCTTCATTTCGTTTCCATCCGCTGGGATTGTCCCTTAGTTCTTTTTCGTGCAATACTCGGATGAAAATCTTTACTTTTTCATCACATAAACTTCCACACGTGCGTAATTCTCCTTACTTAGTTGTGCAAGAGCAGCTGGAAAAGCAAATGTCCTTAAGAAGGATATAAATGGCATTTTTATGTATGTGTTAAACCGTAGTTCGAAACAAAAACCGGTTCAGGTACGCTAGTGGGTATCAGTTGAGGATCCGAGGGAGAAGAAAAATAAAAGAACAAGTAAATCACCATTTTTTTCCTTTTTCGAATAAGCTAGACAACGATTTGCCTTGATATGCTTTAGCACTTTTCATTGTATCTGCGGTGTATACACACATACACACGGGCAAAAGGGAAATTCAAAAGAAACAGCAAAAATGTGATCGATTTAATTATATGAAACCGGAGCCGTACAGTAGGACAGGCTAATAATGGTTTATTGAAGCCATTTTTAAGGGGTCGCGTGACCCCTTTGCATATATGCTCCGTATGAAGATTGGGGGGAAGATTTTATGATTTTGTTTTTGTCTCGTTTAGCATTTAAGACGAATTAGCGTGTTTGACTCCTTCTGGAGTGGGAGATTTTGTTTTACAGTTGTTTTCAAGTTTTTTTACCTTTCTAGAATGAATAACTCGTCGTTTAAAACGCCTCGACGTACGAATATTGCGATAGCGTGCCAGTATGCGGCACTGCAGGAGGAAATTATATAGCAAATTATACCAGCTACTTATATACATAAAGCAAATATTGATAGATGCAAATTTACTGTAACGAAGAAGATAAAAAAAGAACCCGGAATCAATACAGCGAAGAACGGTGAGGACGAACGGTCCTTCCATTCCATTCTAATGCTAACTAGCGAAAATATCTATCGAACAGATTATGTATGGCCACCCGGTGTGAGAAGGCAGTTGGACGAATGGAGCATGTTTATTTTTGTTTTCTGTTTCAAAGTACTATACAGTATTTAAGTGAAGCTCCTTTCTGTTTCCTTCCCGAAGCTGTTTTGAATGTTCATCTATTTTGATCCGCTTTTCGGAAGGCGTTTAAATTGGCGGTGTTAACTTTACCCATTGCCCGTTTGAACAAATAATTTTTTATAGCCAGAAGATTGGTAAGCAATTTGCATGATTTTGTACTTAAACTTATGATTAATTTTAATGCTCGAAAATGCATGTTTGTTGATTGCAAACCATTCGAAGCGTCTGAAGACTTAGATTTGCTTAGAAAACTGTTTTCCAACACGGGTGAGCAAAGCTAAAGGAAAAAAGTGGTAAAGGGAAGGCAAATACACCGATACATAAACACACACACAAACAGACAGACAGCGAGAGATGGAGAATTTTTTGAATAAAATATACTTTATAATGTAAAATCGTTGATGGGGATGATTTAATCGGAAAGAAACGGAGCTAGTAATTACACTAGATATTCTACTAATGTTAAGAGGGGTGTGCTGCATTGAATCAAACCTTATTATTGTGTCTTTCGCTGATGTGTTTTTTTCTCAAAATTGAAAAAATTATTTAGTTGTACCAGGGAATTGAACACGTTGGTCAAGTTCAAAATTAAATTCAAAATGTTCGAACGTTGCACGTGCACTTTTGAATTAAAGTTAGACTCGAGTTTTATGATCAATTAATAATAATAGTATAAGCAATTAGAATAATTCTTGATAAATGTTATAAGTCCTGATAAAGCTATATTTGAATTGAAATCATAATTTAATTACACTTGAAACTCATTCCTTTCCTATTATTTTTAACAAATTGTTTAAACAATACTTAAGTAAGGTGATATTGCCTTATACAAATACCTCAATCAATACATTACTTTCAATAAATATAAAAATTATTAAAAACAATTCGGACTTCAACTGCCAAAATATTATTTGAAAATACCTTTTTCTTAGTTTCGAAAATGAAACACCCGTTCTCTCTTTCTAACATGCGTTTCCTTGTCTCGCAATGTTTGTCACGCGACTATGGGCTCGAAACGCACAATTTCCTACCATCACACACAGTGGGATTTATATTCCGGGCAAAACTTCTTGCCATTTGACGTTCAACGCTGACAGCGATGAAAATCAAAACAAAACAAATTACCAACGAGAGTAGACGTACGTGTGATGCGCTCGCACTATTTTTACCATTTTCCGTAATTTGCCCACATCTGCAGGTGAAAAATAAGGTTTCGTTCGGTTTGCGAAAACAGTGGCATCATAGTACACGTAGGTTACGACACAATTGCTGTACGCGGGATCAGTAACAGACAGTGACAGTGCGAGTGAAGAGTGAACGCTTTGAAGGAAACACCGAACCTGTAATTTCTGGGTTAAGGCTTTTCCCGGGAAAACCCACCGTCGGTTTCACGGGTGACCCTGCCCGGTTTTGTCGACGTGTTTAGTGTGCAGTTTGTAAACAAACCGATATTTTACACCAGAAAATTGTGTGCGGTGCTGTTGAAGCAGTGGTTTATCTTGCGTGTCCTTTTGCCCTTAATCTCCCCTGAAACAAATCGAACCCCTGGAATCGGTGCTCCCTTACAGGCCCCATCGGATCACCTAGTTTTCCCCGGGGAGGTTAGTTTCTATTTTCATATTTTGGTAATTTGTTCCCCTTTTTTATCCCCCCCACGCCAGTTTGCAGCTCAATATTTCCGGTACGGGGCAGCCAGCATTAATCGGGTATAGTGTGCGAGTGTGCGTTTGTGCCGTGTTAGCGCGGAACGCGCGTGGAAAAGCAAGTGAAAGTTGGCGCGCCTCCAGAAGGTGCCGCAGGGAACGGAGGTAAAAAAAAGGCAGCGGAAATAGAGGATGTGAAAAGCGTTGGGTGCTCCGTGCGCGTGGAAATTGGTGTTTTGTGGAAAGGAAAAATTCGGTAGTGTCGATATCCCGTGTAGGAAGAAGAAAATTTGTTGCGAGTGAAGCCGAAATTAGGATAAAACAAGGATCGATCAAGAAACGGGGTAGGATTAGTTTCGCGAAAAGCCGTGAGTGCTTGATCGGTAGTGTTCGGTGCGAAGAGACACCGAAGTCGACGTGATTGAATGCTGTAGGATACTATGGCAACAGGAAACTGATCAAAGGTAGGTTTTCATTTTAGCCGATCGTTCTTATTTCTAAAACAATGCTAACGAGCTCGTTGCATAAACAAATGTTAACGAGTTCGGAATTTGCTTATATTCTGGTTTGATACTTTCTTTAAATTTGGTTTTATTTATTGAATAGTGCTTTACTAAGCATATAAGTAGATCATTTTATTAAAATGATCTTTAAACACTTCTGTTTATTTTTCATACGACGACTTCTGTTTATTTTTCATTAGTTTCTATATTACTTTTATTATTTCAGAGCTTTATAGAATATTAGATGGGTTTCTAGCAACATTTTTATTCTTGATTTTTTTTTGTATGTTTGTTCCTTAAAATGCTATGAAATTAAATGGTAATCGCTAATAAAACTTTATTTGTAAAGTCATGCTTATTACCAACCGGTTTTAACCAGCTATGCAACGGCTGTTTGAGTCCTCCCTTTATCTGATGAGCCCTTCAGAAGCCGTAATGCGGGTTGATACGCTTGTTAGCGCCTTTTTTATCTGCTAAAAGCACAATCACGACGCTCTTATCTAAGCTACCCGGATTTTTATGCACTAGCTACTGTTCCTTATCTCAAAGAAACCAATTCAAACAAAATTGCTTCGCAAACAAACCAAGACAAAAAAAACACAAATCTTATCACTCTCCAAAGCAATGTCAAGCTACACATTACTTGATTGAAATAAAATGTTCAAAAAAAAATACTGCGGAGCATGTTTCTCACACCAGCCCAATATCAACACGTGATCGATCACGAACGGTTGGAAAGCGATAGTAGTTTTTTTTTGTTTCTGGTTTGTTTCATATTTTGGGAAACTTTCCGTGCTGGTTAATTTCAAAATTCGCAATTCGCCGCTCGCCGCTCTTTAATTACGGCGATGGAGGGCTACTCTATCGCGCAAGGTGGCGCACGAACAAGCTCACGACTCGCTAGACACAGTGTTGTCAGCTGCGATGGGTGGAGATGGTGAGAAAAACGAGTTTTTCCTTTTTGGAAGATGAGCTAAGGTGGAGTTTGATCGAGAGCAAGCAAACGGTTTAGGAGTGAGGAGATGTTTTGAATGAGGTTGTGATGTGAAAAATGGCATGGTTTAAATGTTCTCATCCACTTTCCATTTTCGTTTCGATCTTCCCATGAAGTAAACAAAAAAAAAGAGGTGCTAAAACGATATCTCTTCAAGAAGATGTCAAATGAGTTTTCCCAAAGAGGATTAAATAAGATTTTATTAAGTCTTTTGTATAAAAAGTCACATATTTGGAACAGAATTAAATATTATAAAGTCAATATTTCCCATTATAAAGAGTCTTCAGAATGATCTCAATTTGAGAAGGTATCAGGTGTAAGTGTGGTTCTCCAGTTTCTCTTACTGGATAGACAGGCATCACCTTCGTACCGCTCTTGGTCGTAGTTTTAGGGTAGCCCTTCGTAGTTGGGACCCTTGTAGTCGTGATGCTCGCATAAAGATCAAGTTGATCATCTCGGAAACATTGGTACAGCGTCCGGTATGCAGCCGTACATTTGCTCAGCTTGTGCCGCCGCTGTGCCGCAATACACTCAGTAGCTCGTTCACGAAATACAGCTTCATCAGCACACGAGTCACACTGGATGTACAAACAATCTACATTCGGTCCATGCTCATCGGTGTACAATCCCGTCCGAAGTCCAACGCACCGGACGAAGCATTGCGTTTCCGGATCATCCGGAAAGTGTCCATCCTGGTACTGCTGCAACCGTCTCGATGGGAGTCCATACAAATCTAAACAATCCTGCTGGATCTGTCCCATCTCGAGTGCCGTCTTGGGTATGTAACGGCCGGTCTTTTGAAGATATCCAAACTGCTGGTGATAGCACAGGAACGACCGATGTGCTCGCTCACAGACGTCTGTCACACTTGGTTCCAACGCATCCAAACACATCCGAGTACGGTTCTGGTAGCAATGATCTTCCGGGGCCGGTTGGTAGTACTGACGAATCGTTTGCTCCCTAATGCCAGTAGTATCGTTCCAAAAGCGCAATAAAACCCCAATACATCGCACCAAGCACATGCTGTCCCGATCTGCCGGGTACAGTAACAGCTTGTACTCCTTGTCGAGCCGTTCCAACGGTATACCGAGCTGCGTGACACATTCCTGGAGCGCTTCGTCAAAGGTTGAGACGGTGCAATTCGGGGTTGCATACGCTTCAACGTCCAGCATCACACACGCCAACCACATCAACCCAACTAGACCGCTGAGACCTTTGGTGCACATTTTTAGTTCGGGTTCACTTGTTCGATGTCCCAGTTCCATCCCGGGCAGCCATTATATATACGCGATCGTCAAACGTTGGTACCTCTGGGTGAAGATCACGTTCATGCATCTCTTGTGACCTTCCCGTTGTTGGGGGAGGTCACGAACGTCAACCAACACGGTAACCCAGCACGCCGGTTCGTTAATTCCCGTGAACCACGTGAACGTGATCAATTCGTGTGGAGACGTGTTAGTCCGTCCAAACTGAAGGCCGGTCACGTAGCGACCCGCGTATCACAAATCACCCATTTGGAAAGCGTCATTCGTAAATGATTGGCCAACCGAATCGGGTTGATTCGAAAAGATAAGCAGTGGTGAAATGCGAGTGAAGGAAAACGCAAACAGGTTATTTATTTTTGGAATGGAGAGTGCATCAGCTTCAACTTGGAAAATGTGGACGCAATTGCATGTACTTTCGCTCCTGTGGATAAATTGGTGAAATGGTTCCAAAAGTTTTGAAGACTTAACAGCTTGGTGAATGTGTTTCTATCAGTTGCAATAGTTTTTTTTATTAAAAGCGAACACTTTGCTTTAGCATTTAAAAGCGTGACTTTCAAAAATGCCTAACCGTGTGTTGTAAGAACGTCTTTCGATTAATGCGTCAGTTGATTTCAGTTGGAAGATATTAAATTAACGGTGCATAAAGTGTGTCTAAGCGTGTGTGTGTTTTAGAGAACTTAAAAACTGTGGAAAAGATAACTAAAAGAAACTGAACTGTAGCTGCTTCCCTTCTAGGGAAGCCCTGGGAAATAGAAAATGCTGAAAGATAGAAATTATGTTGCGAGATTAACAGTTTCCCACCTGTCGATGCCTATGTGCGTCCGTGGGTACGATTACTTTTAATGGAAGAACCATTTTACGGGACTACCTTTTATCTTCCTCACTTAGGGCAGATCATCTGGGCATGGGTTTTGTGGTGCAGAGCCCATTTTTTATCTGGCCCATTTTACGACCAACTATTCAAATTGTTTCCGAACAGCTACAGATTGTGTAGCCCTACTCTCGGTACAGTTTTAGTTTATCTTTGAGCTATGTTCTTTGCTGATAACCTTTTACGTACCGATTATCGCATTAAGTTTGCCCACTGGCATTGTGGTGTAGCCTTATATTTGTTGTGCAAATTAATGTTAACAAATCAACGTGCCTGTCCGGTTGAGTACCGGAACCGGTGTGGTTGTATAATATTAAACTTTCTGCCATAAATTGTAACCAGTACACGAATGCAGCGTGCGCGCGCGCGTTCGTATGTGATCCGTGGGATGGGAATTTTAAGCTGCTGCTTGATCGAACTCGATAGCCGTTGACTGCCAAAGGAGGTCCTCTGTTTCAAGTCATTGAAATGCGCCACAACCCCGTGCTACTAGCAGTGTCCGTGAGATTTGATGGTGCGTTGATAATTTGCATAATTTGTGTGCCGCACGGGCTGGTACTGTTCGTTACGCCGGGGGATTCATATTTTGGTTTTGCTGTTTTATTAAAAAAATATCTTGGCAACGGGTTTTTGGGGATTTTTTCTTCTTCTTTCTCTATTTTTTGCGTGGGCAGTGCTATCGGTTTTTATTTTCTAGTGTCCCTTTTGAAGTTGTGCGCTAGGGAAGGGTAAACGGTTGGTTTAATTTAAGGTTAGACACGTATTTTATTGGAATGCTGCCAGTTTGGGGCTCTTTTTTAAAGAATGACCTTTCGACCACGTGTTTGAGAGGGTTACATCGTAGAAGGGGTAGGAAATTAATGCTAGGGAGATTATTAAAATTTGAAATATATTGAATTTTGTAGAAATTGTTTGTAAACCTAAAAATTTATTCTTACTTGGAGCTAGAAGATTTTGTCGATGATGGCCTGCTTTGTCTTAGGGATTATTGTTTGTGACCTAAATAGTAAGATCCGGATCTCTGGAATTTCCACACGACAGGGCCGGAATCGAATCACACTCGTTCTACCTTACGCAGGACTGGCTAATCTGCTTCAAGTAAACACAAGTCGAGGAAGCCAGAAATGACAAGCTCAGACCTCTTAAGGTTTTAGAGCCACAAAAGAAAATGTATCGCCACATGCCTCTTTTCTGGAACACCGTTGTATGGAGCTAGTTATTGGAATAGACAACACCAGACAACAAGGTTCCAATCTTGAGACGCTATCCATTTACAGCTTCGATTGCACAAATGCCCTTTTTCAACAACAAAACTCCACTTCTCGTACGTTAGGAACACTCATCAAGCTACTCAAACGCACCACTTCGAGGTCTAATCAAACTATGCGTCCATATCGCCAGTAGCTCCCAAAGACTCCCCTCAACATCGCTTGCCGGGCCCTTGTGTGTGCGCGCGCTACTGGATCATGTAATCGTGTGTCTAGGTGCAATCAATGGGCCCGGAGCTGCAAGTTGTCTGTTGTGTGTGGTTCTTTCCTTCTCTCTCTCTCTCTCTGTCTGTAGATCGCTTTACATCAACAAACCAAACTGGTAGAAAGTAAACCAGTTGATTACGCACGATCGGTGCATGGCGGTACTTCAGACTTCAAGGAGGGCTTTAACAAGACAAATAACCATTGAATTGATCTTGTTTGCTTGTTTGGGGTTTTAATATTTTACTGATGAGCATGGGGGGTTCTCTGGGAAATATCATGTGCGCAGTGTGATTATTGCAGTACTTTGAACGATGTGGGATTTCCCATTGCTTCCATCAGTTCCAATGAGGTCGCTAATGACGTGTACGCAAAGTTTGCTTATTGAATCAGTAAACGCCCAAAGACAAAAAGTATTTTCTCGTCCGTTTCGTTTCTTTTATTTTTGACGCACAAAATCTAATGCTATATCTTCACACCCACAATCGTAAATCACTCTACATGAATAGACTTACAGTGTAGGCAAACGTTGACGGAAAAGTAAGAATTCGAGCAAGGTCATCAGGTTCCAGTTCGCCTACCTAGTACAGTGCCGCAGTCCACCAGCTCAGTAACGCTTAGACTTCAAGATCTTGCGAACCTGAAAGTGGTGCGCGGTGTGTTTAGCTTTAAAGTGGCAACCCTGTTGCGTTTAGTTTTGACTAGTTTTCATTTTCCTTTGCGTGTATCGGCCGTGACTTGGGAGGGACGGCACGCCACGTTTGCGTATGGATTTGAAATATCTTATGTTTCGCCTTGCCTTTTAAGAGAATGAGTGTGGGAGAGTGTGAATATAGGGGAACTTTTTTTCCCTCCATTTCTTACTGGCAATGTCGGTGGTTGCGGGACCGGGTGTGCTATGTGGACGAGCGGAAGTGTATGGTGGAAGTAATTTCTTATCAATTGTGCGCTTCCGCTTGACGGATTGCTCACGGACGGTCCGGAGTTTCGACCCAAGAATAGAGCGTTTTGTTCTTGAGCAATCATGCTGGTTGGTCGTTCGGTTGTGGGTTTTAGTTTTTTTTTCGGGTGGAAGGCGTGTGGCAAGTTTCACACTTTACGCAACCAAAACCCACTTCGCCAATAGCACTGGCTGCGTTGTGTGCGTGCTCATAGAAAACGTAAAGGAAAGTGGAATTCGTTTCGAGATGGCCTCAATTTAGTTGCAATTGGGCAGAGTAGTGAATGAGTGAGGACCGACTGAGTGGCGTTCATTCTTGTCCGAAATTGACTGCACTTTTCCTCCCATCGGTCGGTATCGGAGTGCGGGCTATTAATTGTTCGAAATGCCAACATAATTGGCCACCCCAAAGCTTTACAATTGACCTAAGCCAGTGTCCTAAGTTTCGATCTTCGCGTTTGCTTCTCGCGATCGTATCCGATATCGGGCAAGGGTAGCTTGTGTAACAGTTAATGGGAAGGAGAGAGAGAGAGAAATATTTTCTACCAAAACCATTCAGAGATTAAAATTGCATTGAAAATAAAAGAAACATAGATTGGCGTGTTGTGTACGCACTCTCCTTGTGCGCACGTGTTGAAATCCGTCCGGTTGTTGTACGGTGGCGCTGTACATTTTTCATTGCAGAAAACCAAAACGAAACGAAATAAAAAATAGAGAAAGAAACCCACGAAATGAAATCAGGCCATGGGAAGAAAACGGAAAAATCAGCGATCGCGCGCCGCGAACCGCGCAACGCGGAAAAGCGGTAGTTGTGTTGTATCGTTTTTAGATTTGTTCGGATCGTTTTTCACCGCGCGCGTGTTTTTCTTCCGCAAAAAAAACCCGTATTGGGTGGGTTAGAAAAATTGAACGTTGCTTTAAATTTAACGGGATTGATTTTTGCGGATTTTTAGCTCTTGCATCCGCATCACCTAACTCCCGAAGCCGGTGAAAACTTTCCCACTGCTGAATGAAACCCAAAAGCAAGCCGCCAATTTCGCACACTTTCCTGCATGGTCATTTGCTCCCTAAATTTCGTGTGGAGGAGCCGCTGGAGCAGATGTTTCTCCAGAAACAGGAATGAAGGGATTCTCTAATGCTTAGTTTGGCAGCTTTTAAAAGCACCAGATTGAAGCAAACCGTTGCGGGTGAGAAATGAGCTTATGTTGCTACCCTTTCGACGGGAGGTCACCCGGGTCGAGAGGAGTGGGTAAGTTGTGCAGCACTTTAGGGTTTTGGCGGAAATTTGACCTCAAACTGGGCGGCTCGATTTTTCGGTGGTTCCGTAGCTGAAATTTGCATTTTATTTCGGCTCGGAACATTGGCGCTCTCTGGCAGTAATAGACGAGCCATGGAGAAAGACTCCACTTGTGTGATCGGGCAATAAAATGGTAATAGGGTTTCAATGGAAGGAAATGGGGGACGATTTCTGAAGGTGAACCCCTAGATGCGTGTCGAAAACGGATGACCTTCCTTTATTATTACTACGACTGTGACTTGTGCCTTCGACCGATTTATGATGAGCTGAACGCAAGCGAAGGCCATCGTCATCTCGCATGAGTAATTATGTAGGTATTTGTGTGGAAATTAGAGAAATTATAGCATGGAGAAGCTTAGAAAAGAGGACACGTTGTTCGCTTAAGAAAACGGATAAATGAAGATGGTAACAGCAAGCACAACCATGTTTATTAACACTATTTTTTAAGCTTATGGTGATTGTTATAACTTCTATATTTATATATCTACTATTGGAATACTATAGTACTATACTACATTTTCGCAACTTGTCGAGATCGTAAAATGTCTCTTTTTTGGCATACGTACTATGTCCTACTCGGTATATAATGGCATACTAGCTCCGTGGCTAGAGATCGAGCAAATATAAAAGATGGTATAGTGTGGTTACTCAATACGGGTTCGGCTTGGGTTCAAATCTTGGCAAGAACTGTTCAAGTGAAGAATTTATTATCTAATTTATATGGTAAAGTAAGTCATCGTGTTAGACATGGTACACACAGACTCTTGCCTCCTCTTGGGTGAGGAGCTTCCAGTTTATACTTGTCTACGTACATCACTAAACTTATTCTTACATCCGGACTTATACGAGCAATGAGTGGTCTTGTCAGTTTCAGTTAATTATTTTACCGTCATTTAAATTTCTAATAGCATCATATTCTCGATTACATAAACAGATGTCTATTTATTGTGGATCTAAAATGATTAAAAAATACAGCGCCCTCTCAGAAGTGAAGAGACGGCACGATCACATCTAATAAGCAATATCCGTCTGAAGAATGCTGAGCCGTCATGCCAATTTCTCTTCACTCGCAATGAATCTAATAAGTAAGCGGGGGTCTAATTTAATGCGTCACACGATTGGACGATTCTCAACGAGATGGTAATACACAGCCAGTCATGGCCTCTGCACTCGATGGACGAGTAGCTCTCACTTTACTTCGAGAGGTTTTGTCGGGTATCATTAAAAATGAATATCTTAACCACACGTACCGAGACCAGAAAGAAGACGAGACCAGAGAAGGACTTTCGGACCCATGATAAGCGCACACTTTGCTTGTTTTGCTACCCGACAGCGACAGTTTTTGGGAATGTTGTGTGTATGTGTGTGAGTGCTTTAGCGCATAAATGTGCATTTAGTGGGTAGGTTAATGAACTCCCTCATGCCTCACTGCCCACGTGTACGGTGTGTGGTTTCATTTTCGGGCCCAATTAGGTCCTCTAATTATTGTGCATTTTGGAATGCTGTTCGTGTCATGCTTAAAGCTTGAAGTTTGCTCAGCGAGATTTCGTATTGGCTGGGGGTTTTCCATACCCACGGAATGCCATCTTAACTGGTAGGATGATAATATCCAGCACAAATAGTCCCGCACCCGGAATGTGTGTGTGTGTGTGAGCGTGTGTGGTGTACCGTCAACCGGAAATGCCAGAAACGCGTTCGCCTGAGTCAACTTGGAAATGGACAGTAAGAGGGATGAAATCGAGCAAACCAAGGAACCGTGCATAAATCGATGTTTCATGGCTGGAGTTGGGATTTTTTCTCCACGTCTCTTTTGCTTCACGGTTTTGTTATTTCCTCACCGGAAAGGTCACCGCTGGTAAAAAGGTGCGTGCGTATTATGAGTGAGTCACGGTGGAAAATTTTGCTGGCTGTGAAAAATCATTCCCATCAGTTACTGGGAGAATTTTCTATATAGCTGTCCATCAGGTGGCCTGTTGCTTTCGTGGGTCGTGTGGAAAAATGCAACACGGGGTAGCAATTTTTCCACCAAACCCCACCGTATCTGGGGAGAATAAAAAATCATGATTGCCAATCACATCGCGTTTCCAGCTCGTCAATTAGTGTCGGGAGTTAAGGGCTGGCAAATTAATTCATCCATTTCAGTGGCCAGTGATCGGAAACCGGGACCGAACGGGCTGTCTACCGTGGAGCTGTCAGAGCGTTCGTTCGGGATTGACTTTTAAATGTCAAAATACTCCGGTTGCGTGTGGGAGTCCCTACCACAGTGGGTTACTTAATATTTTTAATCCCTCATAAAACAATCAAGGTCATGTTGTGTGGGTGATGGTTTATTTTGGTTGTACCAAGGAATAAATAGAATTAGGTGATGGTTTGAAAAGCAATAAAAAAATCCTCCAACACATTATGACGGTAATATGGGAGAAAATTCGTCGAAACGTGTTCAAACCAATCCAGTGTGGGTTCGCGTTAAGTTATTTTTGGCATGTACAGACAAGCAGCTCCCCGTGTACCTTTGGTTCCATTTCTCGTCAACTGTACGTGTGTAAATATTTTATTATTACAATAAAATCATCCCACCAAAAATGGGGATTTTGAAAAGCATCACTTCTGCTACATGAAGTTTCAATGTTTCCGGCTGTGGCTGCTTCACGGTGGCTTCGCCACATCATAAGCACCTCATCAACATAATTTTCTTCGCTATTTCGTTTCTCTGGCGCACCTTGAAATATTTTCCACGGTGGTACTGTTGACGTTTCTTTTTGCCTTCGTTCTGTTGATCTCCTTTTTCCCTTTCCACGTCTCACCCCGGTTGCACAATTCGAATCATTTAATTCTACACCGATGGATGCGCGTGCCTTCAGCAAAGGGAGCTTTGGGTTTGTTTGTTGTTATTTTATGTTTTGTTAAATACATTTTCCATCATTTTAGTTTTGTTCACATTGCTGCAGCAGCGGGCTGCAGAAGTGAGCGAGAAAGAGAAACTACATCACGGGTAGTCATCCGTCCGTGACACGATGGCATCTTGGTCACGATTTTCCGCTCATCTCGACTGGGTGCATTTTGTCTGTGTTTTTGTGCTGCACATCTTTCTACCCCATCAAGCCGCGAAGGTCATTTGGGGGGAAAAAATGGAAAATAATCCTCACATAGCGAGATTGAAAACGGGGCCAAAAATGGTGAGGAAAAGGGTCGGGGCGGAGTTTTAATTATGATGCTCATCGGTCCGGCGTTTGGGGTAGAAAAGCTTCCGAAAGGGAAAACGACCGACAGAGACGCGAGTATATATCCTGCTAAAGGTTAACTATTTAGTGTTGGGACACTTTGTTGGTTTTTTTTCTCTCGCTCTATTTTTCCATACACTGAACAGCTGCTTTGGTTTATGTGGATTTAATTGACCCCGAAGAGGAACGAGCGACGGATGAGGGGGTTGAAAGTTGATGTTCATAATTTGGCCTGCAGCCAACTAATTTTTTTTTAAATCCAACAGTTTCGATCGAGAGCATATTTCAGTGTGTTGCTTTGTTGCGATAAGGAAAGATGGTTCTTGTTCATGAGAATCATTTCCGTAGGGGAATGTTTTGTATGGGTTTTTTCTCATTTGCCATAATCCATGCGTTTGAAGTTTTCTTTTTCGACTATCTCTATACAACTGATTCATGTACTGAAAGCCTTCATCGTAACATAATTTTGGCAGATTTTTGGGGAAACACTAATTCATTTGCAAGTGTGAGTTCCTTGCAAACTTCCTTATTTGAATTTGTGATGCTGTCATGCACAGTTCCCTGATAGCACTGTTAAACATTGACTATGAGAGAATTCACTGGTTATTTGTGATTTGGAATTTTATTGAGATGTTTTATTATTATTTGCCTTTTTTGTCTTGTTGGCTAAATGACTTTTATGGACTTATTGATAACACATACTTTTAAAATCAGTCACCCAAATACGGGTGTACAGTTCGGCTGGGATTCGATCCCGGGTTGTGCCGTATGAAGCTTTTCGCCTTTATCGCCTGTGCCACTGGACCGCCTCTCAGAGCTCACATATACAAACACACAAAATAGCGGTATAGATGCTCGTACTTCATTCATTCTGGACATGTATGATTATCAGTAACCCAACCAAGATTAGAACTTAACAATTTGGTTAGCCCATCTACTAACCCGTTAACTCACCATATACAAACAACCCTGTGCACGATGTTGATAAGCTATTATTGGAGCTTGGTTCCGAAAAACTGGGCCAAAGAAAATAAAAACCGTTCGAGGGTGTGCGAATGTGGTGATTCGATCGTGTCTTTGTTTGCGTTATTTAACATCAATCGCGGTTGAAAAGCATTGCCAAAGGTCGTTCTACCAGCTCAGAAGATGAGCTCAAACGACACTTGATTCAATGCGTCTTGTTGGCTTCAAACGATATCACATTCCTTAGGCTTTCAACGTTTCATTTGATGGTTGCCAAAAACACGAAACCAAAACGCAACTCCACATGTTTTTCGTGATATTTTGACGCCAGAAAAGGAAAGAAGGGAGGAAAATTTGCTTTGCTGTGACATTTTCTTCCGGTGGGCCTTTTTAGTGCTTAACATGGGGACCAATACGCTATTTGCCTTATGTTTTATCTTTTTTCTATTTCCTTCTTTTATATTGTCATTTGCAAACGAATCAGAATTTTATCAAAGAAAACTGATCGCATCCATAAAAAACTTGGTAAAGCAAAATCTAAACAAAACTCCCCAAAAAAGGTGCTGGCGAGTGTAGGATCAAACACTGAGCTTAGTGACTGGTTGGTTTCTGGTTGTTTTCCCGGCAACAGGAAGCGGGAAGAAAATCGTTTGTCAACCACCGAGTGGGGGTGTGTGTTTGCCAAAAAATGGTTCAAAATACCTTTCTACCGTCGCATATTTTGGCGTTTGAAGCTGGACCTGATTGAATGTTTCTGATAGGGAACGGGAACGCTATTTTCCGTGAATATTGGCAACTTTCGTCACAATTTTAGCATTTTTCCACAGTTTTCCCTAACTGCAGTTGAAGCTTTTAATGAATTTTACCAAACCCATGCAAGATAACTGCTCGAAAGAGGGAGATAGGTGTGAACATGCTCTGAATCGATCGATTCATGGAGCAAACTTTAGCATGCTGCAGTGCTTTTGGATCCCACGGGCATAGCAATGGCCACGTCCGAGCCATACCTTTTTCTACCGCAGATCAAACCTGCTTGGGCTGAGCTTTGGTGTGTTTTTTGTTTGAAAGTCCATCTATTCGATTTCAGTGGGGAAAGATTTTTGGTGGTGAGAAATGAAAAAAAAAGTAGCAAACATTCCCTTTTGTTTAACCACACCCGTAGCACCCCCAACAGTAGACTGAATGTGCAGTCAGCATCATACACAGTCGCATACGCATACGGATACCACGTGCATCATGTCGCAACTAGGCCAACCAGTAGTATTGGTGTGCAGCAGTAGCCAGCAGACGACGACTCTATGGAGGGGGTGTGTTAGACCGGCCGCACATAAAATATGGCCAATGTTGTGTTGTGCCAATGTGCGCCTGCAAGCACTTCCATCCCTTTTCTTCCCTATACTCTTTCTCTCTCTCTCTTTCTATCGCTCACTGTCTGCTCAGTGGCTTGAAAGCATAACTATGCGGCGCGCTATGCGGAAATCACTACCACATTCCACCCCCACTCCCTCCCCACCCAATCGGCAATCAAAACACTATCGGTGGTGCGCAATAGCGGGTTTCCTTTCACTCCATTTTTGTTTCTTTTTTAAACTCGATTTTAGTTCACGTGTGTGTCGCTTTTTGGGTATGGCACGACGCTCTCTTACCTCCACGGGTCATATCTGCAGATCGCCATCACTCACGCTATCGCACCCGCAATAATGCTTGCGCACAGGACAGGGTGGCTGTGCCCGCCAAACAAACACATGCTCCATATGGCGCGGTCAGCAGACACACCAGTGCACCGTCTGGCAGTTTGGAGAGTTCTGTTGTCTGCTGGTTTCGCACACTTTGGCTGGAAAGTGCCACCCAACCCGAATCAGTGGGAGACCGAAATTTGGTACCTTACTCGCGTGTTTGTGTGTTCTAGAGAGGACGTATTGAATGAAGGCGTTTTGTGGATATATTCAAAAAAAAAAGAAGGAAACAGTTTTTGGTGCAACATTACCATCTGGCAGTTGAGCACCATCGGAACATTTCGTCGTCTCCGCAAAGTATATTTTGAAGTGCTTGACCATCACTCCTTTTACCAATGGACCGCGTGCTCGCTCTGAAACGCACTAGAAGGAAATCTTTTTTTTGTTTTTAGAGGATATGGGAATTTATTTCAGCATCCTTGCCTTTCCGCCTCTAGATTTATATCATCTTTCCGATTTTTTACTGTTTGCCCATGGAGTGCCTTTTGGCGCTTCATTCTTCCGGTTTTGCTTTATATGCTTTGATGTACTTTCGTGCAGCAGCAAACCAACAATTCTGTGAACGCCAACACTTTATCTTTATTTTACTGCTGCGGGTGTGATGGTATGTTTTATGGGGTGCATTTTGGACGTTTGTTTTTTCGTTGGTGATGCGGTACACTGTTTCCCTGTGGGTGGTTTGTTGCCTTGTTGACGATGTATGAATGGTAATCGTAGAGGTCTTGGCTGCGGAAATATTTCAATGTTGCAGAAAGATCGATTATGCAGAGATGAGAAAAAGAGCTTCTTGAAAAATGTATCAACAAAATCATCTTTGTATTGGAATATGATAATTTTGTTGTGATAATGAAGAGATCTCTCTTCGTGTTCGTAAGTAAAACACAGCATTTGACTGAATTTTTACTATTGCAACGAGTAGAAAGAACGAGTAGCGGAAGGAAATGATTATCCGCAACTGGATTTGAACTCACGAGTCCCGCGTTATAAATCGCCCTATGCTTACCACTGAGATACCATCTCTTATCAAGAGAGGAGTGTTAGAAATGCATCTAATTCCTAATGTTTCTCCCACGTTTCCTATCTAATGTCTAAAATTGTAACTTTTTTTTACGAAACCTTTGGAAAAGTGCTTCACTGCATAAATTTAGATTTTCCTTATTCCTTCTCGCTCGCGAAATGAATAAAATAATTATTCAAATGCGTATAAAAATCACGTCTTGTGTTGGTTCTCATGCTGCCTTGCGAATGCATCCAAATCCACTTGACCATCGACATTCCCCTTTTCCACCGCCGGCCGGAACCAAACCACAATTTTAAGCAACAATAAAAGTAAAACACATA
Source organism: Anopheles minimus (assembly GCA_000349025.1). Taxonomy (NCBI): domain Eukaryota; kingdom Metazoa; phylum Arthropoda; class Insecta; order Diptera; family Culicidae; genus Anopheles; species Anopheles minimus. The sequence continues at coordinate 3,311,189 of KB664277.1, forward strand.
AACCCAATAGCCCACCGGACCGGAATGTCAATTGTCAATTCGAAGCTAATCGTTGCTGACATCTGCTCGCGGTGGTGGGAAATGCTTTAATGCCAGGAAGATTGCAAACCGTTTAATTCCTTTTTGTCCGGATTTTTATAAGTGTTTCCCTTTGCTGATGTTGCGAAATCTTGCAGGGCAATGGCAAACAAACGCGACAAGAAAAACAAACGGGTAAAATCTGAAAAAGGTCGACGGAAACGGATCGGTTCAGGCATTGGCATCAGAGCGTAAGCTTTTTTTTTTTTTTTCTTTCGTTCGCTTCCCAATTTTCCCATCTTCTGTTCCGCGTGTAGGAGATGGGGCCTATGTTGGCACTCGCCGTCAAATTGGTGTCTCGCCATGTTGTGACCACGGTACCCATCACCGGGTTTTAACGTTTGCTAATCGTCATTAAGCAAATGTCGGTCTTGCCCTTTGCTTCCCTGCCGATGCACTCGCATTTATTTAGTGCAGTGCGCGGTTGAATTGCACCCGGCCCTGCATTTGGGGCTGGTAAGCTTTTCTCCATTTAGCAATTTCCTTTTTATCTGTACCGTTGATTCGTGGGGTGTACCACCTTCATCTAATGGAAGAAACGGAGTGAAATAGAAGCGAGAATAAGTTCGATAGAGAATTGTTTTCTAATCGAATTCCGATGATTTAACGAAAAATTATACAGGAAACCGTTTGCCGTTCGTTTGCCGCTTTCCGCCGACTTCGACGATGGTGAAGCAGATTCACCCTGTATTTTTATGCTGCATCATTTGCCCTGCAGCTTTGGCCTTCTGTGTTTGCCTTCGTTTGATCATTTTACGTTTGACCGAAAGCCGCCGCTCGCGTGATGTATCGTCATCGTGCAGTAGCACCGGTAGCTTTTATTCGATCTTCATCTGAGAAGCGACCTTTTTTGTTTTTCGTTGATGTTGCGCGCGAAATATTTGATCGAAAAAAAACCAGCATCGCAACGGGGGCGCATCGTTTGCGGTCGGTGATGCATCTTGCATGAGCAAAAGCTTCCGTTGCATAATGCACACCATCGCTTTACATTCCGGCTATGTGAGGACGGTAGTACGGACAGGGAGGGAAAACAAAGTGGAAAATATCATCTTCTTCGTGAAACAATTGCTACCACACGCGAAGGAAGCCTGATGACGACGGCCGAACGACGTCTGGTTTGAAAGTCTGGCGTCTAGCGGTAGACAAGATTCCACCGTGGAAAAGATAGCAGTGAAAGCAGCACAACAGAATCCTCTGGTTGGTGGAAGAAGCACCCTCGAAGACGCTTTTCACTCCCGCGATTTTTCCACCCTTCTCTCTCACTCTTTTCATCCTGACAGGCCATTAAAGTCAAACTTCGACGAGGCGCTTCGCGGGTGCATCATCTCGAGTGCATTATACTGCGAACCTTCCACGGTTTGTAGCACTTGTGCTTAGTCTTTGCGAGCTTATTTACAATCTTCATAATGGCCTCGGTCGGAGGAAACGAGGAACGGGGTTTCGAGGTGGAAAATTTTCGATCGTTATTTTATCGTCTTTCACGAGCTTCCGATTAACTCGTTTGGTTAGTGTGTAACAACATTCAGTCGCTCGTTATCACGTGATTTGTTTGCCGCGGTAGCGTTCATGGGTTTACGATTGCATAGGATTGTTTGTTGATTTATCCAAAGTTTATATGAAGTTTTTCCTTTCCATTTCGCTTCGCGTTAACAGTGAATTCCCGATAAGCAAAAGATACAACCGTTGTTCTGCCATTTTTTTAATCTTTTTTGCTTTCATTGTTGATGTTTTGATAGTCGCTAAGAGTTGCTACGTGCCATTATGTAGTAGCAAAACTTTCAACCATTCGCAAGCACCATCTGATTAAAGTTCTCATTTCCAAATGGAAACTTTTCCCAATTAAAGTTGATGCACAAATTTCTCCATTTGCCTCCCGGATGAGCACCGCCAGCACCCCAGATGGGCGCTGCCTTCCAGTGAGCACAACGCATTATGTCCAGCAGAATAGAGGACTCAGTGCTCTATCTATGCCTTTAACTGTGTATGTGTGGGTGTTTTTTTGTGTGTGCTTCTCCCTTCACTATCAGAAGGACACTTCAGTTCATTCAGGAATGAATCCGCCCGGTTTGGTGTTAGGGTAGGATGGAAAATGGAAAAGTACGGAACAAAATGAAGGACTTTTCCTTGGTGCTTGTGAGCAAATGACAACATCACTAGCCATTGGTGCTTCCTAGGCACTGATCGAGTACGACTGCCAGGAGGATATAGAGAGAAGAAGCAACACTACAGCCAGGTTCATCACCAAGGATGGATCTTTTGGACGAATTGAGCCTTTTCTTTCGTTTGTGTTTCACGTAGCATTGAGAAGCCTGCTTCTTACTCCAGAAAAGTGTTGAGTTCTCCTCCGCAACTCTCCTCCCATCTCTTAAACTCTTTTTCTTGACTCGTTAGAGTTAATACTTCTTTTCCTTTCATTCCTATCCAGTCGGTTAAAGTTCGTTTCCCTGGAAAAACGATGGAAATCAGGCTGATTTGGAGTCTCCTGACGACGTACAACTCTTTCTTCGGTGTATCTGCGCACTCCCGTACCCTTTTCCTTATACAAACCAGAAAAAGGAAAAGTGTCTATGTTCCGGAAGTTTTTCCCTGGCAATGGTTCAAAGTGTTCTGCTGCTGTTGAGGGGGGAAAAACCCCGGTCAAAAGAAAACATGCTCAACGTTTTCATTAAGTGTTTATTCTCAACTTTTCTCGCCGTTTTATTGTTTTGTGTTGCAGCTGCAGCTTTTTATTTGTGAAAAGTAGCTACAACGAGATGGGTGGTACGATTATTGTTGCTTTTACAGAGAAGTTACTTTCTTTGATCGATTTTTAACAAGAAGCGAAGTGTTTTTTCTCTTCTAATTGAAGGTGTACTAAGGCGTGTTTTAATCCTTTTAGGTGCTCAGTAGTTAGAGTGCAATATTTGTTTTTGTAGTTGCTTGAACAGGATAAACAAGCAGCGAAATTTGTCGTACCATTTGGGTCGGAACTGTTTGCTCTGCGAACTAATGTCAATAAAGATGTATATAAAGACCATGGAGGTCGTTTGAAGAGCTTGGAACAGGTATAGGAAGCTATGAAAATTCAAGCTCCAAATGTTGGCCTTTTGACTTGAATGCCATTGAAGCTTTATGTCGATTCACCTTCAGCACAAATGTCGCCGCATGCCAGAACCTTGTGTGGTAGTTCACCCGAGCCGTGCGATAAGCGAGCTGAGAAACAAACCTTCTAGAAGGTGTGGTGCACGATCGTATATAAAAATAAATAAATGTTGCGCCATAATGGTTCTAGTTTTATCGATACTGTGTGGTGTAGCGTTTTGGGAGCTCTTAACATCTCCTTAGTATTGCTGCTGGTAGCTGACTCTGCACTAACCGCACTACTACCAGAATGGGGCTGTGTGCTGCAGACTGTGATGGAAGCACCAAAAAAAAACTCATTCTCCCGGAATCACTAGGCAGTCACTTAGACGATGAATGCGAAATTCAAAAATTTATGGCACATCATGACTGGAGGAAAACGTTTTAATCGCGTACGCAGCAAACAACAGCATCAACCATAACGATGATGCTAACAAAAGTTTCCCCTTTTTTTTGTTTCGCCCTCTTCTGTTATGTTCGTTTTGCAATTTCGTAGCCACGCAGTTACGCGGTCCCGCGAGCATATTCGTTTCAAGTCCGGCGCGATAAAAGCTAGAAAATGTGACTGTGTATATGCAGCGAAACTATGCAGGGAACGAAGAGCAGATGAAGTGTACGGAATTTCTGCGAAGAATGTCAATTTACGCAGTGTGCATGTGTGTGTGTATGGTAGTATGTGGAAAAAAATTCACGTGCGACAAGGATACGCGAGCTCGTATATTCTTAAATAGGAGTGATATGGTATGATATTTTTCTTGCGGAATGTACCAGGCGCGCGCGTTCTGAGCGAGCTCGCAACCCCGGGAATGTCATGCCCGTGAGAGTATTGCGGGAACATAAAAGGGGAAATAAAAATATTTGTCAAAATTGCGATGAAAGTTGGATATGGTAAACCGGCTGGCTTTGTGCACATATATGGTCCTATGGGGCCAAGTAATACCACCAGCTGATGCTCTTATTATTCGAGGCAGTGGTCCTTCTGCTATATTTCATTACGCAATTGTTAAGTATTGATTCGATAAAGTAAAATAAATTAAGTAATCTTAGAAGGATAATAAGAAATAATCTCTAGAACTCTGTCAAGAAAGTTTCATCATCTTTGGACAGAGTCCAAGTCTCAATGGAGTATGTGAGTACTAGGCCTATATAGGTTCTATACAATCCAAGCTTTGACAGGTGGTATGAGTGGAGAAGTACACTCAGACTTCACAATTGTATCCCCATGAATTATGATTATATGAGAATCACAGATAAAACAATATTGCCAGATGATATCACAAACTTTATCTTGCGGGTTTCATTACTTCAATACTTGAGAGAAATGATATCCAATATTTGTAATGAATATTGGGTAATTTGTTGGTCTTTGAAACGTAGCACGTTTTTCCACCAAGAAAAAACTTTTACACTTCAATAGAAATATTTGCACAGACTACCCGCCTGCAAGCCAACATATAAATCGATATTATTGAGAAAGTTTGTTCGTTGGAACTTTTTGGCGAATCATTATCGCTCGCTCGCCCCCCACTCTTATTCACCCCGGCGGCAGCAATACATATTACAAATCCTTCTTCATTACTCTTAACATATCAATATCAATCATTTCGCGTCACGTCGCGAAAATATTACCCCGGCATCCTGTACGCTTCCAATATGCAGTGGAAAGATACATTGTCGTGGTTCACGGATTGGACGCGGTATCAGAATAATTTATGTTCATTTCCTTGCAGCCAGCGGTAATGATCGTGCCTGGCCGGATAATCAGCGTTATATTACTTCTCGCACTTGTTAGCTTCTGGGTGTGTGTTTGCAACGTTTGCTCGAGTGCGGTCGCTGATAAATGACACACCAGATAGAAAATGCTGCACACAGCCATATTGAATATCGGGAACACGGTATGCAGCACGATATGCAGCAACAGCTATCGGAAGTCGTGTGTCGCTCCTGGGGGGAACTTAATTCTACTGCCATTAGTAAGAATGGTGGCTGTTGTGGTTTAGTTTTCTTTTTGAGGATGAAGTTTTATTCCTTCTTGAGTCAGCCTTTTTTCGGTCGTAAATTGTAAAGTTTACGCAGCCAAATCAGATCTGGCTTTTTGGGATGGAAGCTGTTGCATGTTGTGCTGGCATCGTGGCGCAAAAAGCATTTTTGTTTATTTCTTAGAAGCCTTTAACGCCGAAAGGAAAGCAGAGTCCTTTAGAGCGTCTTTAAGCGATCCAGGCAAAGACCGTATCGAGTCTGCTACTGATATGATATTAATGTGCATGCTCAGAAAATGAAATCTTTGTGCAGTGTGCTGGAAGAGCGGCCGAGACGCGGTGGTGTTATTCCCCGGCGGAAGATCGGTAGCAATTTTGCTTAACAACATTTGAGCTGCCTCTGTCAAGCTCAATCTAAACGTAGACGACGCTGTTATCCGAAACGCACCGGCGGCTTGTCGGTCGTTCGCAACAGGGATAAAACAGTTTCAGTTTCACGTGCACTCTACGTCTCTCCATTCGTTCGCAGAATAAAGGTCGTGTTGTTTGGAGACGTGAGATGCTCGGGTTCGCGGTTTCATCACCATTGTTAGTGATACGCTGATGTCCGCCCGCGTGACGTACGAGGCCCGGGTTTGGCCAACGACTGAAGTGCATCTTCATTAGCCGGGCTCGGGGTTTTCGAAACACTCCGCTGCAATGCCGAAGAAGAATTGCATCCTTTATAGCAGACACCGGTAGCAGACGCCTACCAGACGATAAAGGCGTGCGATCGCCCCGCATTGGCGCATTGAGGATATTAAATTAAATTAAATTAAATTGAATTACAAAATGAGCCGATATAAATAAGGGGATCGTTGGTGCAAACGGGTTCGGTAGGTGGAGAGTGTGCGATTTTACGCGCGAGGGTGATGGAGGTCTGCTCGTTGCAGACGGGAAACACGAGAAGAATAAATAGGAAACGAAAGCGACAGCACGAACGGTGCGCAACAAGATCCGTCCCGTACGGAGAGGCTGAGTTTGCCTCCATCCAGAAACAGCTTCTTAACCGTGGACAATGGCACACTCTGGGAGTGGAAGGTGGCCGTGCAGCATCTTGAAGCGGTGGGAAAATTGTCATCCATCCGGCGTGGCTAGAAAATTGCTCCGGCCACCGCTACACGTAGCAGCACCATCGGACGTTTCACTTAATCGCAGAGTGCAATTGAATTCCTTCGCCAGTGTCTGTGCCTGGTGCTTCGGTAATGTTGATTGTTTCCAAGGAAATAGAACGGCAGCCGGCCGTGCTGAAAAAAACTATAATTTAAAGCTCACGCCCTCCTGTTGGACGATTTTCCCGTCGCGTAGTGCCTTTTTTTTACTCTCTTTCGGATGGCAGTAAACGCTGGAACAGGAGCATCGATGCCTCCACCTACAGACAGGTTATTTGTTGTGTGTTTCTTGAGACGTACCCAGTGCGCCAAGCCAAGTGGAATGTGTTGCATCCCTTTATTTTCATCCTCTATTTTGTTCTCTTACTGCTGGTCTCGCAATCCTTCGCTAATGGACCCTTCCGCTGGAACGTCAGGATGGCGTCGCGCATCCTTGCAATAAATATTTTGATTTGCTATTAAAATTCCGCGGTAAACAGAGTGCCGACAATTACCTCATACACACACACCCAGCATGCAATCCGGGTCTGGTAGGGATGGTTTGTTGGGCGACTGTGGCGAGGCAACCAGGGCAACAACGAGGAAAAGTGATAGTTATGATCCGGTTCATTGGTTTTGTGGTTTCTTTCTGCTTTTATTAGAGTATTATAGTGTGCGATGTTTTTTTTTTCTTGAAGTTATTTTGCTCGTATTGATCGATTCACAATCCATCCAAGTTGATGAGGAACTCCATTAAACGATGACGAAGGATCATAACTGCTGTTCGGTAGGTGGAGTGGCAAGGAATGGCAACAGGCTGATGCTATCATGTGAGCACGATCGATTTGCCTTCAGACGACCTTGCTAAAGGAGCTCATTTTTTTTTCCTTTTCCGTTCCCGTTTTCAACTCTGGATTTATTTTGAGAAATGTGTTAAAGTTTTATAAATTTTTGACTTCCTTCTGTGTTTTTATTGGTCTTATTTCCTTTCCTATTAAAGTTTTTATATTTTAACTTTTACTTAGTAATTTAAAGCTTGTTATTGTTCAAGCGTTAAAATATTTATAAATATAAACTTGTTTCAGTAGATATCAATTGACATTCTTTATCTATTTTGTATCATGTTTGCGTTATTTTACTTCTTACTTATATTTTTTTGCAATTTGTGTGTTTTATAACTTTTTAATGAAATACTACTTTATTTCACTACAATGTAGAAAATAAAAGATAGTCACAGTTTTCTCTGGTCGTAATACAGTTTTACAAATTGAAACAACTTACTACAACTATCCGACCATTGCATGATGGGCAGTCAAAGCGAAGTGGTCGTAAAAAAGTGGAAAGTCCGGTACAGGGAAGGAAACTCTTCGCACAAAGCGTTTTTTAATATCAATCTACTATGGAAGTGAATCAAGTAGATTCGAGAAACGACTTCAACAAACTTTCCTCCGTTCTTTTTCCGGATCAAAAAGAAGGGCTACAAAGTAAAACAATGAGAGCAAAAAACACATTTAAATTGTACTTTGGTCGCTGTATTTCAGCGGGTGCAGAGTTGCGTGCAAAAGAAGTGTCTGCGCAACCTGTTTCCCTCCGGCAATGGTGGTGTATTTGGCCAAGCTAAGCTGTAGTACAAGTTTTTGGGTGAAAATTACTACCGACACTTGACTGCGAAACTGCTGCACCTCTGCGGTGTGCCTCTGGCTCTCTCTCTCTTCCTGTCTCTATCCCTCTTTAGGTTTGCTGACCTTCCAGTGTTGTCGGCGACCAGCGCTATTTTCATTCTGCATGCTGCAATGCAGTGTCACCCGGGTGCAATAGCATCGGTTACGGAAGCTAAGTAACTTTGGGTATTTTTATTCGCATTGCGATGTACGATTTCATTTGGAAATGGTACGTAGTGGAAAGTACAGCAAGTGTTACATGAGATGAAGAAACAAAAGTCGATTAAAGCGCGTGTAATGGCGGCTGTCGGATGCAATTGTGGTACACCGAATATTGAACGGAAAGTAGTTGCGCAAGAAAATGCTAACGTGGCAAATCTAAACGTAATGGCATCGTTCGGACAGCTCGTTGTTCAATCGCTGTTGGGACATGTCGAGATGGTGGAATAATGGTTGTTAGACGTGCTTGTAATTTTACGACTAAAATGTAGGTAAACTCGTCGACAAGACCATCGCTGTAATTAGCACTGCAAATCACCAGAACCACAGTTAAGCTTCCTTCATCGGGCAAATGGAATGACAGTGAAAATAGTATTAAAAACGCAAACTAC
>KB664277.1:3319777-3435235 GCA_000349025.1 Anopheles minimus
GGCACCCGATGTATCTATTTTCGCTGCGGACGACACACACAGAGAGTGTGCCGATATGTCGATAATCGATTTGATCTATAAAGTTAACAAGAACGCCTCCAATTAGTATTTTCATACCCATAAAAACGGAAGTTTACTTTAACAAACACACACACACGCAGCATGCAATCCGGGTCTGGTAGGGATGGTTTGTTGGGCGACTGTGGCGAGGCAACCAGGGCAACAACGAGGAAAAGTGATAGTTATGATCCGGTTCATTGGTTTTGTGGTTTCTTTCTGCTTTTATTAGAGTATTATAGTGTGCGATGTTTTTTTTTTCTTGAAGTTATTTTGCTCGTATTGATCGATTCACAATCCATCCAAGTTGATGAGGAACTCCATTAAACGATGACGAAGGATCATAACTGCTGTTCGGTAGGTGGAGTGGCAAGGAATGGCAACAGGCTGATGCTATCATGTGAGCACGATCGATTTGCCTTCAGACGACCTTGCTAAAGGAGCTCATTTTGTTTTCCTTTTCCGTTCCCGTTTTGAATTCTGGATTTATTTTGAGAAATGTGTTAAAGTTTTATAAATTTTTGACTTCCTTCTGTGTTTTTATTGGTCTTATTTCCTTTTCTATTAAAGTTTTTATATTTTTACTTTTACTTAGTAATTTAAAGCTTTTTATTGTTCAAGCGTTAAAATATTTATAAATATAAACTTGTTTCAGTAGATATCAATTGACATTCTTTATCTGTTTTGTATCATGTTTGCGTTATTTTACTTCTTACTTATATTTTTTTGCAATTTGTGTGTTTTATAACTTTTTAATGAAATACTACTTTATTTCACTACAATGTAGAAAATAAAAGATAGTCACAGTTTTCTCTGGTCGTAATACAGTTTTACAAATTGATACAACTTACTACAACTATCCGACCATTGCCTGATGGGCAGTCAAAGCGAACTGGTCGTAAAAAAGTGTAAAGTCCGGTACAGGGAAGGAAACTCTTCGCACAAAGCGTTTTTTAATATCAATCTACTATGGAAGTGAATCAAGTAGATTCGAGAAACGACTTCAACAAACTTTCCTCCGTTCTTTTTCCGGATCAAAAAGAAGGGCTACAAAGTAAAACAATGAGAGCAAAAAACACATTTAAATTGTACTTTGTGTCGCTGTATTTCAGCGGGTGCAGAGTTGCGTGCAAAAGAAGTGTCTGCGCAACCTGTTTCCCTCCGGCAATGGTGGTGTATTTGGCCAAGCTAAGCTGTAGTACAAGTTTTTGGGTGAAAATTACTACCGACACTTGACTGCGAAACTGCTGCACCTCTGCGGTGTGCCTCTGGCTCTCTCTCTCTTCCTGTCTCTATCCCTCTTTAGGTTTGCTGACCTTCCAGTGTTGTCGGCGACCAGCGCTATTTTCATTCTGCATGCTGCAATGCAGTGTCACCCGGGTGCAATAGCATCGGTTACGGAAGCTAAGTAACTTTGGGTATTTTTATTCGCATTGCGATGTACGATTTCATTTGGAAATGGTACGTAGTGGAAAGTACAGCAAGTGTTACATGAGATGAAGAAACAAAAGTCGATTAAAGCGCGTGTAATGGCGGCTGTCGGATGCAATTGTGGTACACCGAATATTGAACGGAAAGTAGTTGCGCAAGAAAGTGCTAACGTGGCAAATCTAAACGTAATGGCATCGTTCGGACAGCTCGTTGTTCAATCGCTGTTGGGACATGTCGAGATGGTGGAATAATGGTTGTTAGACGTGCTTGTAATTTTACGACTAAAATGTAGGTAAACTCGTCGACAAGACCATCGCTGTAATTAGCACTGCAAATCAGCAGAACCACAGTTAAGCTTCCTTCATCGGGCAAATGGAATGGCAGTGAAAATAGTATTAAAAACGCAAACTACCCCTCCGAGAGTTTGCAACGGAATGCTTCCTTTTGGCGTGTTTTAGAGTTGATAACCCGTCCCATCGCATAAGAAAAACGAGGCTCGTAAAAGCAAAGGCAACAGCTCCACAGTACAATAATACTTGATGGTCGCATTCGGAATTGTAACGTGAGGTGCAGTGCAGTACGGCTAATGATGATGCAGCCAGCTGTAAATACAGGATTTATTGCCGGGAAGGACATGGCTCTGTTGCGTTTGTGTCTAGTGCATAATTATGACGTTACATTACATATCTCCGGGGATACGAGTGAGTTCTGGAGGGTAGCAGATAGCTTTAAGCATAAGACCCTTCCCCTTCAATTAGACCATTTGTAGCTGCGAGGGTTAGGTAGCAAGAAGATGGTTGTAACTATATTCTTTTCGGAGTTCCACGGATGTACTTCCCATGAAACGTTCGATGCTTTATGCAACAGGTGCGTGTTCGTGTGTGCAAGTGACGATAAAAGCACGACGGAATTATGGAAGAAGCAGGCGTCAGTAATGAAGATGACGCCGATGACCTTTGTCTCAGCGATTCCAACTGTTTAGCCTTCAAGATATGTTGTACGAGGTTGTTGACCATTATCCTGTTTGTTGGAGCTGAAGAATACACACCCAAGAAGAAAGCACTGAAGGTTGTCTAACTTTTGGGATGCAAGAATTCGTGATGGGACGTTTCGATAGGGGGAACTATCGATTCCATCTTGGTCTGATGTCGATGAACGCGATCCATTCTACAAGAAATGGATATCATCCTGAGTTAGAAGATCTCTGCTCTCTAAGCATGTCCACGAAGAATAGCGCTTTTGTTTTGTTTTTTGCATGAGTCTCAATTTTTAATCGCTCTTTCTCGTCTTCATTAGCTGATGTTTTATATTTTCGGGTGTCTGCCTGGTGGGGGGGAAGTTTCGCCTAAATTCCCGTTCACTAACAGCGCGCCTCGTGTGATGTGTAGTTACACCCTGTTCCAGTGCGGCCTGCCCTTTCGGTGTGTGCTTTTTGGATCTCTTTCGCAAAATTAGTCTCGGCTTTTTCCCCTTTTTTGCATAAGCCGCCCGCTGGAGGCGTCAATGTCTTATCGATGCTCATAGCTCGGAAAGATGATGGTGAGGCAGAATGCGCATGAGGGTCGTAGCCGCGCGAAGGTTAGGGTCGGATCTCGCTATCTTCACCATAGCATGACGCCGCAGTCACGTGGAACGCATTAAATGGTTTTGGAGCAAAGGAAGAGTACGAGTCGGAGGTGCTTCCCCGTAGCGTGTTAGTGGCTGGTAGTAGCTGAGTTCGCAATGTTCGACGGACTTCAAAATCCGATTCGGTGAGAGATAAATTGAGAACAGCATAGAGTTCCTCCATAGTTTCAACTTTTGGCGGTCTAGTGTAAAAGCCGCGTTGGACCTCACGGTGTGTTTTGAGAGTGAAAAATTAAGACTTGCGAGTGGAACGGTTAGAGCGGGGGTGTGCTGATGGTTGGGATCTTGGGAAAAATAGGGTGTGCAAAAGGAAACTGAGAAAAAAACCGACCGGTAACTGTGCATGGTTACACAGTTTGGCTCACGCGCATTCTACAGCTGAGGTATGAAGGTAGAACCATTCGACAGGAAACGATAAGAATCTAGCTATCGTTGGAGTCGCGGGGGGGTGTTGGATTTCGCGATCTTCTCTCGAGGTCAATAACTTTGGAGTATTCAGATCGGTTAGCAACGCACGCAAGGATATCGATTGTTGGCACACAACAAACCCCGTATGAAGATGATCATAATTTGTTTTGCTTTATTGAATAGTTGGGCCCTTCGCCGTCTATTCGCAGCAGAAAATGTGCGTGGACTCGCAACAAGTGGAACAATTATTTCTCACGTGTTCTTCGTGCCTGTTTCGGCGGAGTTCCACGTAAGGTCGTTGACTGTCATCGCTTATTGGTACCTGGGGCACAGCAACCTGTGAAGACAGATAGGGCATTTGGAAGCATTAGTGGGCTGGGGAAGAGAAAGAGAAAACTAAGCACCGTTCATCGAAGCTGTCAGAGATTCCACAGTTCCCGCAAAGTCATCGATAGAGTCGAGGTCGCTGTCGAGGGTCCGCGAAGATATTGGAGGAGAAAGAAAAAACACAAACGTCTGTGTGTGTGTGTGTAGGCATTCTACGTTCCTTCCGTTGCCTTTATTTTCGGGTTTTCTTAACACAATCTTCAAGAAGCTCTAGTTTTTGTGTCCACTTTCCTTACCCCAAATGCCCCATGGTCTCTCCACGTGGTCGTTTAGGTTTTGCGTCAACGCACCAGCGCTCGCGACTGGGTTGTGTTCATTGACAAAAATCGATTAGCTTTTTCCCGCATAGGTTGTTGTTCTGCAACGCCGTGGACCTTGAGCGTTGGTGATTTCGTTAAATGCAAGGAAATTAAGCTCTTTGAGGAGGGCCGTTGCCACCATGTTGGGTCTGCGGTCTTGGACCCCAGGCATCAACGTGTGCGGGGAACATGGGAGGGATGTGAATGCGTTCCAGAGGTATCTCACGTTTGTACAAATAGAGTCGTAGTAGGGCGTGGTGGACATGTGAGATTCCCGTCGAATGGTTCCTGGCGAGTGTCTTCGGATACGTTCTGATCGCTCAGCCATATCAGGTGCGGCTTAATTTGATCTAGAATTACGGAACCAGTTGCTATTAGGTCGTACCGGCATTGATTGGAGGAAGCAATTCTTAATTTCAATCAACCGAAGGTTGCCGTGATGATGTTGGAGCAGCTAGCAATTTCCACCCCAAAATAATTGACCATCAATTGGCTCCGGTAGCATGTTATTGGACGCTTGGGACCTCGGTCGGTGTTCGGTAGGATGGGAATTGGAATTCCATGCCCTCCATCTGGGATACACAAACTCCCCCCCCCCTCCCCCCACCGATGTGTGTGTGTGTAACGTGCGCAAGGTGATGTTCGTTCTTGTTAACTTTATAGATCAAATCGATTATCGACATATCGGCACACTCTCTGTGTGTGTCGTCCGCAGCGAAAATAGATACATCGGGTGCCCGATCGTGCCGGGGGTTTGGGAAAATGGGCTCCCACACCAGCTGGTGATTGAACCGATCATCGTTACCGCGATGACCGTGCGCTGTTCGATGCGTTTCGTTGTTTGAATAGCTGTACTTTAATTGTTTGACCAGCGACAGGTTTCGTCTTCGGGGCCGCGGTTCTGTGTGTACACATTAACAACTAAACATGTTTTCTATCGATGGCGTGCGAGTGAAGCTAATGGTTTGACGTTTTTCTGTTTTTCTCTTTCTTGCTCTCTGCTTTTCCTTCCCAGGTGAGTCTCTGATGTATTGCGTACGAGAACGGAGTGGTTGAGTGGCCGTTGGGTGAGAATTTCGACACTATGATGTAAAATCGACGGGTGGTAATATGATTGGAAAGCGAACAGTGTGACCGAAAGAAGACCCCCTTCTGGTCGGATGACAGACGACGATAAATGTTTCGTAAAACAAGAGGTAAAAATACATTGACGACAAAGCATTGTAGCGATTATTAGTTTGTTAGAGCGCGAAATAAATTTTCCCGATAAGTGCAGCTGATAGAAAGACAAAATATTACCAACCTCAATTTGAAAGCCCCAGAATGAAAGTCCTCTAGGAGGCACTCACGAGGGCGCACATAAATACATAGAACGAAATAGTAGGGGATAGGAAAAATAAGCATCCCTTTAATGGTGGCACGGAAAAGACCTTAATTACTGACGACAGGGTCGGTTCAGTGTGATCATTAAGCTTACAGGCGCCAGGTGATGATGATTAGATGGCGTGCGGTTGGGCCGCGAACAGCACGCGACTTTGTACAGCTGGCCGCCCCCGGGGAAGCTGATTAAAATTTCCCTGTGTGTGCGGTTTGGTAAAGGGCGCAGCTGGCAGTGGCCGTTTTCCAGGAAACTGTTATTCTGACCAGTGCACGCAAACGTTTTCGATCGTAAGGATCAAACGAACACTATGTAGCGGTACCACCATGAGGTCATGGGAGTCCGTTTTGGGCGCACTGTGTGTGTTTGTGGTTCGATCGAACTTACCGGTTTGTTGTGACCGATTGTGGGCTTTTAGACGAAAAGAAATGGAAATTTAATTTAACACTCAGCCCAGCTAGACGGTAAAGTAATTACGCAAACGTTTCTATTAGCCTGGCGAGATCTCATTTTCTGATTTCTGACGTGTATTGTATTTCGTAGGAATTTTCATGTCAAGTTTCATAAGAAATGGACTGAAGTCTGCCATGTGTTTTTCCACCGGAAAACCAATTGATTTTTATTATTTGTAGAAATAAATGCCACGAACTTGGTAAAGCGCACGTTCCTGGAAATGTGTTAAGTATATTCGATTAAGATTCGACGAAGTATTCAAGTACATGTAATACGATAGCATCTCGACCGGGTGCCAATATCGGTGGCTACGATTCGAAGTTCGTGCATATCCCGCTGTAGAGTAAAGCACATTAAATGGGTCGCGGGATGTAAACCCCGCGGAATCTTGGAGCCGTAAAACCTGATGAAGAAAAACACGAGTATTAATTTGTTCTCAAAAGATGACGATGCTTTAGACACGGCTAAACGATGTGAGCCGAAACTGAATGGAAGCTGCCATGGAAGTGATTGGTTGTTTGGAATGTAGTCCCCTCTCCGCGGGGTAATTGATACGGCTACGAGAGCACTTACTTGCCTAAGCTTTTGACTCCCGTGACAAGTGAATAACCATGTTGCTTGACGCCACCGGTCTATCATGAAGTGACTTACTGTCGTGCCATATACCATTCGGGTTCCTATCCCCGGTGCTTAACGTCACCAGGAATTTGCGCGTAACTCAAGACTTTGATGGATTCGGGGCGGAAGTCACCAGAGTTTGCGTTTTATGTTAGCTAGCGCTGACAACGTCACGGGTGAATAGCTGATTAATGGAGCATATGGATGGTTCATGGGAGGGGTGAGACTTGTACCAGTAGTATGATTACCATCCACCACCCATCGTTGCTGCTGACCGAGATTCTACCGTAAATCACCCTGACCATGTGACGACGAAGACACACGCTGTACGATGATGATGACGATGGTTTAATGATGATGTTACGCCACAGCTCAGTAATAAGACCTAGCTTCCATCCATGATGCTACGGGAGCGTCTGGGGGAAGGTTTTACGCAAAGCTCACAAAACCCTATCGAAGCGTAACCCTTGCGGCTGTGTTGACGTTTGCCAAGCGTGTGATAATGCCTTCTGTGATCTTTCGCATTTGTATGTGCACGTTTGGGTCTGTGGTGCGCCGAGAAGTACCACGTGTACACCGAAAGGTCTCTTCTCCACTTCGGTTGCATCATGGTAGGTTTTGTGGTTCCTTCTTGACGAGACATCAATCAAAACCACCCCATCGGTGGGGGTGGTGGTGTGTAGTGAAGATGCTGAGGAACTGACCACATGATGACGAACAAATGGTGTGCGTGTGTGTGTGTTTGTTAAAGTAAACTTCCGTTTTTATGGGTATGAAAATACTAATTGGAGGAACGAGATATAGGAGCGACTTAACGACACGATCTGATCGCGTTGAAGAGGAAGACACTAAAAGGCAACACCAGCGATGAAAGAGATATTCCCTTTTTAAAGAAATTGATTTACGATGTGTTTTGCCCTACCGTGCTCGTGTTTGAAGGTCTCCCGTGTGCATCAATAGAAAAGACGCGTGACATATTGCATCACAGTGCAATAATTCTTTTCGTGTGCCTCAGCTGATGCACCTTTAATGTCATGTGCGGCCGATGTAATGTCCTCAAACACACGATTACGCTAGGCTTTGAATGATGGTGGAAAATCGATATAATATCCACTCTGCCGTATGACACCTTTTCACACTTTACTCGCGTGGTTACGTTCCATCGGGGTCCTCCGGTTACGACTACGAACCCGAGGAAAACCCCATTCCCGCCAAGGGTGGGGAAAATGTCATCCCACACGGGGGAACATTGGAACGGATACAAACCGCAGAAAGTTTCTAATGGACAGACCCGAAGTGTGGTGGTCTTAAAGGGCCGCACCAATCCACGATGTGAAAGTTAGCGAGATGTGTACCTTTTTCGCCCTACAGGATCTCATCAACGGGGCTAAAAGGCTTTTCGCCGGGAAAAGAGTGTGCAATTTGTTTAATGAGATTACCATTGTGCAAACCGGAATCGAACGCGCTTTCGGAACTTACCGGAGGGTAATGGAAAAGGTCACTCATTATGAAATTTTCTCTCTTTTCTACAGAACTTTCTCCTTCGCTATGGAAAAGTTTCCCAAGGACAATGTTTTTTTGAGTAGTTTAATAAAAATACTTTTCTCTTGACAATCATTAATGGAAGCCATTAATGAACGGTTAGCGTTGATTTTGGAAAAGCCTGTTGGGGTGAAAATTATTGCACCAACCACAAAATTAGATTTTTCCTTTGTGTTAACAATAAAGAAAACACACTCACACAAGCGGTTGTCTTCCTTCCGCACATTCATCAAGCAAATGGAAAAGTAACATTGTGTATGAGCAATATTTACAAAACACACCCATACCCCTGTGCAGAAGGTAGATCGTTTCACGATGAATAATCTACATCATTACATAGCACTTGTGTCGCTGCAGGAAAACGCTACGAGGACTTCATAGCTCAAACAAAACGTCCTGCCCGTTGGCTGCTACCCCGTTCTATTGTGGCCCTTACGAAATATAGACAAACTATCATCCCTTCTGGAGCGAATGGGGGAGTAATGTTATACTTTCCTAGTTGTTTTTTGTGTGTTCCATATCACTTCAATTCGTTAAATTGCTTCCCTTAACGGACAAATTCGGATCGGTCTGTTTTGGAATTGTGACAAACAACCGACTAAGCTAACCGTTTGACGCTCCAGCGGAAGTCCTGATCCTGGGGAATGGATACGGAGCACGGGAGTCGTCAAGGGAGTAGTTTTGTTTTATTTTTTGTCGGGCGACACGTTTGTGACGGTGTGCAGTGAATCACTTTGGTTGCTATGCTTTGGCAACACCTCCCCTGCCGGCGGTTTCCATGGCATGTGTGTTTGTGTGCAGGGGTGTGGTTTACCCATTACAGTGCTTTTTTTACGAAAAACAAAAGCACCACGTTGGAGTAGTGCTCCAAAATAGTGTTGGGAAAAGCGCTCCCAATGTTCGAACTAGGAATGTGTATGTTTCCTTGTCCTGGTAGAATAAATTGTAAGTCTGTCGATTTCCTGTGTCCAACCTCCCTCAATCCACCTCAAAACAGAGGACGAACACGTGCTATGGCTTGTGGACGAAAGCAACATACGAAGGGATCCTCACCCGTAGGTGCCTAGTTATATTGAGATTTCGCTTTTGCCATTTGTGAGGTTGGTCTATTTTGTGTGTTTTGTTGCCTGGTGTGGTCCGCCATGGGACAGCTTCAGTATGCTTTCAATCGATTTCATTATTTTACGTCGGTGCCTCTTTGGTAGATATCGACACATGAGCATCAGCACACATGGAACAAAGTGCTTTGGAAGAATTTGTGCTTCCGGCACCGCTAGTAAGCATCCGTTTACACTTATGTAGACGAGTTACAGCTACTGCTAGCACATGTCCTCTTGTCCTCTGTCCGATATCCTCTTGAGTAGGGTGGAAATACTTTTTATTGGAGCACTCAAACCCAATGTGACGAACTACGATTAAAGTCCGATCCATACCGGCCAGCACAAAATGGTGTTGGAGCTCGTATTTTAAAAACTATCAGGACACCTGAAATAGTTCTCCGTAGCAATGAAACATTGGAAAGCATTAGTTAGAACTCCAACAAATCCAGTTTTTCTTCAAAAAGATCACTGTAAGCTAGAGGAACACAACGGGATTCTACCATTCCAAATTTTATCTCGTGTGCAAAAAAAAAACCCCACATTCGACCTCCAACGTGTACCTAACGGGAACGGATTTATGTAAATTTTGAACATAAACAGGTTTGTTTCGAACGAGCTATGTGACCCGCATCTTCCCGAATTCGCCTCAAATGACACTATTGGAAACGGTTCGACTCTTACACCGCATCTTGTTTGCGGTGGAATAAAAACTTTGCGATGCTAGAAATAGTTCTACGGGTGGCGTTCCAGTTCCATACTCATTAGAGCAGGCTTAATAAGCGTACGACGCACACACGCACCCCATAAATCATCCTCAACGTCAATCATTCAATTTGCCTCTTGACACCTTTCTTACCTTCCGGAGTGGTAGTGTTGTTTCGTTGCGTGCTAGTTGCACAAACGCCGCTGGACCGGAAGATGCACTTACAGGCGTATATATATTCTGATGAACGATGAGGTTTGATGCGGGAATAATGATTTATCGTGCTCTGGTACTATTGGTCAGTGTTGGAATTACGATGGTCTTATGCTATGCTTCGGGTCGTTAGAACCGGTTTAATATTATGTCTTACCGATATCTCTTATTACAGTTCTTGACATAGCTATACGAACATTAGGTTTTCATAAAACAAAAAAATTAAAAGATAAATGAGAATGATATTTCAAGAATTTATAGGAATTGAGGAAATATATGTTTTAATAAAATCTTTCGATCTCCAAAGACATTAATTAATGATATTCTTATATTTATTGTACACACTGTACTATTGATTGGAAGTGCAAGATTGTAACGGAAGTACCGGAATTCCGAACCGGGTTCCATATCCGGAGGGTGTCAATACTGGTGTTTCCTTATGCAGGCGAGCTACGATAGAGCCATTTGTAGCTTAATTTAATGCTGCATACCGCTTTTAAGAGAATTACTTGATGCTATCGTGCTATGGAAACGTCAGTCATAATGAGAAAGATGCCTCATTGTTTTGTAAAAGTTTATCCAACATTATTTAATTCCTATCCTTTCCATTCCTTTCCGCTTTAGAGAAAAGGGAAAGTACTATTACGTTGGGAAAGTACTCGATCAGTTGATCGTGCCTTACTTTCTAGGGCCCGAAGCATCTTCGATGATTGTGGAAAAGAATTTCATAGGCACCATCATAGAGGAGGAAGATGAAAGGTCGAGATAGAAAGAAGACATTATAGAATATCGATCATATTTCATCGATCCGATGAAAAGTAGAAGGCTTCCTGTGTACACCCTTAGGGGGAAGGTTTGATGGGCTTTTTATTTGCCCTTTTTTTTCTGTCTTTCTATTTTATGTCCAGTACAACCTCCCCTAGCAGAGGATAAATCCACAAACCAGCATCGTGAGAAGATGTTGTACTGTGATAGAAAGCTGATGTTGCTGTTACATAAATTCATGATGAGATAAAAATTTGAAGCAAAACAGGTCAGATGGAAACGATTCAGTTAATCGATGTTTGATACGAGATAGTTTCGTTTGCGTGATACTCGCGTGCCACCTACAGCAGACAGACAGACAGGCTTACCTTTTTTCCGTCTTCATAGTAGTATTGATTAAGCCGGTTCGTACCCAGATATCCGGTCTTTGCCTTGCGTCTGTAGTTCGGCGTGTTAGCCAATTCCTTCACCACCCAGTGGAAATGAGGAAATGAGTTTCCTCGTCTTCCTGGTGGGTGTTTGTGGCCGGTTGATTGAAAGTAAAGTTTTCAATCCATGTCGGACGACTTTCTTGCCTGATATTACGTGGAAGGAAGACGATGACCTGTTTGGGGATCTCATGGGTCGTTGCAACAATGTAACCATTGCGTGGTGTGACGTGAGTGTGAGTTCTAAGAAAGGGGTCGGAAAAATCAGTCAAGAGTCCTGGAAGGGCTGGATGGTTGGTTGCGGCTAGTGGAAACAGGGTAGACATGTTTATTTTGCTTGTTTCCGATGAACCTGACTCCCTCCCTGAAGTCGTCCGTCGAAGTCGAAGTTGTTTGCACGGACAATCTGGCTGCAACTCGCTTGGGAAAGACGCCGTTTGCGCGCGTGCTACGTTTAATTGCTGGGAAAACGCGGTGCACACACGGGAGACTATATTCACTTAGTACATTCGTTAGCGGCATATTTATCGAATGAGGCAGGGAAGATTGTTATGCGAATGTGCGCAGCAAATAAGTTCCGTTGCTAAATGGAGTGAATTTTATGGGCTCGCTTCTGGTCGATTGGATCGAACGGCAATCGAACGCACAGCGTGGCATGAGGGGGCAGCATAACATAATCAGTCCGCGTAAAGGCAAACGAAGGTGCTCCAAATTTTCCGACTCTCGTCGTGCGATGTGTGGTGATAATTTCGTTGCCCAATTTTTTTTGTGTTGCGTTGGCACGTTCCAAGATCTTTGGCAGGAAATATATAGAACGATCTATATCATCTATTTTTCCATACCCTTCGTAGTGGCATATACACAAGGAGCGGAAAAGCAGAATGCAATGATCTAGAAGTTCGAAGCTGCTCAACCGTTTTGGCTAAATATTTATGACATGCAAATGAGGTGAAATATTTTCAATGTGGGAAACGCTGTTTTTTTTGCTCGCTTTTCTGCCCACGTTGTTCAGTTCAGTACAAGGAAAAAAACACAGTTTGAAGTATGGCGGAGGAGGTTACGAAATTGCTTCTTTCCTGGTGTGGTTTTTATTTCCTGTACCGTCACCCTTCTGTAGTGACCTCCCATTGGAGCTCTTCGGTGTAGCTCAGTTGTTATAGGCATGGTGATTTTTTTTTTTAAGGAAGACGATATTTATTGCAAAATTCAGGAAGATGGGTACAAGATATCGTCCATCATCGTGATCTTTTATTTCTGTGGTTGTCGAAAGAGAGACCTTTTGCCAATAATCAAATACCACTGCCGGTGTATTATTATCGTTATTGTATGATTTGTGTGCGGTAGTTTTGTTTGTTAAAAACCGCCGTTGAGATAAATGATCGATTCGAACTGGACAGTGGTTTCACTCTCACCGTTCGTTTATCGCCTTACCTTTTTAGCGAGTGTACTTAGCCCATGCCACTCCACTAGTGGTCTAGGCCCTTAAGAGAAGGCTAATTCTTACGTCACTCAGTGGAATACTCTGGCAAGATATGGTACTTAACAGAAGGCGATGGCTCTTTAATCTGTTTAGCTTCTTAAGACCATCAATCAACAGCGGGATCGGAGCACAATAACAAATCGGATCATACACCGCGGAGGAGTTGCTGCGGATAATTACACCAATAATGGGCATTATGCTTTCTTGGGCGAGGCGTGGACTAGATGGACTATGGGCTATGCATACTAATTACTGCTTCTCGTGGAGTTGTTGCGAGTGGCACTAATGCTGTCCCAAAATTATTCAAATCTTTACCTCCACTAAGAAGCCGCAGATTATGTGGCATGTAGTAAAAAGTGCTCGAACCGTTCACCTGGTACTCCCTCAACTCGAGCTCATCTTCAGTACAATGATACTTCCTGCAAATGCTTTGTTTTCTCCTCCCGGTGCCCTACAGTGGACATACTATCCAACGCCATTCATCAACGTCCATAGACTGGCGGGCTGGCGTAATTGTTATGGTTTAATTGAATTGAACTCTCTCTCTATCTCTCTCTCAGTAGCAGAAGTAATCGGTGGGATGAGCCACAGCTTTTCGAGCCCAGTGTTTATCTGCGCACATTCCACCCGCCTTCGTTTTGGAGTTGAATTGCTGATCTCGTTGAGGTTAGATTACTTAACCGCAAAAAAAAACTGCTTACCACCAAAGAAATGGAAAATTATGTCTTTCTCCTCGAACTCCCCGACTTCCTTCCCCTCTTCCATTACCGAATCACCGCCACCAGAGCGATCATCTTCAGCGATGGAGCGTGGGCTTTCCTTATTATTTATCTTCCCCCCAATTGCAGGCCTTCCTTTGACTTCCAACAGTGGCATTTATTGGATCAACTTTATTTGAACGTGCGATGGTTATGCAAACACAGTCTAGCACCCAATATCGTTACATTCGTGGCTTGTCAAATTTGTTTCGGTGACGTCGGGAGATCATGGCGCGCCAAAGATCGGGTTGATGGCTGTGAAAAATTAACCGAATCGCTTAACATCGGAGCAATGAAACGAATGGAGGTGCCATCTTCGTGCAGCTTTATGGTTTAATGTTACGGTTTTTTTGTTGGTTGTAGCACATTTTTCTTTTCGGTTTCGGTATTCATGCTTTTCGTTTTAACATTGGTGGAAAATGTGGTTTCATCATACGGTGGGGAGTTTTTTTTTCGTTGTTGTTGTTGGTAGTAACTGGGGCCGGTTGAATTGGATTACGGCCGTCGACATCATAACGTTGATGATGATGTTTATGATGAAATGCAATTATTTATTCGATCTAGCTCACGCCGACCCATGCTCGGTGGAAGATGGCTTAGATAATACTCGCAAGCGCCATTGTTTATATTTGACAGTGCCTGGATAAAGAACGGTGTGACGCTTCCTAACGCGTATAAAATGGTAACTTTAGCAATGAAACTGTTTTATAAAGAGTTTCGCTATGAGGGGGATGATTTGCAGTAAATTGTAATGTAATTAGATTTGTTATTCTTCGCCACAGATAACAAGATACCTAGGCAACATGCTCTGCAGGTAAAAAATGACAACAGGTTCTTATTGGAGCGTTTTTGTCATTAGGGTTGCCTAACTTTAGGCGTTTTTTCATAGCTGTTGTATGATTTACGATAGCTAAGAGCTTGTTTCTTCCTTTTAGCAGGAAAAGTTACTACCACCACTTATATCCTATATCGATATGGGTGGGTGATTTCTTGAACTAATGCCAAAGAATGCGAATAGCTTCACACAACCCAAAATGTCGCACTATTGATTGTTTTGCTGATGTGTTTTTCCAAAAACTGAGCGTTCAACGTAGGAAAGTATTTTTGTTCACCTTTCCCCGGACAAACGATCCAAAGTAAAAATGTTGGCTGGAACTATGTTATGCTGTCTGGGTGTTTTCTTCGTGTTTTATATTGGTTATTCCATCCCCACCCAGCAAGCAGCGCACCTGAGTGTTCACCACAGGGAACATGTGTACTATATTGCTTCCATAATTTACCTTTTATTTCTTGCCATATGTGTGTGCTAACAAAAAAGGATGAAATGCATGGGCAGTTATAAGAAAAGGGCGCTTTTTCTTTAGAACAGAAACACCTCACCATACTCTAGCGGTGCGGTTAGCGCTTGTACCAGCGCTCCTGGAGCTGGAAGTAAAATGCCAAAAAGCGTTCACTTCCTTCATCGGCACGCAATCTACTACAAAAGAATAATGATAAGAATATAAAAAACCTGAACAACAACCTCAGGCTAAGTCGCCGGAAAACCGCAAGGCGAAGGAAACATCCTGTACCTTTCCATCGTGAATACCCTTCGTTCCCTACCTTCCCGTCTGCTCAATGTTTGGCTACCGGGCGACCGGGAAATATGATTTATTACATTATTCAGAAGTTTATGTGAATCGTAGGACTTTTTAGAGCAGTTAGTCTACCGGCCTGATCGGTTAGCGTTTGTTGATAAAATGGTAAAGCATGTACTGCGTTGTGGTGTGATGGGTGGGCTGAGCGATTCTACCTTGATTCCTTCGTTGCGTGGTCGATCCACGGTATGAGCGGTCTCGAAGGAATGAAGCTTTCCCATGGTATACTCTTTTTCCGTGTCGGTTGACTGAGAGTCAAGTCCTGTTTCCTGTCCCTAGGAATTCATGGGCGGATGGAATTAACGAAACAACACGATGGGCGATGGGCGGAAAAGCGATTCCGTACAGCAAAATCATCAGCGTAGGAAGCTGATTAGAAGTAACTGGAAGCTCAGGAAAATAGATTTCGTTGGAAAATTGGCTTTTTCCTTTCCCTTCCTAGTACAGCTCCCTGGAGAGGAAGGAAGCTTTAGAATCATTAGCGCACGCCCGTGTTTAGTTTTCCTACTTTTCCTCAAAAAAAGACATGGCTGGTGTAAATCTTTTACGACACATCAGTGTTTGTTAACTGATAGAATATTCCCCAAGGTGTAGTACTCCAACACACGGTTTAATACCCCGAAGATCATGAAACTTCATCTGGGAGTTCAAAGTTTACGAAACAGATTTTTTGGCCTTTCGTAGACAACCGAAGTTAGTCCCGGAAGTCTACCTTAAAAGTACAAATGGAAAAGTTTATCTTTTTTTTTCTTTACTTAATGTAAAACTAAATAATTTAAGCCATTGGCATAATACACTTTCTGTCATAAACAAGAGCTAAGAAAGAAGCAATTTTTTGTCGTTTTTTATGACGTTTTATGAGATTTTTGAACAGAAAAATGACAACAATATCTGTTCACACAACGATGTTTCACGAAATAAAACAAAACTGTGAGATTCATTGAACGAAACATACACTCTTGTGTTTCACTCCCTAGATGTATCGGAATTTATTTTTTGCTTTAAAATGCACCACCGTTCCGGCCATAAATATGTATTGAAATGCATTCATGTCGCACCTACAGTGTGTTGTCACCGGTGTTAGATTAGCAGCAGCAGCAGCAGCAATATTGTTATTATCTGCCGCTCAAGTACGTAACGCGCTCATTGGCGATCATATCATGCTTGGGTTTTGCTTGTCATGAATACCATCATTAAGCTCCGCACGGTATGTCACAGGCATCTCTAACTACGAATTCCACACCTCCTCCCATTAGACAAGGGAGCGAAACCCTTTAGGGTGCAACAATTACCAATTCGGTTACTATACCGGCGCTCAGCTCCAAACGCCATTGCGCTTCCCACCAATGTTGGTGTGGCAAGAAGAGGCTTGAGACCAGAAAGAGGAGTAGAGACGGCCACTAAATTTATTATGATGCTGCTGTAGATTACACTGATAGCCTAACGCTGACGAGGATGATAATCGTGAATCGGGTAGGCAATGGCTAGAAATCATCATCGTGCTCACTATGTGGCGTTTGGCTGCGGAAACCATGTACTGACATCGAAGTTCTCACCTGCCTGCTTCTGTGCGATGTCGGCATGGCTTCCAACCTTAGTCCGCCAACATTCTCATGCACATTCCGGAGGCGTTCGCATAGTTCACCGAAAAGCCCACGGTATCCCAGCTATAATTAGCATTCGGAGTTGCATGGCATCTCTCAGCATGCCGCACCGAGAGTGAATTCGCCCTACATTCGCAATGCTGACCGCGTACCATGCGGCAGCCAAGAAGTCGAGTAGGTTTTAGATAATTAGACGTCTAAAATGTATCGTTGCGCATGGTGCCGGTTTATCACCTGCCTGCAGGAACCTTTTAAATGCTCCGTCTCTGTCAGAGTAATTGGTTTTCTTAGGAAAAGCAGCAACGCTGCCAGAACATTGTAATTCATCACTTATCGAGTCAAGAAAATGTGCAATCCAATGTACGATGCCTTGCTATCGCCACAGGAAGAAGAAAGTGCATGCAAATTATGGCTGCAAATCAGCACAAACCACAAATTGCACCATCATCATCATGCCCGGTTACTGGGGAAGCTGACGCCCTCACGTCACTGGAATAAAGTACCACATTACCTTCGTCACCTTGAGTGTGATGTATGTATGTTTGTTTTGTACATGTAGTTTTTGTAGTTGCAAAAATTGTCCCAGATAGTCTCCCCCAGGCACTGATTGCAACCGTGCAAATCAAGGGTGTTGAGTGACGATGCCGTCAACGCCATGCGCGTGTAAAAGCCGTACCGCGTGACGATGATGATGATGTGCAATGAAATGCATAACGTTGGTGAACGAAATTCTGAGCATTAAAATTATCTCTGCCTGTAGGGTCTTACTGTGTGATGTGCAGCGGGACAAGAGAAAATAAAAAATGGAGCATAGAGTTGGTTCCTTGCTCAATTTGGTAGCATGATTGAAAGAGGCCTGTATACTGGCAGCAGTGTGAAAGTGCATCATAAAAGCGGCACACCTTGCACACATTGTGCAGTAAAGTACCGAGCTTCTATCCGTCACGATCATTGAAGGGATTTTCCAACACGCTTGTCCATCAACGCTAGTTGTTTTTGACACTGGCTGGAAGTCCGTCGTATACGTCCGCTCGAAAGAATAGGTTTCTCTTAATGAATTCAGCCGTCTCTCGATAAAACGTTTTACATGGTGGATGTAGATTATTTTCAGCCAAAGTGTAACTGGGGCCCTAATGGAAAATGCTGTCATGTTATGTTAGTAGGTGTCAAACTGGAGCTGGTAACAGAGAATGCTTTAAGAAAAAAAGTTTATTCAGTAAATTTTGATTTTTGTTTTGAGAATATGCTAAAATTTAAACTGAAGTTTCCATAATTTAAGGCACAAACATCTCACACTTTATATAGACTGGCTATATGATCCTAATGGGCTAAACAAACGTCTCATGTCTGGTTTTCATTGTTGAAAGCAAACATACAATTTTGTACAGTTTACAGATCCATAACCAAAAGAGGTTATCAAGCTCTACTCCGTAAACCTGTACAAATATTTGACGCAAGTGCAAAACAGAAACATTCTGTTTGCACTTACACAACTTGAGGACCAAACCGTTAACAATAAAGAATGTACACCCTATCTGGTGTATGACAGTAATATTGTATCCCAATTCGCAAATAACCTCAATTCCACTATCTCCAATCCCATAAACGGGTTTGACATGCCTAGCACTACTTGCCTACTTTTCTTGGTGATCTTTACCCAATTCTCTCACCAGTACTGCCACGGGTTGCGTTTGTTTTTGCACAACTTGAATTTATTAATAACTCCACACCTTTACACTTTCTCCTGAGGGAAATTAAGATAGTGACACCTTTGCGCCGTGCACTGTCCACCATTGCCTCAGATCGACCGAATGGTGGAGCACTGCGTGAGTCAGAGAATTTCTGTGGGGTTTGGTGCGTCATCGCACCGGTCAGCTCACCTGCAACTGGAATGTCTGCCGGGCTGTGGGTCGATGGATAGGCTTATTTGCAAAAGAAATTGACAATCATGTCAGAATGGTGTTTGAGTTCACGCGGAACTCTGCACCCACAGATAGATTGAGTGATGAAGCTGTCAGTAGTAGACCTGTTCTGGAGGTGGGATACTTCTTGCTCTCAACTGGTTCGAGCTGATTATGATTGGCACATTTTCCTATCGATTGTGATTTGTTCCTGATATACTTCAATCTACATGCTGATGTAATGCGTCTGACGCTATCGATGGAGACGAATCGTGTTTTTCAAAGATTGTATCTTCACAACGATCTACCGTATTACTCCAGTAAGGGAGTTCCATGATTTTCATTATTTCCTCTACTAATATTTATTTTTCGTTCGGCTTTTTCTCATTTCAGGTAACGTTAGCACTTCCTCTTCGGGCGAGCGTAATTATCTACCCTAGAGTAAGAACACCCAGCACATGTAAAGCACCAAACCTTGAAGGTCTTATCGTGCTCAACGTGGAATCAATCATTTCATATAATTTTTAATTGAAACGTGAACCCATCACAACAAGCTGCAAGCGCCAAGCGTTGTGAGCATCATCGGCTCGAGAGACCTTACGAACGAATACGAATGACCACGCTTACGAAACACGTTGAAGGGGTATCATCTTCCCATTTACCTCTCGTCGTCATCGGCACGGCTCGAATGTGTTTCGCATCACCCATCATTTGGAGGTTACCTCGTGTCGATTGTTGGTGTGTTTGTTGTGTATTGAGTGCGAGCCGGGGAGGTTTTGGAGCGCGCGTTTTGGCTGAAGTGTCTAAGCGCGTGGTGCTGAAATATGCGACGATGGTAATCCCGGGGTTCATGGTAAAGCAGGGCAACTCGCGTGCTGCTGACCTTGAACATTATTATATGCTGCTCGGTTATGATGAGCACTGATCTCGCTTATGTGTTCTCGTTTCGTTCCGCTAGCAGCATACAGCTGTGCGTCCAGGCACAATAGGATGGTATTTTGTGTTGGCTGGAAGGCATCCCTTGTGTGTTGGTGATGGAAGTGTTTAGGAATTCGGCCCCGGACTGCTCTCGTCCGTGTACCGGCAATGTCCGTTGGCAATAATTTAATAATTTCGTTCGCGCGAGTTGCCAAGCGAACCGAACGTGCTGGTGGAGCCTGGAAGGGTCTGTTCAGGTTGAGCTGAAGTTGGGGAACGAATCGGTTTTTATTTCCTATATTTATTTTCAATTTCCATCCGAACGGATGATGGGTTGAAGCGGTATCGTGAGAAAAGCCATTCAATGGTGTT
Organism: Anopheles minimus; assembly: GCA_000349025.1. Lineage (NCBI taxonomy): Eukaryota > Metazoa > Arthropoda > Insecta > Diptera > Culicidae > Anopheles > Anopheles minimus. The sequence continues at coordinate 3,339,856 of KB664277.1, forward strand.
TCGATACGCTGATTTGCATGGAAGTCAATGTGAAATATTGCTATTCTTATTAACGAAAGTATCGGTTTGGTTGCTGGGGTTTGAGACATGGTCAATTTTGCTCAGAGTTTTGCTGCATTAGTGGTCAATAAGAGTATTTACACGTTAACCTTAAAAAATCTGGAATTTGATGATAATAATTTTCTGTAAAATAGTTTTATTGCTTTAATAGTTCTATCTTGACAACCGGAAATCCAAATGACATGAATCGTGAAGAATTATTTTAGTTTTGTATATGCTGTATCAAATTCCGAGGAATAATCTACCTGAAAGTACAGCAATCCCGCCTCCAAATTCATTCTCAATTGAACTACTTCTCAAAAATTGATTGATGATAAGTCATCAATCAAATGAAGTTCTGAACCGTGGGTCGATCAAGATTCAAACCTAGACCGGACATGTCACCTAGCTATACTCAACCGACAGTACTATTTGAGCGACGTTGATATAGTTCGTTCATGTAGGTATATTAAGCATCATACTGTGATAGCTGTCAAGTTTAATGTTACTGCATTAACAACTGTTATACGGAATGAATAGACATTGAAAATTGACCAAAATTGGAGAATCGTTGGAAAAACTCTGTATCTATTCTTCATTTCTTCACTGTAATTTGAACGCACCCAAACAATACCTGTTGTGGGTTTTCATACCTTATTTTTTAGAATCCATGTTGGGTCGTTTCGTTTGTTACTTAGTTACCCAATACCTCCACCCGATGGAAACGATGTGTTGCGTTTGGATTTTCACTGATTGAACCAATTACCGGATCCTGGAAATCTATCGCTCAATTCCGGTGCGCACAATCGACGTACCATTCCACCACCGTTACCTGCCCCAAAGCGCGGAGGTAAAGCTGCACAGTAAAACAAACCGAGAGACGAAAACCACCTCCGGGAAGCACGCTGACAAAGAACGATCCTTTCGGTTGGCCTGGAAGAGGTTGTTGTTCGAACAAGCGAAAGCTCGTAGATGAAAAATTAAGGAAGGAATAGGATATTGACAAAAGGAAAAAGAATAGAAATCCAACCCCCAACCTAAGAGCTCGTTGTGGTATCAACCGTTGGATCGATATCCTCATCCAGTGTTTTTTTTTTACGTTGGAGGGTACGTGATTTTTCTTGTTGAGATTTTCTTTTTTTTTTGTCGCGAACAACCTGCACGTCGCTTCTTGTATTCCGCTACGATTGGACACGATTGGACGTTCGATCGTAAAGTGGAAATTTTCAATCAAGTTTTCGCATCCTTTATCACATTCGGTGCGGAACGTGCATTTCTTGGTGCTCGGGAATTTGCCGGCTAGGATGTGTACTTCGCATACGTACAGCAACAGTTTTACATTTATAGCTTGCTGTTTGTTTCTTATTGATCAGAAATCGTGAAGAAAAACGGTTGCTTTAACCCCAAGACAAGGTGAACGTCTTGTCATTGTAACAGACCTGATTATGGCGCGTTTTCCATACACCCGGTTAGGTTTTTATAAACTATTCATCCGATAATTCCTACGAATGAACTATTCGATTTGCTCATATTTAAATCACCGATTGTTTGTTGATGCAACACCTGGCAAACACGTATCACCCCTAGGTAAAGGGCTCCAAAACTGTGTCAAGTTCACGAATCCATCGTGCCCCAGTCGTGCATCATAGGAGGAAGCGTTTTTGGCGTGCGACTCAAGCACGCAGGATGCACAACAACAATCGTTGGGGCGGGCGGACAGGTGAACATTCATGCAACAATTCACTCACAAACACACCACACACCATGGTGATGGCACACTAAAACAATGCACCGCACCTGCTCCCTGTTTCACACCGCGTCCGGTTTCTCGGCCGTTTAGACGTTGATGTTCGCCCCGAAAACATAACAGCATTATTGCAAACGCAGAAGGTTGCATTTTTAATTGCAATCAGCCCCAACAGCTAGCCCGACGGTAAAAATCCCAAACGAATGGTGGAATTGTTGTTCACCCTCCCAATGTCCCCTCACCGCAATGGGGAGGGGAAAATGTTTTTCGATGGAAATGGGTTAATGCTGGAAAAGAAGGCTTTAGAAAAGGCACACCACCCCGACAGCCACCCATGTCCCGCAATGACGCAACTGTGAACGGTGTCAGTTCGTCGTTATTTTGAGCTAGAGTTGGGAAAGAGCGTCGGTGTTGTTGCTCTAATTTTAAATTCGATTCGTTGTCGAATAAGGCCTCTGGGTGGAGGGCGCGTACCATCGTTTCGGATTTTAGTTTTTGCAACTAATTTGTTTTCATTACGGTCTCTATTGCTGCTATCTACTGGTGTGTGTCTTTGTCGATCAATTAAAAGTACGGTGTTTCTAAAGAACTCCCCATTGCAAGTGATCCCAGCAACAAGCTCGATCATCCTGCAAACAGGTCAATTTGCAAGAAGAGGGTTTTGCTTTTGCAAGAACTAATTCGTGAAATATTTCGCAAACGCGCTTGAAGCTGGAAATGACTAAAGCTCATTGCAGTTGTTGTGATCACCGTACCGAGCACAATCAATCAAGGCCAATACGGCTTAATTTGCATTCCGTTGAATGGGGCGAGGAGAATTTTATATGGCGAGGAATTTATTAACCCGTTAGTAACGCAAGCCAGGCCTTTGATTTCAAGGTGGCAGAAGTACGCTTCCGAAGGTGCGTCATGTGTTTATATTCTCAACATTTGATGTATTTCAACGAATTTTAGTTCTGTATATTACATGAATTTAGGCATTTATTGCACATTATACTGTTTTTGCTACGTTCGCCTAAATGTATGTGATGCGCATTAAAAAATTGACTTAAAAATTATCTTTTACAAATAAACCAATTGTTTTGCTTTTTAGTAATGACCTCTTTGCTACTGCAACAGTACTTCAATTTTTATGTTGTGTAGAACCTTTTGACTTCATAAAAATGCATAAATTATCAACAATACACAAATGCACAGCATTTTAAAGGTTAAAATGCAAGTAAACAACGCAAACATCAAACGATTATTGCATTCCTCTTGCATTCGATGCAGTTGGATGCCTTCCGTTTCGTCCGTTTAACCGTAGCTAATAAATTTTGACCAATGGTAATTTAGTTGCAGATTGTGTGTGCTCCGCAGCTAATTAATGCCCCCACTGCAGCAAGCATCGTCCGTCGTCGAAGGGGATCGTGAAAAGCACCGGCAAGACAAAGGCCTTTTACTCAGCGCTCAGCTTCACTTCCACTTTTCCAGGCGCGTTTCCTTGAACGCTGGTGTGACCTCAGACAGAGATTTAAATTTGCACATATATTTGGAGATATGGCGAATATGCTCATTTGCATAACCATTATTTGAAGTAAAGTCTCTACCGCATTGGAACGGAACGGTACAGCTTTTTCCAGTTGCCTGATGGTTGCTTTTTGGTCGATGGTTCTATTGAAAGTTTATGAACAGTGTTCAAATCGTCATTTACTTGCTCTTTTTCCTTCTAATGTTACCACAATCACACAATCGTAGCAAAGGCTGATAGGATTCTGGATAGGGCTCTTCTTGTAAGCCCCAACAGCGTATTCACCGTGGCAGTGACTTTACTGCTGTGATTTGAATAGTTTTAGAGTGGGAGGGTTTTTGGAAAAGCGAACTAAAAAGAGCAACTTTTGCCTCCTCACGGTGAGAATCGAGTTTTATCGGTGTAGAACACACATAGTCTACCAAACCTTCGGATGTCCTAGCTAGAGAGGAAAAGCCGTAAATGATGCTTGACGAAGGATGTTAGATGCTGTTGGAAAGCCGTGGTAAGAAGCAAGGGGAAAATTAATTGTAAATGATTCGAGTAAAAATCACATGGATTAGGCTAACGATGGTGACAGGCCCGTTTGAGCATCGTTCGGGAAGTCGTTTGTGCTAGAATCGATGATGGCAGCACTGCCACACTAGAATTAGTGGGGCTTGCAAGTTTGCGAGTACTAAATGAAAAATTTGTCGTTCCCGTGTTTCCTTTTGCTGTGGCTGTGGAGGATTATGGAATTGTGGGCACTCCCGCACCATGGGGGTGCACCATAGTGTTCTTGAGCTGGTTTGGTCAGAAACACCCGATGAAGAAGACGGTTTCAGCAGTATGTTATAAAGCTTGTTTTAATGCCCATAAAGAGTCTCATCCTTCTCAGCGCACGGAGAGTATATGGAGGCAGCTTACTGACCATTGGAACCGTAACGAATCGCCACCCTGTAGAAAGACCCCAGACGTAGCTGTGGTCTATTCGTTCTGGTGTGTTGGAATGAGAAATGTGGCGCGTTATCATCCGTTTGGTATTATTTAACATTTATGCAGGAAAACACCCTCACCAACCGACGCCGCACGGCCGATTCTGTAAGCTGGACACAGTGGTCTGATGCATATAGGCATGTTGGAGGAGTTAAGACACCGTTTCAAGGGTCACTTGCAATCATCGTTAGCCGTTGGAAGGTCGGAAACTGCTGCAGGAAGCGGCACGATCAACGGCAAAACTTTCTCCACCGAAAAGCCGTTCGCAGTGTGTTGTTTTTCTGAACTGATGATGATGCTTGGAAATCTCTGATACTTGGAGCCCTGAGGTTGAAAGATCGCAATCTAACGCGTCGCTTAACACGGCCATCACCATTAGTTACGGGGTCGGCCGTTTGTGGGAAGGCAACTAGACAGGCTAGCCATGGCGACAGCGATGGGTACGGACTGATTTCAAATAACTTCACCCACATCGTCTATATGGACAAACAGACAAAACACACACACACACGTGCACAAGTGTTCAGAGCATCAGTTGGATGGTTGAGTAGAATGCGCTGGACCATATCGTTGCTGTCGTTGTTATTCTCGTTATGTGCAGCATTGACATTTCCATCGAAACGTAAGCGAGATCCAGAAAGTACAACGCCCAGTGGAGGAGCATATGATGGATAGAGTCACCCTTTCGAAGGTGTTCACTTCCTACCCATTGCCGTCCTTGATCTTTCACAGATGGCCATTCGACACTACGCGGAACCATCGTTCGAAGGTTGTTTAATTAGGAGTGAATTAATCATGCCTTTTCTAATATGTTTGTTTGAACCATCTAACATTTTAATCCGATTTCGATTGTTTCTGCACGAGGAAGTGGTTATCAATTCCCACCGGCCAGGGTTCTCACTGGAATTAAATTAATGGCTCATGGACATTTATCTGTTTTAAAATTCCAGACCTACCACCCGGTTCGAATTTATTGAGTCAATTTTATTTCCTTTGCTGAAATTGATGAGACACTCCGGGATTTGTGCATGTTCTGAATTCATGTAAAATTCAGTAAATTTATCCCGCTCCGAAAATACCTTCTCGATAATTTAGCAGACCGGGCATGGGATGATTTTCAAGAATTTATAATCCTTTGTGTAGTAGCGAAGCTGAACGCTAAATTTTTCAGCCGTTTTTCTAAGCCGAGACACCGAAGATGAATTAAAAAATCATTGTTTGATGCTAGGAAAGAAAGAGTAAGAAGTAAGAATGATCGAAATGGGGAATGAATTTGCAATTTTCGGCACTCAAGATACGTGATTCTTTGCTGGTTTGTCTGTAGGTTACATCAACTTGCAAAAAACAACCCAGAAGCATACATAGCAAAAACGGTGCTGGTTAAATTTCTGATAAACCCTAAGTTGGCAAATTTTGTCGACTGGGCTATGGGATCCTCGTCCATGTCTTCAGAAATCCCAAAAAAGGGTTCATAAGGGTCTTATCACATGGCCGTACCAACAGGGAAAACCGGGTGAAAATATAATGACGCCGCTAGAATTTCCTTCCCGCACACGGAAATGCCTGCGCCAGCTTACTCTGAAACGGTGAAGATAAAACTGTACACAGAAGACGATGTAATGGGATATCTTGGATGGCCTTTGGTACACACAATATTTTTATTCAAAAGTTTGTGGGAAGTGGCGATAAATATTTTGTTGTTATGTGTTTTGGTATTTTTTGTTCATACATGTCTTCCAGATGCGTTGTACTCCACTAAGATGTAACCACGTGGTGTTATCGCGCGTTACGCAATTATGCTTTCGGAGTTGGGCATTTCCAAAATGATTAAAGTGATTCCGTGTGCAAATTTCGACATGCTAACGGGGCAACTGTCACGACACTAACCTTTCAGAGCACTACTGGCACTCTCAGGTCGAGGATTAATGTCCACTTGGATGTCATTTTCAAGATGTACTCATGGTGTGTCCTCATGTTTCTCATCACATTGTCCACTTGCCGAAGAGAGAGAATGTCAGCCATTTGCCAAAATTATGTCAAGGGCTCTTCTTCTCCACTCACCACCGGTGACCGATGTAAAAGTGGAAGTGAGTGGACAGAATTCGTTGCTATTTTTCCCCCATTTAATACAATTCTACTGGATTGGTTGCGAAGATTTCCATCTGCTTGTGGTATGTGTAGGGGGTAATTAATAATGCCCTTATTGTGTTGACACGATGTGCCGAAATGAACAAAAAGAAGAACACATTTCAAACACACACACAACGTGTTTGGGTAACGGTAAAAGTGTGATGAATTCCTTACATCTTTTGATGGATGGCTTCTCAACTATGGGAAAGCCGACGGTATGGGGTGGAGCAAGAAAAATTCCCTCACACATGTGTCATGTCGATGACGGCGACGACCTCGATCTTCATTTGGAAAGAATCCCTCAAGCGGAACAATCAACCCAAGAACATCTCTTTGTGGCGAGTACATACATATTTTTTCGGGGAGTTTCGTGCGGGGATATTATTAGACCTTAAACACCCAAAGATATGGGATCTTCCAATTGCTGTCAGGAGAACGGGCAAACACCGGTTAGCAAATTAAAACACACATTCCCTCCAGATTAAAACGAGCAAATCGGGTCGAAAGTTTGGGTGGTTTAATAGCACTCTGGGAAGGGGCAAAAATTAATAGTCTTCAAAAAGGAGAAGATCCACTCCGTGTGGCTCATCCTAGAACCCGCGGAATGTTGGGATCCATCCAGGGAATAAAAGCAACACGAACTCGCTCCAAATTAGCCATTGTTGTTCCGTTTGATTTCCCTGCACTGATAATCGGCTAACCTAACCTAACAATAATGATGATGACGGGCCCAATTCCCTACGTGCGTTCCGTTATGCTGGTTGTGTCTTGTTTTTGGCAGCGGTAGCCCACGGATAGGATATAGAGACTTCGACAAAAGCTGGGACATAAAAAAATCGAATCTTCTCGCCCTGAACGCTCCTTCCCCGAGCTACCCGAGTGCACCAGCTGAGTTGGCTGACCTGACTGACCGAGTTAGTAACGAGTGTTAGGAAAATTGCTCCACCAACTGAGAAGATACGTCATGTACGCTTTAAAGCTTACACGAGGTTGGTTTAACACGAAGAGAAGAAAGACGACAACATGTCGCCGGGCTAAGCTTTTGCAAATGTGCACTTTCGGAAAGATTTGGGCGGTACGTTGCGTGACGAACCATCATTACCGATGTTGGTGGTAGATCGCGAAAAAGAGAAGACTCGGTGGGCAAAACGCAATGCCTTCTGGAAATCTCAAAAGCAAAACAATGATTACATGGGTACTTTTTGGGTAAGTTGCAACTTACCGCTTCGATCTCTTTTGGGATTTTTCGTTCCCAAAATAACAAAAAGATGTTACCGTGAGTAAGCGGTCACGTAGCTTCATCATCGATCGATTCCGTTCGCCGTTCGGGTCGCCTCATTTTGGCCTTGATCCCTAGCACAACTGGATTAGTCACAAGTTGCAGCGGCTGATTCCGATGTACGCGAGCTTAAACATACATGTACTTGCATGATTGACCTCCCCCTGGAGATCACGCTATCGAGCGTGTCAGGCGTGGCGCCACTGCTGCAGGAATGTTCGACCATTATTGCTGCAGAACGATAATGAGAGAGAAATTGTCCCGAGGGCAAATCAGCACACGGTAGAGACGCGGCTTTCGCGTGCGTCAGAGTGACTACCGTCAGTGTGTTACTGTGCAGCCGTATGTGACACCGTAATGTCACTTGATTGATGGAGGTTTCCCGCGATCAATGTCCGTCCGGTAGCATGTTCCTTGTGTTCGACGATAATTGTCTACTATTCTGGGTCTTTTGATGCTACTTAGAGTTTATGCGGTAATCACGGAACGAAACGCTGACCCTTTACCGTAATCGATCGAATAGCGTATGACAAAAGGTTGAAAATTGTGATTCTAAAAGGGGCTCTGGACAAACACTAAGCGCAGGTTCATGGGACACGAAAATAGACAAACGGTGTCGCATGATCGATAATTTCGGTCACAATGTCCACCACGGCCGGATGATTAGAGTAATTGTGATACGTCCATTAGTAGTCAACAATGAGAATGTTTCCATTCTACACGGATATCCGCCATCAATTCACGGGGGACGGTCTTGTTGAAAATTCTATAAAATAATTAATTATAAAGCTTTATTTTTCATAACTTCCGGCTTGCTTATTGATTTAACTCATAATTTAAAGATATCTTAAAAAAATTGTCATCTCTTTTAACTATTTGAGGTGGAGTTGGAATAGCAGAAAACGAATGAAATGAAAAATCCACTACAATTGATCAGTCATATTCGGTAATGGTCAAATTGGACGAGGAATCGACTGGAACGGAAATAATAATGCTTTCCAAGGATTTTCTAACAGTTCGAATATTTCACACAAACTCTCCCATCTCGCTCCTTTTTTTGATTGATTTTTGTTGTGTTTGAAGTGGAGCAAAGAAAAAAGAGCAAATTTTCAATCAACGATTGTGTTTTAGCGTATGTGTTAACTGTTTTGAAAGGCCACACACTTCCTGTTCACCTTGGCCTTTCTCAATGCCAACGTTTGCCAGCGCTGCAGTGTGACAACATCATGCGCGTCTTATAATGATGGGTGTTTGTTTAATCTGTCAATCTTTATAGCTCCCTTTTTTTTCGTTATTTGCTGCAGTATGTTTGAAGTTCTCTTAGACGAACGAACCTTCCAAAAAACGAATTTCAGGTGAGCACCAATTAAAGATGCCGTCCTTCAGAACGCAGTCCGTTTGTTGGATGCTTGCGGTTGAAGGTGAACAGCTGGCGAGCATCGTTAGCATTAATCCTCGGTAATCGGCCTGTTCTGGACCACGGTTCCATGACACCAAGGTCGTGTTTTCCGATCGTTTAGTGACGATTTACGGCCTGTTGTACCTGTGGTTCCCGACCAAGAGCAACGTCTCTTAAGGTAGAATAAAAAGAGCAGGGCGCCAACCGTACCGTAAGCAAGCCATCCTTCGAACATTTTTACAACACTCGTAGGTTATGTGGGGCCACAAAAAATATACAGCCCTAGATGGCATGGAATGGCGCAGGATAAAAATCTGCCCTAGTAATTAATATCTCCAGCGCTCTGGTCATTCCGGCACTCCGTCGTAATAAATCGTAGTATCGGGCAGTGCCCATCCCTACGGGGCTCGGTGACAGAAGGCGTTGGCAACTCGAGACGAATGGCGACACTCCCCAGAGTTCGGTCTTCCGTTCCAATATCCAATATCCGGCTCCTATCGATCCCGTAGCAGAGCGGCGAGGCAAGAATGCCCCAAAGGAATCACTGGCCAGCAAATAGGATATCGGTACCTTTTTTCCCCACTCTCTCTCTCTCTCTCTAGTGAGATGTTTTCCCAACACGGTGTACCACAGTCATCGTCCTCCGGGCGGTGGCCATTGCATGCAAAAGTCTGCGTACGATCCCGTGTAACTTTGTCCAACCGTGTAGCAGAAGAAGAAAGGGAAGGATATTACTTTCTGTAACATTTTTCTGAAATTCCTCAAGACGTATCGATTTCACCTGCTGCTGCTGCTGCTGTTGAGAAGTTGGGAGGTTGTACCGTTGGCCAGGAAGGGTACAGCTTGATTACAAATCGTTCCCTAGTTGGTGTATGTTGTGATTGTGGTTTTGAGGTTTCCCGTATGAGCGGGATCGTTTCAAGAAGTGCAAAAGAGGATGAGGAGTGGGACAACAGAGGAAAGAATGTTTTTAATTCTTTGCGCTATTAATAGCCGTGCAATCTTGTCCGTCGTATTTTCCGCGTGTCTTCCCGAGCGAGGGCCAATTATAACCACCACACACACGCACATAACATAAACCTAAAGGAGTGGAGGTTGGGTGGTAAAACATAGAAATACTATCCCGCCGCGTTGGAGTCTGGAGATGTCCGCTGGGAAGTGTGGCTAGGGTTGTGTAAGAATGTGGTAGAATTAATTACCATCGGACAGTTTTATGGCTAGCCCGGATGGACACAGCGGATGCAGCTGTGCAGTTTGATTCCGCCGCGCGTTTGTGTGGTGCTTTTTTCCGTTGCGCTTGAGGCAAACCCGGTGGAAAATAATGCCAGTATTCCCCGGGACACATCAACCGCATTGAGCGAACGCATGATAAATTGTACCATCTTGGACGGGCGACGGGTTTAGCGATCGTTTCGCGAATTCAATGTGACGGTGAATCGACGCCGGCAGAAGAAGCATCAAACGTAAAACAATCCAACACGGAATGATAAACGAACGGCAACGGAAGAGAAGAACCACCGTGTACGTGAATCGATCTTCAGTTGATTCCGCCATCGTTGGTTTCTTGCGCTTCATTTACGCTTTATCGTTCGCGGTGGCTCACAGTGGTCGGGCTTGATCTTATCTCACTGTTGCTTGATGTGTGTGTAAGGTGCTTTAAACCTCATTTATAACACGGTTTAATTAGTGTCAGGTTCTGTGTGCATGTGGCGCGACAAGAAGCATTTTGTACGCGCAACCAAAATCCATTAAGCTTGAAGATATTTTCTGCTGGAATGCTGCTGAGCTCTACAGCATGACGTTGGGCGGCATTTTCGAAGAAGTGGGTAGATATTTAGATTGCAGATCAACCTCACTTATGTGCTGCTGTAATGTGTGGATTTTCTCAGAGAATACGATGATGCAACGTGGTTGCTTTTCGTCAAAGAAATCTCAGAACTGAAGCGAAGATATTAAAAAAAGAAGAAGGAGATAAAGAGTAAACATGAACAAAGCCGGGGAGACACATGGTTGCTGTTGCTAATTACAACCAGGCGTAAATTGATACTGCCCAACATTAATCAGCCGCTATTAGTCGCCTAAGTATGGTTGAAGAAATGTTTCATTATAAAGATTGCCAGCTAAACCCTGGACAAAAAGATATTAAGAAGGAGGAAAAGAGAAAGAGAGAGAGAGAGAGAGAGAAAGAGAGAGAGAGAGAGAGAGAGAGAGAACATTAATAAAATCTGTTTGTTAGTCGTCCCTTTATGGCCATTGTTGCATGATACGCGGTTGTCCGAAGCGGAACGTTGGATTCTTGGGTTGAAACCGAGCATGTCATCGGTTGGTCGGTCGCTGACATATTCAATTCACTACATGCAGAGTAATTATGCTTTAGTGTGCAGTAAACGAGGTACTTTGAACGTGGACAATTGAGCCATTTTTTTCCTTTTTCGGTTACGCAAAGCAATGTCGTATGAAGGATGATTTGTAGAAAATATATTTAATTCTAGGTTGACAGTGATTCTTTTGATTGAAGGTGTTATTTACAATTGCTTTTTATTGTATGTTTGCTGTTTCATACAAAATGAATCAAATTAGGCCAATTAGGATTTTATTGAGACAGTGTTTGGTTATAAGAAAATGTATCATTTATTGTATTTATTGGTGGGAGCAATTTCAGGTTTTCTATTATGAGTTTTAGCAATATTTTAAAACAATTATTCTGGTCATTAGGAGTTTAAACATTTTAAATGTGCCTATTTAACGATAAAATGTCACTTGCTGTCGATTTTCGTTAAATGAGTTTGCTTGCTTCACTCGATTTTTTTGTTGTTGGGACAATATTGAAATTCTATACTAGGAGCTTTTGGACTAAATGAGGACGCTAAGACGGAGAAGAAAAATGAGTATTTCTCATGCAAAATTATTGCTTTTTCAGGTTCGTTTCGTTTACAGACCGTAAAATTATTTTAATTACTAAAACACCAAGAAAATATCGTTGTTTTTTTAACTTGAAAAAACTTTATGTTTGTTTTATGTAAATATTAGGTCGAAAGACTAAAAGCAACGAACGGTTAAAACTGAAAGAGCGCAAGAAGTGTATTCTGTCGGTTTCTCACCAGGTTTCCAAAAATCGCACACACTTGTGAACCGAAAGGGGTAAATTTTGCAATCGCGCCGTGTGTAGTGCGTTGACGCTTCAGGAGGTCGATGGTTGAAGAGTTTCGCTTCGTGGAACTGCGTTGTTACCCGGTGCCCCCATCGATAGAGGCACACGGCAATGAACGCTAATTAAGATGTAAGCTTATCGATGGGTACCTGCGCTTGATAGGTTGGTCTGTGGGAACATGGGAAAACGGAATGTCGAATCACCGGCGACGGATGGTCCGACCGTTTCGTTTTCTTCATGAACGCTACGTGGTAGTGCTCGATCCTAGTGGGTCCTTTCCGGTCCACGTCAGGGTTAAGGTCGCCTTGGGACGGCACGTGAAGGTTTCGTTAAACGTACGGTTCGATGTACGGATGTTAGCCACTCATCAATTGAGGACCGTCGTCGTCTTCGATCTGGGAACACCACGTTATGCCATTGGGCTTTGGAACAAATCTGTAAATATGCGGTAGACGTGTGTTTCTTTCCCTCATTTTTCTGTTTTAGCAAATGGATAAGACATAAAGATTCAAACAAAATCATCAAAAGCGACGATACTACGATCACCTCATGGGCTCATCTCACATTGGGCAGATCGCATTTGAAGACTTTTCGCCCGATGGGAAAAATGCCAGGCTGTCCCAGACAATTGCAAATTTTCGGCTTCCTGTTCGTTATTATGCTACGCAATTTTTCATTCGCTCGTCGTAATTTCCTTTTTCGGTGGTGGCATTTTACCTGCGGTGCATTTGAGTGAGGTTAGGTCAGGGGGAGCTTTTTTTGTGTGTGTCTTTTGTGATGTTGTTTTTTTTCTGTTAATAAGTAGGTAAAGCTACGCTAAAATATAAGCGTATAATTAATCTTCATTCCCATCCGGAGGATGTGTTCGCCATCGACCCTACGAAGGGCGCCCGCCGTTGAAAAACGTTCAATTTTAAGCAAATGTTTGTGTTTGTCTTTCCGACACTGTGGCGTTCCGTATGACGTTGACCTTTACGTGGTTACCGCACCGCGAAGGATTGCCACAGAAAACTAATAAGGAAAAATCAATTTCACATCATTGGCGGTTACCTGTGCCCAGATCTGCGAGGTATATCCGTCAGAAGTTAAACTGCGTTCGCATTTAAGCGTTCCGCGAGTAGTGTCTGTGTATCATAAATATTATCTCCATTTTTTTCTTGCCCCCAGTTTTTCCTGGAGTTCTTGAGTGAAATTGATGAGTCTAAGCAACATCGTTTTGATGGTCATAAAGAAGCTAGGGGAGTATTCTCGCCGTCTCGGAAGTAAGACCGATGATTGATTGAATCCACGACCGTACAGGGTGCCCATCCGGTTTTCCATTTACGCTGTGCGGTTGGATTAATGGTGCAAGAAAGCGAAATCGAAGAAGGATTATTGAATCGAGATTTACCTACGTTCGTGGTTCCGTGGCCATTCGAATACGATGAAATGGAGGCAATGGTTCTGACGCATGATAGTGGCGTTTGTGGTTGTGGGCCCTTACCCAGTGGTGATTGCTTAACGCGGACAGGAACTGTCTGAAGGTTGACGGATTATAGGAGTCATCAGCAAATTAATGAGCCTCTGGTGCGTTACATCGCGTCATTAATTTCTGTCAGTATTTTACCCGCCACGTGACTATGATTTAGTAGCGAAAATATATGAAAAATAATTAAATGTGTTTTGCATTGCTAAAACTAAAATAAAGTTCAATGCAATTACATGCGTTGCGGAGGTCCTCATGCTGAGAGGGGATATTGTGACTAATGCATCGCCGTTGGCGATTTGTATTTGAACCTTTTAACCCTTTACACATAGAAAAGGAGGAAGAGATTTGAATTATTGTTGGCATTACTCCCTTAGGGAGCATAAAACTGCAACGGGATGTTCCATCTAGCTGGAAGGATTGTCGCCTCTCATAGCCCTTAATCCCGCTTTATCCACGAACCGTGTCCCAAAAGGGGTAATGCTTTTACTACGTTCCGATCCAGATCCGATCAACGAGAGTGGCGTCGAAGTTTCGGGAAGCCGATAAAGCACCCATGTGACCATTTTCACATAATACAAGCGTAATTAAGGATCAAACTGTGGTAGATCCGGGGGATGGACGACATTAAACGTACAAACACCATGCGTCTCCATTCGTCCTTGCTAACGAACGGTAACGAACTGCCTGTCTGCGGCCGGGACGTTTGCAGTTCCAGACAGTCCTATCCCGACCCTTGTACGGTGTTGCAAATACCTTGCTGTGCACTGTTATTTGTCAGCATCGGAGGGGTTGGCAAAATGATAAAGAGAGGGGCAGCATTCCACGCGCGATGTCGGGGGTGCCGGGAGGCTTTTATGTGTAATTTACGAAAAGCAATTGCACACTTCCGTCCGTTCGGTTTTCGGTTTCGATCCCGCTCCGTACGGCGAACGGTGGATGCGTGAGAGCAAACAGCAGTATTCCAGCCTCAGTTCCAATCACGTACACGCACCGAGCTTGGGAACCGTGGAGTTGGTGTGCAGGGTGCACAATGTTTGCATCAGGTCTTCATGCTATAAAAAGGACGACACACACTCACACACCATTCCAAAGGGATGGAGAGTGGCCATCGGGATTGATATTTTAAGCTCGTTCATTGCGCTAACAGCAGGAAGAAGGGTTATTCCGTCCATCGGGTTCCGAGGGTCATGCATGGTGACCACCGATAAAACGATGAAGGGCTGAGAGGATGAGATTTTAATTTAAATATATCCAAACCCCATTTTAGACGGGCCAGAAGTGGAAGCAGCAGCATTAAAATGTCTGCGGGCACGTAGAACGTTTTTGCAATTCCAGCGTCCAGGCCGCAGACGGTCGATTGTGGTACGAACGGGAATTGGGAATTAAAGTGATGCTGGTGTTTTGGTGCATTTTAAAGTACGTTGCTTTGCAATACGAACTGCTTGCGTGTTTGATTACGGGTTGGTTTTACGGAAAGGGGTCGTGCAGCTAACAGGATCAACCAGACTGTACACGACTATACACTCTCGATAAAGTTTTCCTCCCTCCTGTTGCAAAATCGGGAATGTACCAAAATGTACCGAAAAGCGGGGTGGAAAACACGGTATCGTATGGGTGGCGAATAATTTATCCGAACAAGCAATGCCAGACAATGGCGCATTGTTTGCAGTGTTAAATAGTGGCAGTTTATTTCGTACTCGTATGATGCGAAATGTTTATGAATGTTTAATTTTAATGGGGTCTGGACGTGGGAGAATTTATCGGTGTACAATAGTAAGGATGATAAGCACAATAAGTCTTCTCTCATTTGAGGCAATCTCTGGTACACAACGGATGACGATAAGAGTTTTGAACAAGGATTTGAAAAAAATATTTTTAATATGATTTCCTAATCGCTATTATGTCACATCTTATCAATAACTGATTGATTCGTTAGGTAATACTAAATAAGTGGGTGTTTAACAGTTCAAAAAAATATAAAATACATCCTAAAAAATACTATTCCTAATTGAAATTGGTGCCGTGAGCAGGATTTTAATTGCGCCAAACGTGTTCTAGATTTTAAATTATTTTTATCTTTACAAAAAAAAAACCGACGCTGAATACTGATGATTTTATACAACCGAAAACATAAAAAATATGATAATGATCGGTGAACCTGAATATGAAATTGAACGTTTTATCATTATCCTTTTGAATCTCAATAATAAATAAAAACCTCTTACAGTAGCCAGCTATAATAATCGTTCATATATCACCATTGTGTGTTTTTCCAAATTACAAAGAAGAAGCATTAAAATCATTATGCCGTGACCAGGATCCTGTTAATTTGATTGGCATTGATTCTAAAGAATAAGGCAGCAATGTCTTCGCAATATTTTTGTTTTTAAATCGATCATTAATTTAATTGAATCTTCCCATCAGAAGTGTAAACAGTAGCTTTGAACATAATGATGTATAATATGCTAATTTATATTCATCATCAAGTTCCGCGAGAAGAAAAACAGCGAGAACAATCTTAATTGAATTACGTTAAATTCCCAGGTTTTTTTTTTCTGAATATCCAACCACTTAGTTCCCTAAAATAATCCCCTTTCCTTGTGGAATTGCAACCAGTTTCAACGGCACGTCCTACCTCTGTATGCAGTTTTACAATGCATTTCTTTATGCAATCCCGTACAGATCTCACCGGGTTGAGTCGGTTGTTCAGAGCCGATCCGATCCGAGTACCGAATCGAATCGAAGAAAGGCAGGCGCAATCGATAAAAATTACCATACAAATGAACATAAGTTGTTCTCGAGCATTCGGTTCGGTTTGTCCGTAGGTGAATCGCCCAGAGTGAGTGGATACCTCGTAGCGATTGTGGCTTGGGAGGGTTTTTTTTTTACCGGAGCACCGGAACCAAAGTGATTCGAGAATAAAACCTAACAAATTGCTCCCAGTTTTCCACGGTCGCTTTTTCCAGGGAGTGTATTACACGCGATCGCGATTTAACGGGTGCTCCTCTGCCTGGATGCGCAATTTCCATAACTCTCTATCGCTAATGGGTTGAACCGGGTGGAGTTCACAGTTGTGGTCAGGTTTGCAATCGTCAGTTACCAGTAAGGTTGGACGGTGTGGAGTGGTACAAGCCACAGTATAGCCATGAACAATCCGGGAATGCATTTTATGACATGATCTTGATCGTATGTTAGCAGTGATCATGTTGCATGCGTGATACAAACCGCGATGGTTACGGACCGACCACTTGTACTTCACTTGAGCTTCATGCAAGGTCGTATTTTTTTGAACGGCAAACCAAGCTAGAAACACACTGCAACGGTGCGTAATGTAATCTCCTGTATCAAGTGGTCCACAAGGGACTCGTTTGCAGAAAGACTTACGAGGAAGGAAAAAATAGAAGGTCCTATTTCCGTACCGTGTTCGTGTGTTATCTCAGATGGTAGATCTGATGGAAAGTTGACCGAAGGTCGTCACCAACACACGACAAAGGACGATGTCAGCAAACCACCCCCATATCCACACCCAAACGCAGACGGGGTGGGCGCGAAAAAGGCCAACAGTGTTATGTGAACACACCGACGCACACACACACACGCGATTCCTTACCTTTCGGTAGGGTTTGGCACGCTGGTAATCGAATTAGCGTTATGGAATTTTCTGACACCGACATGACGTCTACGGGAGGTACATTGTTGTTGTGCTCGGTGTGCCCTCTACATGGGGACGCAAACAGTTGTGCCCAGTCCCGAACAAACAAAACTTTGGAGGAAAACTTTATCTTGCGGGTGGAACGAGGGATACAGGTGTGGAGCATGAGTGCCCTTGCCCTAACAGGTGACAAGGGAATAACGAGAAAGCGAAAGCAGCAAAAACTATCCTTCCTTTTGGCTGTCGAGGTTTGGACAAAATGGGCAAGTGTTGCTTGGTAGCTGTGGGTGGGTAGTAACTATAGTAGTTTACAGGATAGGCTGATGGGGGGGAGGTGCGCTCTGGGAGCATATGTGGGAAAAGAAGGTGGGCACAACAACCACGCGTGCTAGCTTTGTAAATGATTTACATAATTAATTATTGATTTAATATTAACTGTAGCCGTGTTAAAAGCTGGCTGATCCGTACGCGCGTGTATTGGAGTGTAATATTTTTGCCTTCTTTATGTCCTGGCCCATGTGAAGAAAATGAATTCGTCCAGAGAAGGGCAATTCGCCGAAAAGGCCGTCATATTCATAACTTCAAAGAGATTATGAGTTCAAATATTTCGTATATTTTTTATTTAGACTTAAAGGTTGTTTTTTCTAACAAAACCCAAAATTTCACAACACTTGAAAGTTCGCATTTGAGAAACCCTGACCAATGCTCCTCATCAAAACAGGCAACAAATATGCCTTTAATCCTTTTTCTCACCCCTCATAAACACGCACTTTCATGTGCATCTTTCGCGTGCACGCAATTGCAAGTTGCAGCCTAGTTAAACGACACGCACGCATGCAAAACGCCGCCCCATGGAACCGCTTGCCGGTGTTCAGTTGCGTTACATTTTATCCAAAGTGACACGCGCCAGAGGTCCTTTACGCGTGAAGCGCCAACGCGTGCGTAACTTGTTAGGTATTCCGGTGCATGTGTACGCTTACATTTCCGCACACTCGCGGCAGATGGCGTATAAAGTGCAGTGTTTTATGACGGAGCGGATGAGGATAAAACTGTCGACTTAATTTCCTGTTTTCATTAGCATGCAGCGTTTCGACTATTGGGAGCCGATACCTTGAATAAATTGTAGTCAGATTAGAACCAAACCCCGAAAGGCGTTAGTATTTTGGGATTTTCTTTATTCTTTCCGCTTGTTTTTGAGAGGGACAGTTCTACCCTTGTATCAAATTTCTAGTGGCCTTGTGCACCCACGAAATCTTCCCTTAGACCAGAGTAATCACAGCAAACGGGAACCGGTCTGTGATGGTCGGCATGCATGGCATGCAGTCGCCGTTAAGCGGCATATTAATGAGCCGCGAACTTATTTATAGCTCTCCACCTTGCTGCTCCGTGGTGGGACGCGCGACTATTCCCCGCGAATGCTTTTGATTGAAACGGCATTATTCTGCAAAAAAAAAGAGATGAAAAAACACATACCACGGACAGAAGATTGTTGTTTGCTTGCGTAAAACAGGTTGCTCGATCATGGGCCGTCCACAATACCATCCCGATTGGCACTTATCTATTTAATTAACTTTCCACGATGCTTTGCAATACGAAGGCACGAATCGTTTGCTCGAAGGGGGTTCGTGTTAAGATATGGAGTACGTGGGTTTGCGAAAAAGGGATCAGGTTCAGTGGTTCTTTTGTACGAATGTTCCCTTTGCCATTTGCACAGGTGTCTGACGCGCGCAACCTGTTCCAGAGTGTTGGACGTGTTAATTGGTGTTTGCCTGTTTCAGGTTACATCACAACCTCAGCCCATGTATCGATTAATCTTTCCTACCGGTGTGCCACACATGCAATCGCAGATGGGAAATGGGTATAATAAGGTTCATTGCGGAACAGCCCAGAAGCTCGGCAAACACCATGCAAGTCATTAAGATTAATGCATTTCGCTATAATCACTTCAATCCATCACACCTCGAGTAGTGCATCTTTTTGAAATGTTGGCATTTTTCTTGCCTACATTAAGGCGCTTTGTGCAGTACCTTTTTAACGCAAAAAGAAAAAAGAACAAACAAACAAGGAAGTTGTGAATCATAATAAATTTACAAACATGGTGGATTCCTCCGGACAGCACGCGGTATATGTCACATTAGGCTTATGGCCTATTAGCTGCACATTTATCATTTAATTGAGTTAATTTATCGTCCAGCAGGTGTTTGTGTGTGCAGCATCCTCCATCGGCACGCAGAGGGCTTCAGCTCGGTAGGAAATATCCCATCGATGAAATCAAATTTTCCCATTATTTCCGTGCGCGCATCCGTGCAAATCACTCTCCCTCTCTTTTTATCCGCCACAAAAGCCAGAGGAAAATCAAATTGAACGGCTCGAATGCGAGCGGTTGGCCTGGCGTCGTTGTGTGTGTGCATGTATCGGTTAATTAAACGTTCAATTATGCAAAGAGATACCTGCCTCCTTTTAGGCTTCTCTCTCTCCCTCACTTTTCCGTACATCCGAGATCATTCCCTACTTCCTGATCATGGATCGAAATGGGAGGGTTTCCATAACGCGAATCAATGGCCGGGTGGGAAAACAGCCTGCCATTATCAAATTTGATCCATTTAGCGAATTGGCAGGTTATGGTTTTATTAGTTCCTACAGCTATTTTTCGGTGTTGAAACGTGTACGTGAGTCGGGACGAGGGAAAAAAAACATCAAATTACGTGCAACTTCAGAATTGGAACGATTAATTATTGGGGGTTTTCTTCTATGACTCATAATCATTTCCGTTTGCATTTTTATTCGTTCAAACATTCCAGTTGCATAAAATATGAACGTGATAAAACTGAAATAAAAAAACCCACGCTTGCTGACTATCTCGTTTATTCGTAATCGATTTTCCTTCCGAACGTGCGGCTGTCAGTGGAACAGTTTTTTCTAATATGTTTTCCATGTTTATTCCTCTCTTCCGTTTCCGCAGGACGATTAGTTTCCGCTTGCTGTTCAGACAGGCGTGAGTGTTCGATTGCGATCGAGCGGTGGCAAAGTCAGTTGCAGACGACAAATGGATTGTAATTGCTGTCAACGCCATCATTGCCTGCATCATCACCGTGGTGGACGTGAATCTTATCAGCAAGAGCAGCAGCAGCAGCAGCAGCAGCACGATTATCAGCAGACACATCGAGAGTAAGCTCTCCTCGGCGCGTTGACCGCAATATCCCGACGATCCCGTACCGAACTGATGCGCCCGCGTGGGGCCTCGGGTGGTATCGAATGCATCATCAACAGCGGATGCATTAGCAGAAGGAAAACAAGCGGTGAGTACTGACAGTCGAACAATATGCAGGAACCTTCATCTTTTAGTGGGTGGTAATATGTTTATTTTAGAATTTTATTTCGGCCCAGAAGTACAGACTCGGGAAGAAAAAAAGAAATTGCCTGGTATTATCGTTGATCCACGAATTGAAATGGCTGCTTGAAAAGCAAACATTTAACCAGCTTAAGCATTACCACGCAAATAGATTCGTTTACCCTGACCGCTGGTGATACTGCGGGGGGGTGTAGATAATGCCGGATTGGCTAATGAAAGATGTCCTCAGACCGGGATCAAAGAACAACGGATGACGATACCGTTTATGTAAACCGCACATCAGCACTTGACTTTGGATCATGGATCTCGCTTTATTCTTGAGCGATGTACCGTTTGTGCGTGTTTGTAGAAGTGCAGCTGAAGCTCAAACATTTACTTTTGAACGATAGAGAGCATGTGCATGTGCGAATTTTATTACGTGCGAGACTCGCCGTACAATATTGACTCAGCAAATGTTAGCTTAATGTGGTTCGGTTGTAGGAAACCAGGATGACTCGCTGACGGGCCAGCTGAACGAGTTGATGGGTTTTATTACTATGGAGTTTATTCTGTTGGTGACGTTAAGTCAAACAGTTTCCGAACTGAGATCCGTTTACAACCCTTGTAATTTAATATCAAAAGGATAGGTTTCCAGCCTAATAAATTGATAATACACAGGTAGTTGTTGTTTGTGTTGTTATAATAAGCAAACAGCACGTTTCGTCCAGCGGGTTGCATACTTTAAGGCGGAATTTAATTTACCGTATTTTGATCCTCTTAATCACTTGTTCAAAAGTTTTCCTAAGGTAGAATCTTAAATTCCCACTGGAACAGTTGTACCGCCCATCAAACACACAGCACCTTGCCCGCTTGTAGATTGAAATGTGTCCGGAGCAACATTACAAGCCAACATGCAGAAAACACTTCGCTTCGTTGGCTGTCAATGGTCGTGAGTCAACTTTTCTGATCCCTTTTCCAACGGGACGGTCCCCTATCGCACCAGTCTCCATGGGGGCTTGGGTCGACCTCACTTTTGGTTTTGACAGATGTCAAGAGACGGGAACAGGGTAAGGATCGGCAATGAAAATGTTACAAGAAAATTTTCCACAAACGAAAGCCTTGCCGCGTATCGATCGCTGCGCGTCTTTGTGTGGGATGTCGCGTAGTGAGAAGCGCAAAAAAGCTTCTCCAAGAGAATGATTAATTGGAAGGTTTTGTGCAAACATGCCGTCCGATATCATAATGCGGCCAAGTCTCCAGCACAAACATCGATGATGAATCGATCTGTTGGGTTGTGGCATATAACGCATCGGTTTTTAGGATATCACACATCAAGGTCGGTAGATAATGTGACGCTTTCTTCTCGACAAGTTAATGCATGTTAAAGTCCCTGGGAGTTCTACGTGATGAATTCCATAATCGCTCTTCTTTGGAAGGTCTTTTTTCTTTCTCTAACGTTGAGAAGATGAGCAGCACCTGTTGGATGTGGTTTGGTGGGGATAAATTTGTTTTTTCTTCTTGTGGTCTCTAGATGAAGTTGGCATAAATCCACTCACCACACATCCAGTCCAGTGGTAAAAGGTTGGCTTTCATCGCGAATTAACTGGAGCAGCTTTTGGCACGTCATAAAACCTCAAACGTGCACATCCTACTAACAACGAATTGGTCCAGCGTAACGTGGTGTGAATGTTACCCTCCCCAGACGGAGGGCTACATTTTTCTGTCTGTCTGGTGATACACTACAGCCTAGTAATTCATTGACCCTGACCGTGGTTCGCGATGAGCCTTTAGCGTTTTCAACCCGCCCGTAATAGGCTATTGGTGAGAAATTTATTACGATAAAAGTTTGCACACCGTTGCACACACAACTATCTATTGGTGAGAAAATGAAACGAAGAAGTGCACGTTCAGAGTGCAGTCACATAGACTAACTACCTGATGGAAGAATTACAGACTTAGCATTTTCCCCCTTAATCGACAGCGATCCATCATTCCCGTCTAGTGCAAACTGCAACTGCCTGTGGGGTGATTCACGTGTGAAAATATCTGACTACTTTGGTGCAGTGACGAGGGGAGAATTATAGCAGACCGTCCTCATTCATTCAAATGGCGCCATCTGCATCTCCAAGAACAGACATTGAATTCAGAATGCTCCTAGACAGCTCCACCTCTGGTTACAACCGCCCTCACTAACGACCCAATTTGACGAACCATTTCCAATCTAGCCGCGCACATAATTATGCAACGCAGTATGCAAGGTGCATCCCCAACTTTGATTCCCAGGTAGAGACAAGCCCGCTTTGTTGGCGCCCATAGTTAAAACGCCACCCGAAGGCTGGGGATGGTGACCGTTCTTATGGTAGAATTTAAATGTTATTTAATTCGTCATCGTCTCACACAGCGCTTCTAGTTGGTTTCCCACCTTTGATGGGGCTTGTTCTCAGCTTTAACTTTCCGGGACCGGAACCGCGCAATGGGCGCACTTCCGCACGAGGAAGAAAGATGTTTGCCGCAAAACTTAACAGTTTCTGCTTGGAAATTTTCACAACTTTGCCACTAAACTGTGGGGCGGGAAGCTATGAACGCAAAACGGGAAGCTGGTCGGGTACGAGAGATTCACACCGCACCCGGGAGCAACCGAGCGTTGAAAAGTAACTGCATTCGTCGGAAGAGAGCAAGCAGGAGATAGATGGTGGTGGACAGTCGGAACGTCACGTCCGGCAGTGTGACGATGGGAGGGATAAAGCCGGTCGAAAGCCGTTTAATTGGTATTTTCTTCGGAATTTTCGCACATTAGTTGTGTGTGTTCGGGGGAAATGTTTGGAGCCGGCATGAAGCGTGTTCCGGCTCGTAGCACCAACATAAACGATCATAATTTCAACATCATTAGCCACAGCCAATAGCGCGAAACTGGGACCAAATCATTGCAGAAATTAGGTGTACGGTGTGCTAATGTTAAGTACGTACGCAGTGCAGGTGTAACCTTGTAGAAGCGCTGAACAAACGACAGTCAGAGTGTTGAGATGGTGGTCTCAGGAAAAAAAAGGTACAATAACAGAAGTTTACTCTCAAACAAACTAACAACACATCCTGCTAATCCTCTGAAGTCGTACCATTAGCGTACACGCTTTACGGTATCGTTTTACACCACAAGCGAGAAGTGTGTTATGTTGTTTTAAAAGCTCTTTTTTGCGTTTTATCTCAAGAGAGAAGGCTATTCCAAGAGGCTAGCTTCAACCTTCAACCCTAACCTCGATGTTAGTCCGTCGATCCAACGCGATGACATCAACCTCGAACCGTGATTATGTTTTTGTATCATCCTGTTCAGTTTAGACAAGGAAGAAGCCTTACCGCACAGGAGCTCTGAGTCATGCGGTTCTCACCAAGACGACTCATCCCTGACTCAGGTAGGAATAAAGAACAAGATAAAAGACCTTTCTGGGGGGGAATGGACAACATTGTGGCCATCGGATCACGAGATGCTGCCAATGATTGGAATACTGTTTCTGTTCATCTCGCTAACTTCATCTGCTGACATCACTTGGCTGTGAATTCTGTTCCGTTTGTCCATCAGTAACGTCACTGACGATCGTGAAGATCGCACCGCTCCGAGAACAATCACCCTGTACATCACACAATTGTGCATTGGGTTGGCAAAGCCTCCAAACCTCACATACCTTCCAACTCACCTGCGTCCGATCAATATGTCGATGTTCAATGAATGATGAATCAATTGCGCGGTTCTAACGCTTTGAAAGCGCTTAGTTTTAGGTGGAGAGAAGTAGGAAGGTATTCGGGTCGAGGCAGGGAGACCATGGGAGACTATGTACGACAATAATAATCGTGTTCCCTTCATTTCATCTGAATGTTCCCAGTCTTTTATAGTGTACTGATTTCGTATCTTTGTGCTTTTTTTCTCTCTTTGCTTCGCGTGTGTGCGATTTCAGATTCATCGGTGGAAATTGGAATTCCGCGACGCGTACCGCTACAGAAATCGGCACGGGATATTAAAAACGATGACATAGATTTACCCCCGCGAGCTGAGTGTTTCAGATCCAGCCATTATCGGGCACGGATGTTGTGCGGAAGACAGCGACGACGACGAAGTGGACACAACCGGTGCTCAGAATCCGGACCATAGCTCACACTGGAACATCTTCTCCCCCAACACATAGCGTGACTGTGCAATCAACCTTCCCTGTTAGTTTTCCCCTCCCAACAACTGCTCACCGCAACGAACACATCAACGAACCCTGCCAGATCTGTTGGACCAAGAGGAGTGCAAGGAATTAGCTCCCCCTCTCCCCGGAAGAACTCTGCCGAAAAAAGGTGTAGCGATCGTGTCAGTTTTGGCGCGAGCCTGTGGATTAATTTATCAACTGAAGCGTAGCAAACGTAAACGGCCCCAAACTGAAGCTCCCGAACGTTATCAGAATGCGTCGAAATTGGCTTCTGCGCTGCAGTATCCTGATCAACGTGGCTGTGCTGCTGTACATCGGCAGCCATCTGCTGATCGGCAGCGGAAACTTTGCCCTCGGCCCGGCCTACATCATATCGGATGAGGTACTAAAGCAGCAGCCAGCCGCTGAACAGTTCAAACAGTTTCTGCCCGCCCAGCGATTGCTGGAGGCTGAGCAGCAACTGTTTGACCAGCAGCAGTTGGTACAGCAGCAGCAACAACAGCAGGCGCTGCAATCACCCCAACAAGGACACAGTAGTTTAGTGTTAAAAATTCAAGAAAATGGGGTAAGTTTGACAATTTTGCAGAAGTCGAGAATGTTTTGAAGATGCGCCACGGGAAAGACCTAAAGTGACAGGGGAAAAAAGTTGGTGACGCATGTAAGGCTCGCACCATGTTTTAAGCGCAGTGCCCTCGGAACTGGGTACATTAGTTAGAGAGTTGCCTAATGAAGTTTAATGTCGCGCTGCGTCCGTGTGTGTGGTGTGATGTATGGAGTTTTGGTTGTTCTTTTTGGCTTCCTTCTTTCCTGCAACTTCAAGCCTACATTAAGCAGCAACAGCATTGGCATTGCTTGTTTTTTTGGTGGCCCGCTTTAATGTCGAAATTTTGTAAGGCATGGCGGAGGAACTTTGCGTGTGCGTGGTACAAGTGGCGATCGTAAATGGCAAAAATGACTAATGGTGTCGACGTTGCGACGTGAGGTGATTGCGTTGCGTGCCGTGAACGGCCTTTAAAGAGGATGCAATGTGTTGCGTACCTGCATGTACACACACTTACGCTAACTCTGAAATCGAGTCTCGGTGCCTAAAAATAGAGCCCCAAAATAAGTTTGGCGGAAAAGACTTAGAAAGTCTGGATTCTTTCGAGTCGATGAATATTCAAACGGACGGATCGCGCTTGACGGATTGAAAGTCGAAGGAGTCTAGCGAGCTTTTTTTTAACGACAGAAGAACCAGCTCTCCGGTACTCCGACTACGATTGGAAGCGTTCAGTATGGGTTTTTTATGGATATTTTATTCCTTACACACGACACACCACTTTATTAGTCCGTTTGGCCGTGCTTCATCCGCATATAGAGCAGTTTACCGGTGTGTCACCGTTTGAATTCTTTCACTGCACAACGGAATACGTTGCAGACTGCGGGAGGAGAGAATCGAAACTTTCTATACAATACAGCCCAATCTATCGATGCCTTGGATGTTTCTAGAATGTAGATTCTTCATCCATCCTCGCAGCCAATATCGATCGAGGCAATTAGCATAAATAAAAATTTCAGAAGATTTCTCGGTCACTCGGAAGCCGTAAATCGAATCGGAAAACTTGGAGAATCGGTAAACCATCTAGCTCAGAGAACTCCGCGCGAGAAAGGAAATGTGCTACGTCCGTTCGTTGTTCGCCCTGTAGAAGAGTGTTCCGGTATTGGGTTTTTGGGGGACCAATTAGTGTCTCCGTCCTCAGCGACGAGCTCCGTGCCTTTAGACACTGCGAAAACAACCCGCTAGGCTTTTTCGGTTATCGGTATTCTTGCTGTACGTTGTTTGTGGATGGACTTTTAAGGAAATCATTTTTATGCCAATTTTTTGTATTGTTTCTTTTTTTTATACGCTCACGGGTAACGGAAACTTAACAGGGGTTTCCAGACAGTTTTTCCAACTCTTGATTAATTTTGAAAGTATTTTCAACATCAATTTCCATCTTCAATTTCAATTTCATGTGGTAGCATTGTGAAAATATGATGCTTTTGTGACATCATTGGTAAATATTATGATATAGCACTCTGCCATTGCGAAGATTGATGAAGACTTTGCTAAATCATTTGATAAACCCTGTTTGTTGATTTCATGATGTTTTCCTTGTTTGATAAAAGAGAATTCCAACCGTTTTCTGGATGAAATGGCAAAATTCCTTGTGGAGGCATTGTCATCTGAATCCCGCCGTCCAGATCGTTAACAGTGCTTTTCGAGTGTGTATGTGTTTGCATATTTTTTGTGACACATTTCACCGATGCGGAAATCACTTTATGGCTCTATAGTCTTGTTTGTCATATTTACCGTAAGTCCGCGAACGGTTTTCATTTGTCGGCAAAACGACAAGATGATAAATATTTGCACGGCGCGCAAGATCCGCGACGCGCCACATTGGAATCGGGAACGCTATCAATTATGTAGGGTGAAGAATGTGGAGAGATTGGCAAGGGAACGATTTCGGTGCACCGGTGGAATTAAGTTGTGCGAATACAAATGACCGCGCGACAAAGCCTTGCTTTAAGCGGGCGCGTTTTCGCGACATGAACTTCACATTAATGCGTTCTGCTGTCGAGTGCGACAGTCAGCGCAGGGGATTGGAATGGTTTTGGAAGACCCTCCTTCGCACCATCCCCGAGATCCGGAACTCCTCGTCGGGATGAATGCCATTTGCCAAGACATCATTTATGCACCGTCTTTTGTGTGTTGCATCCGAAAATCTTTGGTACGTCGCTTGCACAATGGAGATTATAAGCTTTGGCGACAAAGAGCAGGTGTGGTTGTTGGACCACTGGAACTCGCGGTACGGTTCGCATTTGTAAACGTGATTTCATGATTTAAAGATTCATCAGCAGAAAATTAGGTCAACCGAAATGATGGCGGTGGAAGTGGGAAGAAATGTTGGGACTGTATGATTGATGCAACCCCGTTGCGTTCTTCGATGTGATTGCAGATCGGTGTGCAGGAAGTGTCCCAGCAGACACAGCAACAGCAGCAGCGACAGTTGGTACCGAGCGGTGGTAGCCAGCAACAGCAGGAACAGCAACAGCAGCAGCAGTTGATGCTGGAAGCACGAGATGTAGATAACAGTAATCTTAATGTAGACGATAGTCGTTTCGATGTGCCAACGGAGAAGAGTACCGTGCGTAAGATAGTCGGTGGCGATGTGCTCTACCAGGACGGTCAGCAATCGGCGGGTGGTGGACCGGGCGGAGGTGCGACGGGTGTACTCAACGGTAGTGATATCTTTTCCACCACCGCATCCATGGACGTCGACGCTAAGCTGCGGTAAGACCCGGTAGCACCTTTACAGAAGCATGAACAATTCTCATATATTCTCATCCCCATCCGCTCAGGTCGCTGCTCAACTGCCATGACCGGGACTACGAGCCATATATCGGACAGCGGGGAGACTTTTGGGTGATGCGGAACTATATCCGGGCGGAACACGGTGACCTGCGGTGTCACGAAACAATCACCTATACAACGCACGCAGACTACACGTTTCTGGACAATTTAGTGCCACTGCTGGAAAGGTGCGTAGTACGGAAAACGGTTGACCGATCCATAGCGCACCACGAATGGCGTAAACATTTCCTATCTTTCTTTTTCAACAGGTGGAACGCTCCAGTCAGCCTTGCGCTTCACGCACCCGGCACGGATTTTGTGCCCACGATCAATTCAATAAAATATTTAAGAGACTGCGTACCAGAGAGTCATTTAGTCCGACAGTTTGTCACATTTCATATTTATTTTAGTAGTAAACATATTCCAAAACTTGTAAGTATACAGTTCGAACGAGTTCTAAACTTTCATAACTCCATTTGCTAATGTTGCACTCGTGCTTTTTCTTTTCTTTGACCGCAGGTTCCTAAACACAATCAAGTATTAGACACACCGTACAACTGTTCACTGGCGGTACCGTACTTTAACGTGTCCGTGATGCAGCTGTACAAGACGCAGAAGAAGCTGCTCTATCCGGTGAACGTCGGGCGGAATATTGCACGCGATGCGGCAATGACACATTTCCTTCTAGCTAGCGATATTGAATTGTATCCCAATCCGGGGCTAGTGCATAAGTTTCTCGAAATGATTGCACGGAACGAACCGGTGCTGCAGCGTAAGAATCCAAGGTAACGCCAAAACCGCCAAATTGGCAATTTGAACACCTTTTTGAATAATGTTTGCTTTTCGCTTCTTTCAGAGTCTTTCCTTTGCCGATATTTGAAGTAGATAATAATTCACCGGTGCCACGTGATAAAGGGGAACTGCAGGAACTGTTGCGGACAGGAAAGGCGATCCCTTTCCACAAGCGCGTCTGCTCCAGTTGTCATGGTGTGCCGAAGTCCAAGGAGTGGATTGCCGCCAACGAAACCGACGGTAAGAATAAAATTGTTTGCTACCTCATGGGAGATAGTTTTTCGATTTGTTTCATGGCGAATTAAAAGTTGTTTAACTATTGCCATTTTCTAAAACTTTTCTCTAACAAAATTGATTCTTCACAAAGTTTGCACTTTCAAAAATTCAGATATGACCGAAAGATAACAACATATATCTTTACATATTCCATTTCAAATCAAAATTTGTCAAGAAATGAGTAAATTTTTTTTGTACATTTCGTGTTTAGGTAGTGAAAGAGCAAATCAATTAATTTTTAATTTGTCTGATTCTAGATTTGGGCGTGTTTCACATTGGCAAACGAATCGGTTACTTTGTGCATTGGGAACCGATTTACATTGGAACGCATGCCGATCCGCACTACGACGAACGGTTGAGCTGGGAAGGGAAGAGTGACAAAATGACACAGGTGAGTATTGAAAAACCCTGCATTTTTCTGCCTCAGTAGTGTATCGGTATTATAATATTTCTTCTACGTTCTTACCCAGGGTTATGCACTGTGCGTTCTCGATTACGACTTCCACATACTCGACAACGGATTCCTGGTGCACAAACCGGGCATCAAGGTCCTGAAGAAGGATCCCAAGCGTGCGATTTTGGCCGCAAAAACGAACCAGCTGATCAAGAAGATGATCTACCCGGAGCTGCAGGTCATGTACGGGACGCGCAAGGGCTGTGCTGTATAGTTGAAGGGGAAACAACATTAGTATAGGGCCAACGATGTCGCTGGCAACGATAGTACTAATGGTGGCGGTAGTAATGGTGCTAGTGATGGTGGTGGTGGTAACAGTAAGGGTTTTATTGGTAGACGCTCGCGGACCATGATCTCATCGTCCTTTGGCTCGGCGGCCGGATGGTCCTCGCTCTCCTTACTGCCGGCACCGTACCGGCCCCACATTAGCAGCCGGCGCAAGAAGGGCAAACCGAAGGGTTACATCCGCCGACGACGACGCCGATGAGCGCACGGTCCGTGGCCAGCCGCTGCCGATGATTGGCGTGGCGTGGAAGTCTACAGGGTATCAATTTTCATCAAAAAATCGTATTTTCATAAGTGAGTGTGCGTGCGGCCGTAAGTGTATGGACGAATGAATCCGGTGAACAGCTGATGTATTAAGATATTTGTCCAAAAGCGATCCATGCCTGCGCTAAGCAAGCGCGTGATACGTGGATTGCGGGAACGAATCGTTTCCTGGAAGTGATATTACCTGAGGACACATTAAGTTATGTTTTAATTTTTGATGACCGGTGCGCCCGAGAAATACGAATAAATCGCCTAGTGATAACAATTGAGATACATAGTCTGCAGATGGGAGGGTGTGGTAAGGCGATCCATTTTTTGTGAAGTCTGTAGCACACTATGTCACTGCACGCGCTACTCGATAGGTGGGTACGTTGGGATGATGCGTGAAAGACGCACGCTAAATAGCACCCTAGGCACATAGTCATTCATTCGATGGTTCAATGTTTCAGTGTGGATAAGATCTATAGTGTACAATGGAGGCAAAATTTCGATCGAATGTCAAGTGCTGTTTGACACTGTATATGGGAAGCGATTTTAAGGATCCCACAGAAAAGGCTAGGTTATACAATTGGTATCATTAATTTTATTGTAAAACTGTACACATAATCATTTCTTTTATCTCCCTTATTCATCATCTTTACCCAGCCCTGCAGCTCAGCTGTTATGCACATCTTTACTAGAAACAGGGTTCCGATCTTATTTCATATAATTGTAGAATCTAAAAGCAAATGGCGATAAAAGTGAAGCATTCATTATGCACACATGTATTATAATAACTAATAACTTGGTAGATATTTTACAAAAAAAAAACAAGAAAACACAGCACATTTTGTGTGTTAGAAGAAACGAAAAGAAACAGAGTTGGGACAAAAAAAAATCATTAAATGTTAACAAGGACGAAAGGAACGACCAAGCACTGATCGATAATGTTCGTTATCGAGGGAAATTAAATGGTTTGTCAAGTACAGCACCATCAACATGCATCAACGTTAAATCTCAAAAGCTAACGTGAAATTTCAAAAGGAAATCTTCATTGCAAATGTTAGTCAAGATATAAGATGGCACAGAAAGTGAGGTGGTTTTAACAACCGTGCATACCAAAAGACATGTGAGCAACAATAATTTTACCCCCCTACAAAAAAAGAGGAATCATGTAATTATTAAAAGATTTGATTTGTTTGATTACGGTTTTTAAAACCAACTGATTACCGACGTTTCTGCATCATAGTTTTCCGGTATTTTGTTAAACTGATTGTCTACTTTCCTACTAGTGTTTTGAATATTTTTTCATTGCACAGGCTTGAAATGTGGTGCTCGTAATGCTATCTTCTATGTCTTTAATCTCATTTCCTATTTCGTACATATATTGACAAGTTTTACAAGAATGCTTTTTTTGTTAAACCAATTATAGTATCACCGTATTGACCTTTAAAGGCATAGACCTATGTTGTTTTTCTTCTTCGCTTAAAGCAAATACGCAAAAGAAAAATAGTTACATATCGAAACATAAAACAAGTAGTGTGATAACATAGCTATTCTCTTCCGAGTTTTTCAATACATACGAACAGTACCAATTTCTATTCTTCTTAGCATTAACCACTAGGGGCTTCTATTTTCCTTTCAATTACACGTTGCATTAATGCGTATTCATTTAGCCAAACAAATAGACGACATAACCGCACGAAACGGAAACGGACAACAAGTCAACGTAAATCTCAGTCACGGTAGTTGTTTTATTTTACGTCTCCATAGTAAAGTGCCTTAATCGTAAGAAGAACAAAAAATTAAAATTAAAACACGTGCGTACCAAGCACAAACACAATAATTGGAGAGAAACGAATCAAAATGCGAAAAAAGAAATCAATTTACCTTGACAAACAAAGAAAGCAAGGTAAAATAATTTTCCAGGAAAATTAATAAGACAAAACTGTCGAAGAGAAGAAAGCATTCAGCAGAATACCCCAAAATGACAAAAGAACACATTTTTCGAGCTCGAAACGCACTTCATCATTACACAAACACACTCACTCACTCACATTTTATCTTAACGCGTGATTATACAAAATGATCAAAGTTACTTGCATGATACATTAACAGGATATTTAATTCGAGCAGATGCATTTGGTTCACTTACTCTTCTACACTTTATCTGTCTCGTTCGCAAATTACGTTAACCTTTTGTACATATGTAGCACTAGGCATTAAATTAATCATTATTACAAAAAAACCATTAAGCTCCAATTAAGCTCGTAATTAGTTAGTCAGACCCGTTTCACTATTTCACCAAAAGAGAAAAAAATCGCCTTTATAACATTAACCATTAATTTTGTCATATTTTTGCAACTCCACTACATGAGAGTGAAACAGTTTGAAGGGAAATCCAAAACAGAAAATTGTATATAGCAATAGGAGTTTGTTTCGCAACACATTTTGCCAATTTTTATTTAACGAGGTGGATGCGCGATTAATTTTTTTCGTTCTTCGGGTTAGTTACAGTAACGTACCGATCAAAAATTAAGCTATGCACGAAAATGATCGTGCGGACAGCGGCACTAAAGGAACAAACTGTGTACAGGTGCAGGATAATGAAGGAAAAAACGAACAAGTTGAGATGGAGCAGTAAATTGCAGGAGGTAATAAATGTATTTCCATAGAAGTGTTCCTTTTTTAGAAGAACGTGATATTGTGATTACTGCAAAACAATGTTCGTGATGACAAATGATACTATAATGATACATATCGACTATTGGGTTAATTCTGCACGGGAATGTATCCCTCATTCCCAGGACGAGCTTGTATAGATGAGGATAACTGCATGCAAGGTACACTCATTACAGGAATATATGACTGAGATCACGGCAGGGTAATGCCGCGTTAATCAAGAGCAGAGGAAGGGTAATGTCTGCAACATAGTCTGCAATCCCGTAATTTCCCAGCTCAACGTCATGGGCACCAATAACAAATGGCTACATTGTTCCGAAACAATTGAAATCGAACATCCCCTGGAAGTTGTCGAATCACCTTGGCGGATTTGGGGCAGGAGAGGTTGAGGTATCCGATATGGAACGGAGACTATCACTCTTATCTTATCGTCGCACGCGTTTGTGCCGCGAAGAGAAAATAAGCCAACCCGGCACGCTGGTCGTCGATTGCCGAACCTACCGTAATCAGTTGACTGTGCGACACCTCTCGAACAGGGCATGCAAACGCTGGTTTCTACCATTCGGAAGTGTTAATTTGTGGTACTTTACGCCGGTAAATTGTTTGTTCAATTGGGCGTGATCGATGTGTTAGAATACCGATACCCAGTGATACCGCACCGCATGTTGAGTTGAACCATTGCAATCAACTCCGAACGCCACTAAACGAATTGAAAGCATGAAACAGCTGTCTGGTGTTTGATGGTCCCGCTCATGCTCACTGCTTACCGCAGACATTCAGTTACAATCGCTGGCTTTGATCGAATTCGATCAGATGACAGCATTCAGCAGTACCACCAACTATAAGCCACTGCATCCGAACGATGTTGAAATGATTGCGCGCCGTTCGACGGTACTCCGGACGGTGCTTCTGCTAGTGATCGTGTTCTTTGTGCTGTTCTGCCTGATGGGATACTATTACCATCCGGCAGGGGATCCCAACTATGCACAGAATCAGTACCTGGCCGAGGGTGCATCACACGAAGCACTTCTGCGCCGACTAAAGTAAGTACTTCCTGTACAATGTGTGGCGGTGATGTGTTGGTTAGAAGCTTTTGAAACATCGATTCAAGTAGCAGACAACGCGTCTTGTGCTGAGGAGCTGTTGCCCTGTTTGAACAGTGAATGTTTTACCTGTACTCACTTCAACCAGACATTGTTATCAGTGAATAGAAGCTGTGAGCCAAAAAAAAAAGCATTTGGAACCTATTATGATGTGGGACAGAGAAGTGGTACGCTCACATCATCATGACCGAGCATTTATCCAGGTGGTTACGTTTGCAAAAATCATTTACAGTGAATAACGTTGAATGGAAATACGAAGCAGCGCCTTATCAGCAGAGCATTTCGATGCATAGCATTTGGAGCTGCTAGCGATAAGAGATAAGGCATTTGTCACACACCAAACAACACTCCACACACGTTTGACGCTCCTACGCAGAATCGATTGAATCAATTAGCGACACTTAAACGTGGACATGCTCGCAACTTCCATCACGCTCTTTTTCTCTCGTTTCGCCTGTAGGACGATACTCAACTGCAACACACCATCCAATGGCTACCAGCTAGAAATGCACGGCAGTCACTATCTGTTGCGCAATTTCTATTCCCCGGAGCGGACATTTAATTGCTACGAAACCATAACCTACACCACACACGCGGACTACACGTTCCTGGACAATGTGGTTCCACTGTTGCAGCGTTGGCTTGCTCCGATCAGTATAGCTTTATATGTTCCCGGTGCTGATTTCGGTCGTTCGGTAGCACTGATCCAGTATCTGCTGCATTGCCACCAGCACCACGCACTGGTACAGGAATACGTCAGCTTCCATCTGTACTTTGAGTTTGAGCATTTGCCCTCTCGTCCGATTACTTACTACCGTGAGAAGATTACCGACACACTAGACTGTGCCAATGCAACGATCGCCTGGAATACACTGCTTAGCAATGGAGCCGAACCGATACCCACCTTCCGGGCTTCGAACAACCTAACCTACCCGGTTAACGTGGGCAGAAACGTGGCCCGAAGTTCGGCGGTGACACACTTTGTACTCGCGAGTGACATCGAGCTGTATCCCAATCCAGAATTTATACCGATGTTCTTGCGTATGATAGCCCATCCGTTCTATCAGTACACCCTGCACAGTCCGAGCGTATACGTACTGCCAGTGTTCGAGGTAGCGGAAGATGTTCCAGTTCCCAAGGATAAGGCACATCTGCTGGAACTCCTCGAGCGGGGAGATGCGATAAAGTTTCACGAGAACATCTGCTCGAATTGTCATACGGTTCCCGGATATGCTGAGTGGTTAACGGCGATGAAGTACGACCAGACGATGGATATTCACGTAACGTCGAAACGGGAAGGTGCATACGCCTCCTGGGAACCAATCTATGTCGGTACGAAACACGAACCGGAGTACGATGAGCGGTTAAGTTGGGAAGGAAAGGCGGACAAAATGACGCAGGTGAGTGTGGACACCATAAGCATCTTTCGGTTCTAGAATTTAATCCACCCGATGCTCTTATTTCTAGGGATACATCATGTGCATTCTGGGGTATGACTTCCATGTCCTCGACAATGGATTCTTGGTGCACCGGCCCGGTATAAAGACAATCGCACAAGCAAACAGACCACCACAACAGGCGAAACAACGATCGTTCATGCGTAAAACAATTGCCCACGAAATTGCTGCCCTATACGGGCAACGGGAGGGTTGCAAAATTTAGGATCGCCTATCCTGGCACTTCTCTTTCTCTAGTCAAACCCAAATTCGAAAAACCATTCGCTGGATGATCAGTTTATTCACACAAACACTCACACGCACGCTCACCAAAGTACGCCATTGTGGAGTGCGAGTACATCCATACGAGTGCAAGTACGCACATATTTGAGTATTATTTAATAGTTATATCTAACCACTAAACACGTCTAGGCACATCCGGTTACGTTGGCGATTCCATCGCACGCGTTTATCAGCTCGTTGAAGGCCTGTTCCGGACCGCAAAAGTTAACCCTCGGCCTGTCATCGACGCACAGGAAATACTTCTGGCAGTCATTTGGAGCCCGGAAGAATCGCACCGGTTGAATCAATCCTTGGGCCTGTGGTGGACACTTAAATCCAAGGTACGCCTCGGCATCACAATCCTCAACCAGGTCCGCCCAATCGCACTGGTACGTGGCCGAGTTGAACGCTAGCCCGGTGGGACAGTCGAGAACGAATGCAGTACCACCGGCACAGTTCTTAAATTGACCACAGTTGGCTCTATCGCCGACTTTGTAGTAACCGAACTGATGCGGACAGTCCTCCGTCGCGATGGGAGGTTGCGTCCGTCCCCGACTGCCACACTCGACATCGATCGGATACTGGCACGGGTACGAGAACAGCGATGCTTTCTCATTGAACAGCAATCCGTCCGGACACAGCTGTCGTCGTGGTTCACCGTCCTATAAGTGGAGAAGTAGTGGATGAGAGTTGTCGAGAATTTACTAAACCTTAACCAAGGCGGTAAACACCTACCACACACTCAATGTACGCATCGCACTGATCGGACACGGGATAGCGACCATTTTTTTCGGGACATGATTGACTTTGTGCTGTGAAAAGTGAGAAGAATTGTATAAATAAGATAATTTTTGAAGAATGACTGATTAATTGAAGGGACTTGAAGCCCACATGGACATCACGCCATGTTGGATTTTATTCGTCTATGATGACCAAACCCCGATCATCTGACTGATGGGTCAGATATTTCCTGTTATGATGATTATAATTAGCATCAAATATTTGTTTGATTTTAAATCGTTTTTCAATGTCAGCCATGTTAACACATTAAGTGTGGAACAGTTTGATATCAACCTTTCGCGATGAGAGATGACTAATCGCTAAGACCACACATGCATCATGCAAATGCCGAAAACGACAAACAGGAATAAATCCAAATATTCGACCTTCGATGGCATTTATATGATGCCACCCGTTGAGTGAAGATTCGATCCACCACATTCATGTGAGCCATCTTCCATCCTCAAGGTGAACCGGGTACGCTCAAACAACCTATTCATCCCACCTAAACCGTTTCAGTTTCGATGGGAAGTCCAACGTGCACTTCCAATGCGTACGATCGCATCACCCAGCCAGAACGGAAAAGATTGCACGATTGCATTGAAATGGGCATCTCTCCCACAATTTACGCCCCACCTACACGATCCGATGCACCTAACGGTGCACTCGAAGATGAACACTTTCGCTTTCCATGCTCACGCGTCCTTGACACGAATGAAAATATCACGAGTTTTCCCTTTCGGCTAAAGAAATGGTAGCCCGTCTAGAAATAATTACCGCGATAGAACAACGCCATCGTACAGATCACGACCGCAACGGCGATCTTTCCACTCCACATCATGATTATGTCTAAATTCTGAACTGTGTGTGTACTATAATCACTTGCTGGTAACGTTTAACGCCTCGAGGTATCCGTTACCGTTGGAAGATGGATTCAAACTAAATCGAAGAAGCAACGGCAGATCATCTAGACGATCTTCTCAAGTGGAGGGGGAGATTTGTGAAGTTGTGAGGAAGGAGTGTCGGTTGCAAACTCATCAGATATTCAGCGACATTTATTTGGCGTCGTCTTATAACGTGATCGTACAGGTGAGTCTTGTCGTTGTGGATGCTGAGAAGGTGGGGGAAGAGTTGATAAATGGCTGGAATGGGTGGCGAATTTCCAGACGACGACATACTACGGCGCTGCACGTGCGATTTCATTCAAAAGTCTCCCAACTGCTCCATGACGTCGTAGCGGAGTGAGTTAATGTGATGTCTTCCATTCTGTTCCGTTTATTCGCTTTCCGTTTTTAGAGTCTCAAAGCCGTTTCGATTCTAGTTGATTAATAAAATGGACGAAAGCATGCAAAGTAGACATCAGAACCAGGAACTCGCGATTCCTCAACGGAAATATATGAAACACGTTATTGCTAGAGGATTTTTCAAGCTCGTTAGAATTTTATGCAGTATGAGACAAGTTTTTTTTGCTGTGTTTTTGTTAAATAAGTCAGATTCAATAATAAATTTAGCAATTCCAGCATATGTTTCTATATGCTTCAATTTTTTCATCGTTTCTATGCACCTTGGTGCTCACTGCGTTGTGGTCACCTTGTGCAAGGTACAGTCTTTTTCAATCTGTCAATTCTGTGCGTGGTGTACAGTAATCTACAAAAATAAAAACAATTTGCATATTATTATTTCAACAGTAATTTATGATAGAGAAGGAACTGTAGCTAAATTCCATATTCGCGGTCTGATTTTTTGTTCGATGGACATTTTTTTTGTTGAAAATAAGCTAGCAATAACTTTCAAATTTCATCTTGCATTTCTCTTTTTTGCAGGTTACTGTATGTTTGGCAGACCATAATTGACACTCGCCTATTTGTAAGCAAATCGTCGTTTGTTTGTTGTGTTTTTGTGGCTTTTTCCCAAATCTTTCGTGTAGTTTTTCGGAACAATTGTGCATTCCAGCTTCGACAAACCGTACTCCCCGCACGAAGGAAGATATAGAAGAAATGCATATGGTGCAGCTGCCATCGTAGACAATAGAGCAAACCGTGTGGATGAGCAGTTGGGACGATCGCTTGAGACGGAGAACCAAAAGTTATGAACATCGAAAATGGACCCATATCTTCGGCGGTGCGACAATGTTGCCGGTTATGTTTGGGAAAAGCAGAAGAACTATTAGATATTTTCAGCCTACAGCAGAGTACGGAACAAAAGGAACCGCTTACGGTGCGAATACAAGGCTGTCTGCAGCTGGATGTAAGTGATTCGATACGGTTCCATTGTTGGGTGAAGCATGATGCACTCATTCTAAACTTGTTTTAGATCACACAACATGATGGTCTGCCAAAATGGATATGCAAACAATGTTTGGAAAAGATAGATGACTTTACCAGCTTCCGAGAACGATGTAAACAGAACGAGCGTAAACTATTGCTTGGGGAGGATGATTGTGCGGACGTGAGCTTTCCCGTTGATGGCGAAGCCGACCCACAGATGGACGGTGATGATGATGATGATGAAGAAGAAATGGAAATGATTGTTATCGATCCATCGCAAGATTACGAAAGTTCGAACGACAGTCTTCCAAATGAAGCGTACGGTGTGAACAATGCGACCGATTCTTACCTTCCGCCGATGGGTACATTTGCAACTCAGCCTGCACAACCCGCAGAAGAAGAAGATGGCGAAGGTTCAGAAGTAGAAGAAGAGGAAGAAGAGTACGATGATGGGGAAACAAAATGTGATACAGTAGCGGGAGAGATGCGTAATGGATTACCGACACACTCGGACAGTACCAGTACCACGGCAAAGGTGCAGAAAACGGTCGTTTATACATGCAAGTACTGTGATGTAGCGTTTGGGTCTCCCTCCGCATGTCAGCTGCACGAAATGCAAGAACATGACCTGTTGGCACCGTACGGTTGCACCTACTGCCACTACAAAACCTCCATCCGGACGTATCTGATTACGCACATACGAGATTCCCACAGTCTAACGCGGCCGTACATTTGCGTACAGTGCAATAAAGGATTCTTGCGCCGATCCGATCTCAAGAAGCACACGTTCGTGCACACGGGCATTCGGCCGTACGCGTGCGATCAGTGTAGCAAAAGTTTCTCGCGCAACACGAATCTCAAGAAGCACATGCGTACCCATCTCGGGTTGAAACCGCACGTGTGTCACCTTTGTCCACGATCGTTTGCGAACAAGGCGGATCTGGTACGGCACCGGAGCTACCACCAGGAACAGGAAGCTCAGTACTCGTGCATACGATGTGGCACGTTGTACGCGCAGAAGGATAAGCTATACGAGCATGAGCGGTACTGTACGGGGAAGTCGTCGCTGTATGGGTTGGGCGTGGCGTCATTAGCTGAAGCAACAAAACATGACATACCGTTTGTGGGTGGTTTGAGTGCCCCAATACTATCTTTACCCCCACAGATTGGAGCAGTGGAACCGAATCGAATTGAACCGATCGTAAACGATCCACCCAGCTTCGATGGTGGTGTCCACTCCATGTCCACCTTGAACGTTCCACAGACACCACCGTCGAGCAAGATTTACAACTGCTCCAAATGTCCCAAACGGTTCCTTAGTAAAGCGAGCCTTCGTACACACCAGATGATCCATCCGCCCGAAGACAAAGGCAATTACGTATGTCCGCAGTGCAGTGAGCAATTCTTAGTTAAACGGGAGTATGATCGTCACCTCCAATCACACCCGGAGCTTAAACCGTATGAATGTGCTACGTGCGGGAAGCGGTTCTCCCGTAAGGATAAACTGCACCGTCACGAGCGTATCCATCAGCCGGAACGAAACTTCTCCTGTCCCCACTGTTCGGCAAAGTTCGTGCGAAAGGAAGCGTTTGAGTCGCACATGAGGATTCACTGTAACCCAAACGTTGAAGGACTGATCAACTCGATGGGTCCCGCACCGGGCACGGACATGATGGTACCGATGTCGATGCAACAACATTCCCTGCTGTATTCCATGGTTAGGGAGGATGGCACGATGGCGGTCGATCCCTCGTTCCGTATGTGAAACAATCGAGGAGCAAAAAGAAACCCGACTGGTGTGCAGGGTAACATGGCCGTTGGTAAAACGGAAGCCATGTGATGTTAGATTAATGTTCATGTAGGACAGTTTTATATAAATTTATTGTAATAATAGCATTATTTTTCTTTACAAGAAATCATTCTATCACGCTATCGATCAAAACGATCATTCACGATGTCTGTTATCGATTTTTGTTTGTAAACAGGTGGGGCAAGTTAAGTTTACTAACTTGCAAGTCTTGTAGATACACGTGTAAGAAAAGGCTTTAGACAAAACTCTACGTAAGTTTTTTTTTTCAAACCGAACCGCGTTACTCTGGTTTGCGTAACAAAATATTCCACAATCGCCATAGTTTAGTGTCTGTTTTACGGAGTTGTAGCGTGTTCTAACATTTACTCTATTATCTTACTACCTAATTTATGTGTAGATAAGGATAGAACCGGAACTATCTCCCTTCATAGTGCGGCGGTACAATACTAACTAGCATAATTGATTGCTGTAAGAAAACTCTATTTACACCACACAAGTGTTTCATCCAAAATACATAACAAAAAACACAACAAAAACGGAACCGATAATGGATGGAACATCTTCACTAAAGGGAAAGAAAAAAAGGCCTTTCTCTTAGAGATCCGGTAGTACTCCAAGAAGATGTGAAAGTGTTTGTTCTTTGTGAACAGTGAAGAGTGTTTTGCGTTGGAAATATGCATTGGGCACGATACACAGGAAGCAAGTGATTGAACATTTAAAACCTGCAAGACGGTAAGTATCTGAAGCGAATTAACCGTTTATGTTGAGTCCGAGGTTATGATATCCAATGCCGATTAAGACCGGATAGGTGTAGGGATAAGTTTCTGCATCTTTGAAGTCATCCAAAAGTTCCTTGTTCACCTATGGCAACGCTTATATTTCAGGGCACTTCTTTATTTAAAGCATCTTTGCGTCGGTCGAAATCGGAGGACACATACTGTGTTTAGAAATCCAGTACTGACGAAATTGTCAATTTCTTTATTCGAGAGGAAAA
This sequence comes from Anopheles minimus, assembly GCA_000349025.1. Lineage (NCBI taxonomy): Eukaryota > Metazoa > Arthropoda > Insecta > Diptera > Culicidae > Anopheles > Anopheles minimus. The sequence goes on from KB664277.1 coordinate 3,381,495, forward strand.
CTGTCATCTTATAAGTTAGTGGGTTTGTCCCATCATTGGAAGATCACATACGATCTAGTTCTTCTCCTTCTTTAGCGTAATCACCTACTCTCGGTCGTGCCTGCCAATTCTGGCATACTAGAATTATTAATCCCGCGTAGTTGGATAGGATTCGAAGCACGGTGTTACCGTTTAAGACCGGCTTCGCTATCTCCTCGGCCGTTGGACCACCCTTGGACCGCTTTTTTGGACCTCACGTACCACCTAGTACGTAACTTGAAGTGATCGTGGTTTTATCTTTATCAAATGACAAGTTCACAGACCTAGACCAATAAATATTACACAATGAAAGTCAGTTTTAACCTACAACGAACAGCATTTTACTGAAGGTAAATGTTCTTTTCGAATTGCGCAAAAAAAAAACGCGGTCGGTCTCACCATAGGGAATTACTTCCATGAATTAGACATGTTTAGTTTGGAATCGTTTGAAAAAAGAACGTCACGAATTAAATTCCAAACCTAATAACAACCTTATCAGAAGGAGGACGAAGTGCGCCAATAACTGTGTATGTGTGTGCAGATGCTGGTTATCAGTCAAGACCGATTGTTCGATTTCGGGTATCACGTCCAATAGAAGGTAGACCCCTTTTGCAAACGACCAGAATGAAGAACCCATAGTCATAGTGTACGTCTGACAGCGTGAACATACACTAAACTTCCGTCCAATTTCGACATGGCCGAGTGTTTTATGTGTAGTTTGGGTAAGTGGCACAACGGATATTCGAAAACCCCCAATATTCTAACCCTTCTTCTTCACTTTATTTGAAGGATGGATTCTAAAGTATTACCTGTACGCCTGTGCTGCCTGCCTCGGTATCTTCGTGCTGCTGACCATCTTTTCGAAGGTTGGCCAACGGGGCAACAAGTTTAAGTACTACAGCAAATATGGCATGATCTACTTTGCGACGCAATCGTTCACCACGCTGTTCGCTCCGATTTCCATGCTGAGACCACGCAACATCGATAACTGCAGGTTCTATTTCACGTCCAGTCTTCTATTTGTTGCACCAATTAACTTTGCATTTGCAATTGCAGAATTGTAGCGAGCGTGATATCACGCTGTTCGAAAATCCTTGGCATCACGTGGGAGCTCCGGAATGCGAAGATTCTACGCCAGGCGAAAGGGGGGATCGTTCTCACGAATCACCAGTCGTCGATGGATATATTAGGTGAGTAAGATTTCTACCAACCGCTTAACCTGAATACCAGCTAGGTGTGTACTGGTCACCTTGTATATCGGAGTGGCACGATGATTTTGATAGCGAGAAGTTTATCAGGGAATTGAGCATGGAACGGTCGGCGATAGCGCATGATTGACGACCGCGGTCGTGTTGTGAGGTAGTTCTGGTAATGAACTTTGAATGTTCGGTAATCTGGGTTGTTGTAATAGCCGCTCGATACAATGTCGCGTGCAGTAGATTATGCAGTTTCTGAGTTTAATATAAATAATTAAATCGATAATGCCCCAAGAGACTTCTGCTAACGCTCTGATTCCCTTCGCAGGTATGATGATACTTTGGGGTATTCTTCGAAAGGTGGTACCCATCGCAAAGCTGGAACTGTTGTTTCTCTTCCCCTTCGGGCCATCTGCCTGGCTTGGCGGTGTGCAGTACATTAATCGCAAACATCGTCCATCCGCGATGAAGGTGTTCGATCGCTGCAAGCGCATGATGACAGAGGACGGTACGAAGATGTACATCTATCCCGAGGGTACCCGGTACCCCGAGCGTGGTATGCTTCCGTTCAAGAAGGGTGCATTCCATACGGCCATTGAAGCGCAGGTCCCGATCATTCCGGTCGTGTTCTCGCACATGTACTTCATCCAGTCGAAGAAACACATCTTCGACGATGGGCATGTGATCATCGATGCGCTCGAGCCGATCCCGACAGTTGGCTTGACGAAGGCTGATCTGGACCAGCTGATCGACCGGACACGTAACGCTATGCTGGCAAAGTATGAGGAGCTAAACCGTGAAGTTGATGCGGGCCTAAAGAACCCACAGTGGGTGAGGCAGGACCGGCCGAGGTTCAAGGTGCTCGAAGGTAAGAAATCAGACTGAAACATGTCCAACGACAGAATAAAATCTATTCCAATCACTAACAATGAAGACACGGTCGTTGCATATATGTTTAATTGATAAGAAGAATTCGATCGTTCCTTTGGTGGGTGTTGCGACCCAGTCGCACTACTAACAGATTATACTAACACACAACGGTCCATTACACGTTGCAGTTCCCTGCGAGTGTATGTTCCCAATCTGTTGGGGGTGGTCTAGGCAAAATACACACAAACAAATCAAACCATTTATGCGAACGTTGCATGCCATCATATTCCACCAGAACTCAAGGAGAACAGCAATTGGCCAATCATGAGAAAAGTTGAGTTCCCCCGGGGTCTCGGGATATATCATACACTGTCAAGCCGCGCGTCTCTGTTGGTTTTTTATCATCACTCGGCTTAAACGGTTAGGTTCGTTTAAATAAAAAGAGGCCGGATGGCGGATCTGCTTTGCATGCACGATCACGTCCAGTACACGGTGGCGTGGTTTTAATGGCCGAAACGTCTACCTCCCAGACTAATGATATTGATTGTTGATATCAAATGCAGTGTTGGGATTAGGGCCCTAAAGGAAATAGAATTAAACAAACCATTGGAAGCATCACTTTTTGTGCGTGCTTGCGTGTACGGATTGTTTTTTTACGTTTCAATATCTCAAGTAAACATACAACTCGTCCGATTGACGCAATGAAGATTTGGTGATGTTGCTGTTTTTTTTTTGGTTTGAGGTAGGAATTGAGAAACTACTTACCCTTGAACCGAACTGGTTGAAAGTTTGAATGGATTCCGGCAGGGAGGGTCACAATGAAACGGTGCCGTGATGAGAAGAGACACCTGCAAGCGTCCGTATTCTTATCGTACTCTGCAAACTCATTCAAGATGTGTGAGGGGGCTACAAAAAAATGATAAAATACACATCGTTATCAACATTTGCTGAAAGCCGTTGGAGGACGTTTAAATTTAAAGTTACCAATGGGTACATCTTCCTCTGGAGGTTGTGTTGCTTCGCCCCGATAATCCTTCCAGTGATAACGAATCTAATTTTGATTTTTTTTACCCCGAACTCTTTTCAGCGCCCAAATAGAAAAGGAATGGCAAAGTCCAATCTCTACACAGCTGCTCGGTTTTTCGGTGATTATCCTGCCCGCATGGTGAACATTTCGGAAGGAAGAATTCTAATCGGCAACTTCCCGGTGTTGATACTCCCGTGAGCATCTCCCCCCGCGTGTCTCTCTCTCTCTCTCTTGGGTCGCGTGTGCGTTGTGTGATGGTGGTGGTTACACAGTGAGTAACAACGGCGAGTGACGTGAACAAAACCTTGACGCGGCGGCACGCACGCGCGCAACCAATCTCGCGGCATTTGCACAGTCCCGCGTACGGGGTCCATTCAGTTAACGGATCGCCGTCGGACGAGGGAGTAGTGTGTACCCATCGGCTCTCGGATTGGTTTCGCTCGCTGCGTTAGAGTACACTATTTGTTCAACCACTTTCCGCCTAAACCTACCGCTCCGGTTTCGCATCATCCACCGTGGGGCCGGTTCAGGGACAATATAGAATTATTTCCGCGACAGTTTTTTTGCTTGCTTGCTTGCTTGCATGCTTCTCCTCTGCGTTCGGTTCACTTTATGTCTGGTGGTCCAGAACACTTGGGCGTTAAACTTATCTCGCTTCCCAGTTCGCATTCGTATTGGGAAGTTCGTGTCGTGCCCCCTTTAGCTGTGTGTCCCAGTGCGTGGAAGGGAATAAAACAACATAGGGCTAGAGAGTAATAGAAAGGCGAAGACATCATCCCCTATTCGGACCGGTTGTACCGCTGTTTTGCAAATGTGTGATATATGCGGCTGTATCCGGGGTTAACGGCTGAGGACGAGGAATACGGCGTAACATTTGTCAAGTGGCACGACAGACGAAGGTGATTTCCACTTGCGTCGTCTCCCCGCGGTCTGCTTAGACCAATATTCGCTCCGCACAAGGGTGGTTGCATTCTGCAGTTTATTTACGCGTAGAACCTGCTCGGCGCTTGTACTCGCAGGCGTGTTAATTTATTGTGCCCGCTGTGCCGTATCACAAACTGGAGAACTTCGAAGCGTACTGTGCCATATCTGTGAGAAAACTTCTACGAGGGAAGAAAAAAACAACCCCAACGCTGCTCCGGTTAACAGTCGGAGTGTCGTACCAGGTGCCATACAAAAGCCAAGCAGGCTGTGAAAAATCGATTAATATTTAATCGTTTGTTGGTAGTGGTGGTAGTGTGCGCGTGTGTTTGTATGAAATTTTGACAGAAGCCGGTAAACCAGTAAGGACCGCTTCATCCTTGTTAACGCTCTACAGACGGGAAACAATAAAACCACCATAGTGAGATAGAAATCGCGCAAAAAATGAATTTCGAATAGAGGGCGAGTGTGTGTGTGCTGTTGGTGATGAATTGCAGTTTTTGCTTTACGTTGTTGGAGTTGATTCGTCTGAAGTTAGAAACCCACAAACCCGGACCCCGCCCTGGCGCGCACGTGAATTGATTTTATTCGAGTGCATTTAAGCTGAACGCTTCCTCAACCGGGAAATCTCCACGTACGGTTGCTCTTTTTCAGGCGCAGGCAGTGGGGAACCCCATCAAGCCGACCGCAAAGTTCTTGGCAGGTGTGTGTGTGTGCGTTTGTGGACGCCTACACGCACTCGGAACAACGGCTTTCCAGCAAAACGTGTGTGTTTGTAACGAAACGAAAGGAAAAGTGCATTGTGGTACGGTTCCGGGATCCGGTAAAACCTCTCTAATAGCAGAAGGAACGAAACGGTATCTACACAGTGACATATTTGTGGTGAAGTCTCTCAATCAACGAAGGCACGACAACCGGCGGCAACATGGCGACGCTGATGGAAGGAATAATTATAGCGGCGATGGTAAATAGTTCGAATTAAGCTTGTTCCGGTTGATTTAGCTAGTGTTCTTTTTGGGTAGTCTTCTTTGCGGTAGGTCCCGTCACGGCGTGCTGGATCCAACCACTGCAAGATTTAAAGATTGCGGCATAGTTAGAATTTTGATGTACTGAGTCTTCTTTTGACATTCGAGAACATGTGGCGATCTCATGGAGTTGGTCAATCTCATTATTCTAAAGGACACTAAAAACACCAATGCAATCCTTATGTGGTTAGCTACTGCGAGAGCAACTCTCGTTTCGTTACGATCTCTGTTGCATATTAATGAAGCTCGTACAACATTGGAATATCTAACATATCTGCAATTCTTGAAGGTCACCATGATGGTTGATTGCGTAGCAAGAATTTATCGACGGAACACGCTTTTACAGCAGCGAATGCACTCTATTGTAGCAGAACGTTTGAAAATAATAGACACTCAAACATCTGTTAGGGTTGGTAATAATTACAACCCCCCCTTAATTTCTCTGCGTAGTTTTCACCAAAATTGATATTATTATCATCATACTCGCAATAATTATACGCTGGCCATTATTACTTCATAACGGTGCCTTAACCTCATCCGCTCTCATCCGTGAAGGAAGCGAAAAATTTTTATAAAACGATGTATCTTTTTTTGTTGCTACTAAATACTATTAATTTTTGTATCCGTAGATCTCCACAAACCGCAACCCTGTAGAAGAAAGTAAATTGCTTTTTTTATGCTGCAAAACATTGTCATCGAACGATGTTCTCCTCGCTGGTTGGTGTATAAAAATATCCCCGATACACACTCCCGATATAATTAGAACCGAGTCCAACGGTCGACATTTTGGCCTGCGGGAGATAGTACGGCAGGCATGTTCCGTCCCATTCGCAAGCGTGAAAGATGTCAACAACCGACCTATCGGCATCGATCCGAATACTTGTAACAGCGCCTTTTCAGGCAGTGATACCGCTTCATCACCCATTATCCTGAATGATGCCCCTACACCGGGAGCGTACCGGAAACGGCGCTATTTTTGTTAGTACACAAGAGAACTCTCGGTCCTCATTATACTAGGGTGCAACGTACTGCACTAAGAACGAAGACGTGTGTATGTTCCGATAAATATAGCATTGGATGTGGTAGAGTCGTTAGTCAATTTTTTTCTCATTCGCCTCCCCATAAGTGGGGCGACAATCCCCTATCGATGAGTGGATTAAGTGACGTTGGAAGCGTACACTACCTTTATCCTCGTATGCATATGTATAGAGTAAATCATGGTCGTATCACTTTATGACGCTGGTATGAATATTTATATGCAAACGAACAGTGCACGCACAACCAGGAGTCCAATCAGGTCAGGCAATCGATTGAAGTTGTTTTTTGTTTTCTCTAGAAACACCATTCTTACTTAGTCCGCATTGGAGCAGATTAGGATTGATGTACATTGGTTAAGAGAGCTTTTTTTTATTTCTGGTTCAATGACCCTGCTACTAGGTCATTTAATGACCTGGCATGCAATGGTTTACTAAACTTACTATTTGTTTAAAGGAACGTTAAGCCCTAGAACGCATCTTTCAGCACAATGAAGAAGGAGTAGGACATGTTCACCATCTGTGGAATAGTTTTTGATATGAATCATACACTTTGTAAGCATAACAGTTTTACTCGCCTTCTGAAAGCACTCCATATCGACATAACAAAACTTGCCCGCCTGTATGCCGATCGGCCATTGCGTACGGTGCAGAATCATCTGTACTCCTTGCTGGACATCAAGCTCCATATCTTGCCAACCGCATGCATACACAGCTTTTGTGAGCTCATTGGCCTACATGTGCCAGGTAGAAGGAAGAGAGCGGTATAAAGATGTCTTAATTTCTTCTAAAAATCTCTTTTTAATCTCACTTGATTTGAAAGTCGCGTTCCGACGTAACATTGGCCAAACGTTTCAACTGTGAGGACAAAGAACAGAATGGCAATATTGATGAACTTTACATTCATTTCCTCCTGGAACGAAGAAAAAAGAAACGATTTAATTGTGAATCCAAACCGGAAACCTTGAGGTCCTCGGGATTTTACAGCAATAGTGAAGTAAAGCATCATTAAACACCAGATACAGATGCAAAACACAAGCTGAAGCAAGAGTACGGGCCGAAAAGCTTGTACCATCAGCGCAATAGCGTCTAGCGTTCGTTGGTGCGTATGAATAATGTCACGCAATTGCTCCCGAGCGGCTTCCTTCGGTATAAGATGCAAACTGTTAACCTTAAACGTGAGAACATGCAGCAACGCTTCACAGTATCGTACGCTGCTGCATATTGTTAACAGCTTCGTATGTACGGTAATGGCAGTTGTAAACATCATCGGCAGTATCACGGACGTAAAGAGTAGGTAATGTACGAAATTCGTTCGTTGCTGTAGCCCGAAAAACCCTTGCTCCATGTGTAGATTAAACTCCACTACAGGGCGTGATACTTCTGATACATTGTCACCAGCTCTGTACCCGTTGTGGGATGTGCCTAATGTTTGAAAGTACAGCCCGAAGCTCGTTGCTACTGGAGCCACACAGTAAAAGACAATCAGTATTGCAATGAAGGCGCAGTATTTGTTAGTGTACCGATGGATACGGCGATTGAACTGGACGAGATACTCCCGAACAGAGGGCAGCTGGTAGTCTCTGTACACTAGCGAACGGAAGGATAGATGGATTTTTTTGGAGAAGCGAAAGAAGGAAAAGCTATTAGCAAGACTACTTACAATACTTTGTCAAACTTGTCATCTTTTCGATAAATTGATTAAAAGGCACATATTTAATCCAAAGTAGCATCGTGCCACTTATAGCATTCCCCACGAAGACAAGCTCCGCCATGGAGCAGATGAATATTTCCAGATTAGAATAGCCCGTCACAAGCTTCGGTACTGCTACCGTAATACAGAACGCAATGAAAACAGCCGGAAAATACAATCGTTTCGAACTGTTCCACAAACTAATGCGCTTCTGAAGGTACAAAATTAGTGGAAGGACGGCACGGTCGTCCTGCAGTGCCATGAAAAGCATTTTTTCCAACACTTCAAATAACTAACGAGTTTCCAGTACTGGCTAGAAGACAGGGAACAGTACGGCATTTATTAGATCGCAGGTTAGTGGTCACATAAATGTTTAATTCAATGGTAAATATTGGATGTTTATTATTGTACTATCAGTTTACCAGGCTCCCGTGAGGTCAAGTGGCCACCTGTTTTGTGTGAGTGTTTTTTTTATATTCTCAATACTCAATGTGCTCACAAGACAGATCGTTTATGGTAAGCGCATTTATTATAATGAAATAATGCGCCCTTATTAGTGCATTCATAACTATCAATCGATTATTTGCTTATAAAGCTTGGATGGGCTGCATAGCGGTAACAAGTGTATGATTATCGTTATCGTGCAGCTGTTGTTTCTCTTCTGGGTTGCGCATTATAAAGCATCCTTCAGCACCACAAAGAAGGAATACGACATGTTGAGCATCTGAAATCATCAAGAATATAGAGTAGAAAAAAAGAAGGAGCACTAAGAGTGTACCACCATACCGCACCAAACTGTTCCATATCGACGAGGCGAAACTTGGCGGCCGTTAGTCCAACCCGACACTGAGTTCGTAGTATCATAAAGACGAGGCATCTCTTCGTCGCTCCATCGCACCAATCGCAATCATACAGTGCCTGTGCAACGTTGATGCTCTGTTGAAGAAAAGCAAAATGGATCATTCGGGATTCGTAATGCTCGCGGGGACCGCATTATATGACTCTGATCTCCTGAGAAAGTTGAGTACCAAGATAGCAATATCCAAATGTATCTATGGTCACGAACAGAAAGAGCAGGAACATGTTGATGAACTTGACGTTGAACCCCTTTTGAAAAAGATAATCCATCGTAAATTCTGTGGCTATCCTATAATACATCTGATATTACCGATATTGAGAAGTAAAGCATCATTGTGCACCAGATCAAAATGTACAGTACAGAACTGCATTAGAAGTAGTGGCTGAAGAATTATCTCCAGCAACTCTACACAACGAAGCGCCCGCTGATGGAGTTGCCATACATCAGACAACGCATCAGCTCGGCTTCTTGAGCTTGGAAGCTTCTTCAAATAATCCAACTTCATCACTACGATCCGGAGAACGGATTGACAGTATTTGATTGTGTTAAATACCGCAACCACCTTCACCGTACCGGTATAGGCGCAAAGGTACATAAGCGGAAACATGAACACGGTACTGACGCAATATCCGAGTAGTGAGGTTCGGATAGAAAATTCAAATAGAACAAGAGGTAGAGAGGTATGGGACAAGATAACATTTTTAACTGCCGTATTTATCGAGGTTTTAGACGGAATTTGAGTTCCAATGGTATAGTCAACCTCAATTTCGGAATTCTTTTCAAGTTGGAATGGAATGTAGTATCTTGAAATAGGAGAAATTACTTACTTTACTAATAGAACTTTTCTTACCAATATCCACGAAAGCTGAACATTGTAAACAGCACAATAACTTCACGATAAAGTTGGCAAAGGTCTCTTAAAAGTGGTTTGACTTATTCGTTGTTGACATAGAGGAATTACTTACAGATAAATCGAATCAATTTGAACGCTATGTAACGATTTAAAATCGCTTTGAATCTAATTGAATGCAATCAGTACTGAGAATTCATCAGATTATCAGGAGACTCCCTCGCAACGGTTAAAAGCAAAAGAACATGGAAGGTGCGTTTATCGTATGAATTGTACATATGCCTGCAAAGCTACTTAAACCCCTTCGCGGCCGTTTGATTGTTTCACAATCTCTACAGTAATCTTACCGCAAAGACCCTGACGGATATCCTATTGTGAGTACACAGTAGCTATCTAACTCCGATATAGCAACTAAGTCACTTGCGGGATCAGGCCTTTTTAGATCGGGAACAGCTGTTACGTCACGGGCGGTAAATTCGATAAAATTCCCCCCGTGGCTTTTACAATCGTTAATCGCAACGCTTAACCCATTTCTTGATAATCAGGTACATACGTAAACTAAGAGTGTGATTAACGAACAAGCTCAGTGGGAGTTATCGGTATTGTACGGTTGGCAAGGTGCGAAAATGTGTGACCCATCTCGGTGTTTGACCATGGCCGGCTTCCTTAGTTATCTCACAATGACAAAGACGCACTCGGTAAAGTGATTTTAAGTCAACGAACGTACGCTCCCTAGAAGAGCTTCTTGATTGCAGTGCATCTGTTCTTATCGACAAACTGTGTCGAGAGAGGAGTCGGTGGGAAGGTCATGCTTCCTTTTATCAGTAGTTCTTTGCGTAGACTTGCGGACGTTTGTTTATGTTCTTTTATTAGCTCGCCAGTTGTGCTGGATTTTTTTATTCGAATACCTTAAAATGTTATCAAAAACTCATTTCATGAAATTGTAACACTGTCCGCTTTGTTGCGGATTAATCAAAGTTCCAATTTTGCAAAATGGAATCTACGACAGGGGTCAACTTCCACCACAAATGATCTTGGATGAGTAAATACTTCTGGGACAAGGGAAAAGCAATCGTAAAGAGTACGATTTGAAATGAGAGCGTACACATTCCAGTAGATCCAAAAATAGACATCATCTTACTAATGGGTTCTTATCATCTCGTACTTTTTTGTTGTTGTTGCAGAATGTCTTCCTCAACAGCCTGTCGCTGCAGGTGGTGGTGGCCATGATCGTCGGTAGCCTGCTGTCCAACACGTTTAAGTACCATGCGAAAATGTTTGTCATCGTGCTAATGTCATTTCTGGTGCTGGTCGTTCCGATACCGCTGTTTCTCTTCAAACCACGATGGCCACTGAACGCGCTGTAAGTATGCGAACTTTAGAAACTAAAAGAAGTGACCGAATACAATACTAAAATTTGTGTTGAATGTTTTTTTTTCCAGAATTCCTGGTATTGTGGCATGTGCATTTATTCGACTGTTTGGTGTGGAGTACGAAATCCGAGGACAGGAACATATTAACGTTCGTAATGGTGGTGTTGTGCTGCTCAATCATCAAAGTGCAATCGATATAGTGAGTAAGTATCGCGTCGCGCCGATAGAGTGCCATTTTACCTTCACCTTGCTCCCTGGCCGGGAACAATCAGAATGATTTGCTTTCATGTGCTTTTTTTCCTCTTTCTTTTGTCCCTTTGTAGTGCTATCGCGATTGCTGCGAGAGTTCCGTAACATTGTGCCGGTGGTGAAAAAGGAACTGTTCTACATGCTCCCGTTCGGTATCGCGTCCTACCTCGTGGGGGTAGTATTTATCGATCGCAAAAATACCGCCTCCGCAAAGGATGTGATGAAACGGGAAGCGGTCGCGATTACCAAAGACCATGTAAGCGTTCGATAGAATGAATGAATGATAAGTACTCTCTGTAATGTCTTTCGTTCCATAAATTACTGTACGGAGTTTTTTTTCCCTACCCTTGTTTCAGCTAAAGTTGGCTATTTTCCCCGAGGGAACGCGGCACGACAACGACACGTTGCTGCCGTTCAAGAAGGGTTCATTCCACGTGGCCATCGATTCACAATCCATCATCCAGCCGGTGATCGTGTCCAAGTACCACTTTCTCGACCATAAGCGCAAACGCTTCGGACGGGGCCGTGTGATCATTAGGATTATGCCCGAAATCCCAACCAAGGGTATGACGAAAGCGGATGTGAACGAGCTAACCGAGCGGTGCCAACAGTTGATGCAGACGGAATTCGATGCGCTCAGTGCGGAAGCGAAACAGTACTGCCATAACTGAGACGACACATCCCCAACAAATGCGTTCGGATTCGATGGGATAGAATAAGCAGTAGCAAAGCAATAATAGTCATTGTTGCGGGGACCAGCACTCGATGCAGATTAGTTACTGCAAGATAAAACGAATGAGCAAGTGCAAAGACGAACATTTAAATTCAAGAGCAGAACAACTGTTGGAGCGACAGAACGGACAGAAGACAGAAGGCGAAGAGACAATCTGTGATCATTTGGTGTCCACGGTATACTATCTGGTCACCAATTTGTGCTTCGTCGATATTAGCATCTGCAATCGTGGGGAGTGACGGTTAGCGATAGCTCCGGGACGTACTATCATCCCCGAAGACAGGGTTCCCGGTCATTACTATCAGACTCGTACCTGGTACCTGAGTACTTTCCTGAGTACGACAAGCAATTTCAATCGACACCATCTGAAAGATGTAAACGGCGGAGAGTTATTCAACGTCAACCAAACGATCGTAAGGAAGCGCACCTATAAAAGACAGGAACGAAACAAGCGCATATAGGGATTAGTTAGAGTAGTAAAAAAACACATACACAAACACGCACCCACACATACGATGTTCGGTGAATGTGTGATTCGGTGTGCTAAAGGTTAAACAATCATTTAGAAGCAAACGAGAGGTTAAAAATTGTAACGTAGTTGTAAAACGATCCTCTGATAGGGAGTGGAGTGAGTGAGAGGTACAGGAAAGCTGTAAAATTCGTAGCGAGTCACTAAACAGTAGTAAAGGATTTCGATTTCGGCTATGTTTTTGAAACGTAGTACTAAGAAATCATGCAATTATTTACTTCGTAGTGTACCGACAGCATTAACCAAAAAAAAAAACTAACAAACAAAAGTAACTGTGAGGAACTACCCGTTCCGCTGTCTAGGACAACGTTGTTTAGGTCGAAATAAAACGTATGGCTAATTTTAGGCAACTACACCCGAGAAAGGACTCTTTGCATGTCACCATGTCTGTGTGGTGGTCGTTTGCCGTGGGGTTTCATGGAGGTATGGTACTGATTGATATCAAAACACGACCCCCCTAAGCGGTCTGTTGCGTGCTGTTTGTGTATAGTGGGTGGGAGAAAAGGAAAATATGCAAATTATGGGTTTACACCCATCAACGTATCTGTTTGCATTAAGCCTTCGTCCCTGTTTTGTGACCTGATGTTTGCCTGCTGGATTTACGTCACAGGGGTCTATTTTTGTTAGACCATTTGCTAGTTTCCAGGACCTGTGTCGTGAAGGACCCTCAGCAGTAGGAGAATTTTCATGTTTGTTTTGTCAGGCATGCTTAAGCGGAGTTTCCTGAAGCCGGAAGCAATATTTTCTTAACAGGGTCTTATTTATAGTTGTGGCTAAAGCTACCAGCTTATATAGCAAGTAATATTTTACAGCTTTAAATTTCATAACTTATTATTAAAAATGTGAAAGAGCGGTTTTCATTATATTTCTGATCGGTTAGTATGTTCAGTACTACGTTTGATATAAAAATGTCAGTTACGTTTGAAATTCTCCATTCCAATACGAAATTCGAATCGTTCGGAATAGAACCGCACAGTCGAGTTCGAAAAACTGCTCGACAGTGCGTATCGTTGTCTGCTCGAATGAAGTTGGCAAACGCGCGGCGAGCTTTGTAATTTGAAAGAAAAATCAAACAAATCGGCCAAGAAACCTTGTTATGTACAGTTTTATTACAATAAAATGCATAATTTAAAACGTTTTTGGAACTAAATAAAGTCTCTGAGCTTTATTATATTTTGCTTGTACAGGTATTAGCGTGGGATGCCGCACAGTGCAGGTGGCTACAGTGAATGCCGAAAGTATGCTTAGAGTGTAAGTTTTGTTTTTTTTTATGAATTAACAATAAATTGAATAGATTATTTCAGAAGTTCAGATAAAATGGGGAATTTTTATGGTTAATAAGTAGTGTTTTCACAAGTGCCGTGTCTGTCTACATAATTTTTTAGTGTATACATTTTAGCTAACTGCCAGTATGCCACCTTATTTGTCCATCACTGTACGCATGCGCCATACTAGCAGTCGTTGAAGATGATGGACCTCGGGAAAGCTCGCGACCGTTCTCGTGTTTATTTCCGTTTGAAAACTCGCTACGGAACGGCCACCGTCCGTGGCGACTAATTCACGGCTTCGTGGGGTGTGTTGGAACTCCGTGCCGCAAACCATCATTTCGGCGGTGTGCCAGTGAAAACTATTATTCGGTACTAAAGTGCGGCATTTGTCCCCGGTACATGGGTGTGCGTGCGTGGGAGTGTATCAAGAGTGCGCTTTGTAAAACAAAGCTTAACCTTTGCCGGACAACATTGCGATGCTTGGAGTTGTATCGGGAACAGTGAAATCTATTGCCAGTGATTACTATCGAGATTTTATCTCCGGTTTGGAGGAAACCACGGATGTCCTTTCCCGTTTGCTTTCATCCTTTCGACGCAGTGGCAGCAGGTGTGCGTGTAGTGTATTTACACTCACACATCGAACGATTTCCATTGCGTCGAGACGGAACTTACCGGCGAATTCCCTTCCGGCGAGACCAAAGCTCACTCACAGTGGGGGGGATCCGTGTTTTCCTTTTTTTTAAGTTTTCCGAGTACGATTGTTTGAGTGTGTCTCCCAGTTGGAGGATTTCCCTCGTGTGCTGCTATATTTACCAACACCAGCCTAACCACGGCACTGTGTTTTCTTCATCAAACCTTTGTCGGAAGTTATCCTCGCTCACGAGGCCATCGGACTAGACATCCGGAATAGCCGCTAGACACGAGCTTTGTTCGCTTGTATTGTTAGTACGCAAGCACGTGTAAACACACGTCGGAGACATTCGAGGACATTGCATGTTGTAGACATATCCTCCATCCTGCACCTTCGCCGGAAGTCTGCTCTGATTTAAATTTTTAATTCCCCTAAACAGGTGAAATTTCCTAGTGTCCCAAAAACAATCCTCGACAGGACACCCATGGGACAGCAGCTGTAAATCAGCACCACAGCACCTGTTCGATTTCCCGATCCCAACTTTCTCTGTGCAATGCCAACATAGTTCCCCCGACACGTTGACCCCCCCAAAGGGAGGGATTTTCTTTTGTCTGGTCCACTGCACCGAAAATAAACATCATTCTGTTTTCGTTTCTTTCTTTCTTCAACTTATCCCGCCCGATTGGGATATTGCAGTTGTGCAACATCACGTGCACTAGCAAAGCAGGCGCTGTGATCAAGTTTGAACACACAAAAAGAAAAGGAAAAGAAAACAATGTGTCTGTGAGAGCGAAGGGCAATTCACGTCCACAATCCGGAATTTCGTCAATCGACACCGGCTGACTACTGCTGCTGCTGCTGCTGTATATGTGTCTGGCTGGCCGAAGTAGATCGGAGAATTGAAGTAAATTTAGAACAATTTATTGTCGCAGCCACCGATGAAACTGTGCCGGGGAAACCGGCGAATCGAGGTGTAGTGGAGTAGCGTCGTTGGACCAGCATTTGTGAGGTTCGTTTGATTGATTTGGCGAGTGCATTTTGTGAGAGATCGTATCGTTGGCATGTGTGTGATTTTGATAGTGTAACTGTACAATATTCCCAAGCGTATCTTTTACCTGTGCTGGAACAGGCGTTAGTATTGGATAGCTAATTTGTATCGTCCACCAGACGTCCCAACACCATCTTTCAAGGTAAGTAGAAGATATTCGTTACTTAATTACTAACCCGTAGGAGGTGGATGTATCCACGCTTATCGCCTCCTGACCGAAGTTCGAGTGGGAAATGTCGAGGTGAGATTGTCTGGTATCATGTTCATGCTTCTCAGAACTAAGATGTCTAGGAAAGTAGATATCCTTGAGGTCCCTCTTTTTTAATTAAAGATTCAAATCCGATCTGGACTGGTGACCAGGTCCGAGTAGTGAAGAATACCTATCCAACTACGTGGTATCAATAAGACCAGTAACCCATTATATGACCGGCATGTCCAAATAGATCGTTAGATCAAGCAAGAAGAATGAGTCGACACCTCAAATAAGGCTAAGATATATAAATAAGGCGTTGGTAATCTTATGAGAATGTTCCCGGACATCATGGGTAGTTACAGTTAATGTCTCATACGTTAGCCTTCGGTCTATTTCAGAATGATTTGGAACACGTTTTAAGAAAATTCTGGTACTTCTGTTTATTAAGATAAATACATTATCGAGGGCCCCGATTGTTGAGACGCTAGGAACCCCGAAATATGAATGTGATTTGAAACACTTTCTATTACCTATGCGTCTTCCTGTAGCTGATAACGATTGTATAATAACTCACACTCACACTTGGTATGGCACTGATTCGCATGTGCCTTCGGCTGGATGGTGATAATTGTGTCGATGGTACACCTTCATCATGCCCGGTGATGTGTGCTGACCGTTGCACATCGAGAAGATCGCCGGCATAACTGGCCACATTGGTCAATTGACGATCACGTGTTATGTTTGCACGAGCCCGTTAAGCGGTGCGCGCTGAAGGGCGAAGTTGATGGCGTGTGCCGTGGCGTGTCTCTGTATGCGCCTGTACACACGTACATCGACCTGATGCACCGCTGTCCCGGGTGCAATGTGGTATGATCGATGATGAATAACAAGATTACGACCACATGGAGTGGAGCTTCTAACCCTGATAGAAAATAAAAGTAAACGAAAACAATAGGTACGCATTGCATCCGAATGCTCTAACGGGGCGAATCAATAAATATTGATAAAACACACCTTTCGCCTGGGTGTACTTTCTACCCCTAGCAACATAAACGACGCTTATGCTCAAGAACACTCCACCCGCTCATACGCCCAAACACATTAGTTTACCGCAGCCGAAAAGAATGTGATCCGCTGGAATGTTTACAAACAATCGCCGGAAGTAGAAAGCTCTTCCGTTTGTTGATACTTTACCAAATTAACCGTGCGCTCACACACCTTCCCCCGTCTCCTTGCGGGTGTCAGGTTCAATTATTTACCATCCAAATGGTTTGTTGAACTCTGTGCATCCGTTGCCAAAAACACCCTAAAATTCTAAGCGACCCATGCGTGTTTCCTGTGAAGTGCGGGAGAACCTACCCTATTTGTAAATGATAATTACGAGCGATCCAACTTTCACTTCACCCAACCCGGATCGGGAATTGCTCTATACTGTGACGTGTGCGTCGGAAAGCTTCTAATGCTTCTGTTGTCCCCTTATCAGTTCGAAGGTACGTTCCGGTTAGGCAGTAATTGCAGTACAGTTTCTGTGGCCGGTACGTACGGCATCGTGTTGGCTATTGCTGCTGCGCTTTCTGTTTTTCGCTATCGTCAGTGCATGGTGGACGTGTGTAGTTAGTACAAATTGGGTGAACGAATAAATGACAACGATGACTAAAGAGGAAATAGTGAGTAAGGTGAAAAAAGTTACCGGATTACACGAACATTTGGAGAGATAAAGTGAAATGTTCAAATTGTGATAAAGAGGAATCATTCATATGATAGCTATTATCTGAAGGAGATGATCGTGGGAACGATCAGAAGGCAATTTCCGGCAATAATGTCTTGATTAGATTGTGTCTCCAAGCTAAACGTTGCATGTTGTGGGTCGTCGCATGCCATCTTTACGAACCAATCAAACCAGACGACGACTGGAGTGCGTGTAGAAACCCCATCTTAACAGCGCGTCAAAGTTCGGACTCTACCCTCAACGAACTTTGCACACTAAAGCAAACTCTCACTAACGAAGTACGACCTTCAACGGCCTTAATTCTTGTCGCCTTTCCCGTGTTCTCAAGCGATCCCTCTCCCGATAAAAAAATCCCCAATTTCCTTTGATAAAAGGATTAGTACGCCGAGACATGGCACACACCTCCGCATATTGCAAACGATACGCAGGACCGTGCCCGCAGGACCGCAGGCTTACCGCTTTTATCTAGTTGAGGTAGAATTACACAATGCAACTATGCTCTGGACGTTTAGCCATCGCTTATTTACGGCGAAATTTATCAACAAAAAAACCCTGCCTTTCTTTGCCATTTTTATCGTGCTGTTATCGGGCTGCTTTAGACCTCCAGTCAAGTTTGGCAAAACGGCTCTGTTATCGGATTAATCGCATTAGTGAGGTACCTCGCGGGATATACGATACGTCACGTGTTCACGCAATTTCGCAAAGTGAAGATCGTCCTAGTTGGGTTGCGGACACTTTGAGTTGCAGTACTGTGCGGATTGCCTTTAAGTGGAGTTAATTTTGTGGAGCTGTCTATATTGAGGTGATTCTTTTGTAGAATTATCGCTGTTATAGAAATACAGCAAGTGGTGCCATTGTTGGTAGATTGGGTTTTCGGTTGGTCGAGTCGTTTGGATTGCAAAATGTTCAGATCGTTCACAATTCCTTAACAGAAATAGCAGTTTAGGTCAAGGACCCGCTAAGAATAGTGTGTGTTATCATTGCAACTATCCGGATTGTTCGATTCATGAAGTAAACAAAGATCATCGTCTTATCAGGCCAAACTTATGAAATACTTCCTTTCGAAGTGTTATCAACAAGCTCCCACCTGGTTGACGAAACTGAAGGTAATAACGGGTTGCGATAAGAGACGCACTTTCTAATCATTGCCGGTAAACGGTCGAAATATCGCAGACTTATCACTCCCGGACCGCGTGGTCGTTCGGTTGGTGGACTTGGGAACCTTCCCATCAAACTGGGATGCAGTTCAGTTGGAGCCGTTTGTTTGTGGCTACGACACGTGCTTGCTTACCCATACGTAGCGTACCAGATTGATAGGCTGAAGTTGTTGTTAATGAATAAATCCGTCGTTTGTGGAACTTTTTTTTCCCCTTTCTTACGAAGCATGATTGTTTGTAAGTGTAATTAGCGAAACCCAAGTGAAGACGCCTTCGTGCGGGTAGTCGTTGTTTGACGTAATTGATTGTAGGGCAGTGTGCGAAGCATGTGCTCAAGATGATCGTCTGATGAGGCATAGTAACTTCCTATTTTTGGTGTGGATAAAATATTGTGACGTACCCCATTCGCTAATGAGCGATACTAATTCTCAGTTTCTCCACTCTTCTCACTTCTTCAGATGACCACATCGAACGGTGAGCTGCTCGGGTTGGCCTTCATGGCGTTCTTCATCATAACGCTGTCGTCGACAGCGCGATATTACTTCAAGTTCTTCTGCTTTATCGCCTTCTCGGTGGTGTGTGCCGTCGGTCCAGTGCCACTAATGTTGATCCGACCACGAGACTATCGGAACGCGCTGTAAGTATAAAATAGGAAAGGGAGAGAAGACCAACTGTGTAAGTTGAAAATGGGTCCTGTTTTTTTTGGGTTTTCCGGGACAAATGTTTCCTCCGAAAGCCAAAATCGACACCGGTTCGCTAAGGGGGAGAATAAGGGTTCCGAGATGTAGGGCACTGATCGGATGACTTTCCATTTCGTAAACCATCACGCGTACGAAAGGACCTTCAAATGGGGGTTGGGTGGTATTTCTAAGTTATGGTTGTTGTTGGTTTTTTTTTTTATCGTACATTTATTTCGCGTACCTGACGTACGCGTTGGGGGCGTCGTCCTTGCCGTGCTGGGAATTGTGACCTGCAGAAGCGAAGGTGGAACCGTTCGCGCGTATAGAAAATATATTTACCGGGAAACCCCTTTCCAGATGGCGATTAGGTTAATTATGCATGGAGGCTCTCTACATTGGGGCGGCTTTCCAGTAGGGGATGATTCGTTACACCGGTCTTATACCCGCCGGGCTAGCGTGGGCACGAGCGCATGGCCTTTTCACTCGATAGATTAACCGTAATGAACTGAATTGTTGATGGTAAGATCCGAGGAAAAAAATGGGTGAGCTCGAATGATTGATAGGCACACAGGTGGTTGTTACGGCGCAACAGGAAATACGCTTATAGTTTATGTCCTTTTGCCGCTAGGAAGAAAAAAGCGATAATTTTCGATAGACTTTGTATAACAATTTGAAGAAGCGGTTGATATAGACAAATCTTTCTGATTCATAACTATCCTTCTATTCTTTGCAGAATTCCAGCGTACTTATGCATAGGCTTTGGAAAGATGCTTGGCGCATCGTTTACGGTGCGTGGCAAAGAAAATATTCAACGAACTCACGGTGGAGTCGTGCTGATGAATCATCAGAGCGCACTGGACTTGATTGGTAAGAAACATCCACACCCACTTCCCGTTTTGACGCAAGCCTCATGTCTCGGTGTTAAATGATTATTTTCAGTTCTGGCTGAGCTTTGGCCCATCATGGGCAGGTCGACGGTGGTCGCGAAGAAGGAGGTACTGTACATGTTCCCGTTTGGGTTAGCCTGTTGGCTCTGGGGGACTTTGTTTATCGATCGGCAGAACCGTGATTCAGCCAAGAGCGTCATCAACAAGGAAGCAAAGGCCATCAACGAGAAGCAGGTACGCGCTATCGAAGTAGAACGGAAACCACCCCGCCCGATACCCTTTCCGTGCATAATACATACCCGAATGACAAAACCGTTTTTCTGATTCCCATCCTTCTCCAACAGGCGAAGCTACTTTTCTTCCCAGAGGGAACGCGAGGAAACGGCGATAAACTGCTGCCATTCAAGAAAGGCTCCTTCCACGTAGCCGTCGAATCGCAAGCCTTCATTCAACCGGTGGTCATTTCCAAGTACCATTTTCTGAAGTCTAACGCTAAGATTTTCAACCGAGGTAAGTCAACCGATAAGGTCACGAACGACATGAATGACCTTTTTCCCTGAGAGGTGAACTTTAATCCTCATTTGCTGTGTGGTTGTTGTTGTTGTAGGACAAAACATCATCAAAATTCTTCCCGAAGTGCCCTGTGCCGGGTTAACAAAGGATGACATTCCGGAGCTAATGGAGCGGGTACAGAGGATGATGCAGCGGGAGTACGAGCTACTATCGGAGGAGTCACTATCGATTAATAACATTAGTGAGGTGCATTAGAATTGGTATTGGTGGGTAGGTTTGCTACAAAAACGTTCCTGGTGGAATGTGCCCAATACCAAACAAAACAGTTGACCTGGTAAAGCATGTTAGAATTATACCCCGGATCTTCATTAGGGTTAGAAAAATGCTGCAGAGACAGATAAACTGCATCCGGCTTTCCTCACACCAAAAGGAACCACACTCATCACCACCACATCACATCAAGAAACAACAACTCCTCGTGCAACAACAGAGAGCTTAGTAGTTGCGATTAGTGATAGCCTTTTTTAAACCATTGAACTCTTGAGTTTTGTTCCGTACGAAGGTTTCCGTTGTGGAATCCATTTTTGTCTCTTCCAAATCCAAATCACCTTTTGCGACCCAGATAACTTTTAGTATGCATGACGCACAAAAAAAATAAGAGACACAAACGGAACCGTGCAACTTTTCGAATAAATCCAGTTTGAGGATGTTTTCTTTTTCCTATCTTCCTTCGTCAGAGACTATACTGTTCCTGCGTAGTAGGTGTGTAAGAAGCGTGTAAGAAGGGCCATTGTCAGCTGTGTTGGCGAACGGTTCAAAGTTTCAAGTCCAATAGTTATGATCAATCAAGACCGAAGGGTATGCAGCAAATGGCTGGCTTGTAAATAGCGTACAAAGTACATATTTTAGCAAGATAAGAATTTTATTCGAAAGAGCAAAAACTAGGGTTTAGGGCTTACGGTAGTAAGCGGTAAGTGGCTGAAGATGAAAGCACAAAATGGGTAGAACAAGTACAAGCAGTGTATGGATGCGAGCACGACGTTCGATGTCGTACGTTAAATGTGATAATACATTAAAACGATGCAAAGATCTAACAGAATGAAAGTGCGTGCCAGGCGGTATAGAGTACAAGAGAACCGGCGTTTGGTGGGAGGGGCGGGGGTGGTGTCATTACACCCCACGTACCCTTCGAAGGGGATGATGCTCTCAGATTATGCTCTCAGGTTTAGGTGGAGCACGAACGAAATCCCAACACGAACGGTGTAAGGAAGTTTATTGCCCTCGGAAGAATTTCCTCCTTTTTGGAGTTGGCTAAGAAATCCGAAGGGCATATACACGGCACATTTACCCGAGACACAGGTAAGTAAGATGAAACTCAAGTAAGAAATCAATTTCACTGAAATATGCACAGCTCTGTTACTGTGCAGGTTTTGCTTTAGAATGACGATGTAGACGGAAAATTAGTCTGTTTGGAAAATATTAGTACACAATTAGGACCCCATATTTGATCACAAATGTGTCATAAAGAGCAAGGGGGGAATTGTAAATGCTGATGTCCACTAAAATCTTTAAGACTGACGTTGATAAGAAGATATATGCCATGAGTTTGCGAAGTGTATTGAATATAGATGTATGTGGCATTGAAGGAAGGTAAAAACAAGGATTCCTTCAATCACTATTACCTATTCTTAATTACAAATCTTGCCTTGCATGAAGAGGAACTGTTGTAATTGTGCTGTCAATTGTGATTTGTTCACAATGATTAATGGTTCTATACTAACTATCCGACACAGGGCATGGAACAGTACGAAGGAGTGACTAATGATTTACAGGAAATGTTTTGTAAAGGCCGTCCAAACTTCTCCCAATGTTGGATAAGGCTAGGTGCACTTGAACGAATGTCGCTCCTAAACAGGAGGGTGTTATTCGTTGTTGAATAAACACAAGTGAAGGCTAAAATCTCCAACAATTACCATGAGGCAAGTGTCACTGTGAGTCAGGGTAATCAGGACAAGAGTCCTTTTTTGTTGGGCACACTTCGTAGGTGTTAGAGGGAAGCATCGATATAATGTTGTACTAGACGTGATGAAGATGTTATTGCTGACTGTGGGATTGTATGACTGTTTGTCCACCCATCGATAAACACATCCGTTGTGTGTATCTGAACGCGTAATAACATCTCATCTTTGTCCCTTACCGATCCACACGATTGAGAGTGAAGTGTTGTGACCAAGCTATTTGTCTGCATGTGAGGGTAATTTTTTAATTTACTCCCACGGCGGAACTGTAATCCTCCCCACCATCGTTTCCTAGCTATTCTAATCTCATCACATCTAATTTTCTTCCTCCTTAGACGAGTCCGCAAAACTATTTCCCCCTTATTTCCCTTTTTGACACGTGCCAAAACCCGGTCCTTTGATGGAGGGGTGATCGTAACCTGGTGCTGGAATGATGGTATGGGACCAAGACATGCAATCGACAGGTTCCGTCCCGAAATGAGTGCATATTTGTGTGACATTGACATCTTGGCATTCGATTCGTCGGACGAGCGTTTTGCGGTAAACTTCAACCGGAACCGGAGGGGTGAAATTATAAACATCTTCCATCCGTTATGCGGATTCTTTTTTCCTTACCCTCACAGTACCTGTGAGGTTCTGTAGGTGGTTTTATGACTCCCGGTGGAATTTCCCTGTCGCTTTCACTTTCTTTTTTATGGATGGTGTGTTTGACTGTGTGGTGGATGAAAAGTCGTTCGGAAATACTTTTCCTCTTCTTTGCGGTTCCAGTGAGTGGTAGCTGGGGAACTTTGTTGCGTGATACGATGATCCAAGTGGTACGATAGTGAGTAGGGACAGAGGATGTAACAGGACCTTTATGCTGGAACTCGTTTCGGGTGTGACTGCGTGTTTCATTTCTCAACTTCTGGGAAATCCTAATGATACTCTTCGAAAGCGGGAGGATTCCCAAAGTAGGGACACGGAGAAGGTGTTCATTTGGTTGTATCTGGGTTTATCTCCAATGTGAGCAAAAAAGGGGGCTAGTACGTTTGATAACGTCTAAAGGTGTAAGGATAAAGTTCACACCGATAGGCAAAATGTGCTTCGGGAAAGGATAGACACAACGAAGTAAAGGGTATTTGTACGTCATTTTCAATTCGGGTATCCGTGCCAAGGATTCAGGAGGATTCCAACTTATGTATGCTATCGTTTCGTCGGAAAACGATCTTTGACTGCTATTGATAGGAACAGAACGGGTTATGTACATTCTATTTTTGGGACAGTTTCCGGGAGGAGATATCTAGCCGCAAGGATTTACGCTACGTGGAAGAAGAAAGAAAATAATCTGTTTTATCCTAACCTCAGCATCCAACACCTAATTGAATTTCTAGGTGTTTCCATTTCATTCCCAATTGTAAAATTACAATAGATTAACAGATTCCATATCATCGAAAACGGATCATCACTAAATGAGTGAGAAAGAGAAGAACAACTATCAGTACAGAATGAGAACAAACGAGATATTAAAAAGCGATGCGAAATCTGCGCTTATCAGTAGTGCGTAGTGGTATTAGTGTGATCATGTCAAATCGATTATTTGATCAGTGTCTTTTTATTTGGCGTTGCGTCGCGGTCGGGATCGTATTGCTCCGCGGAGAAAACGAGAAAATTCGAAAAAAGTGACGCGTTTCTTCGCATTTTTTAGGAAAACGAAAGTTTACGTTACATTGCATTATGGAAAGCATTTGAGAACAAGAATTATGCTAAAGAAGCAAGCTAAAAATTCGTTTTATTGCGGATGAAAAAACGTGGTGTATATGTGTGCGTTTGGGCGGCAAAGCGTAGGTTTTATCGTTGTTGGATAATGCGCGTGTATGCAACTGTTTGTGTAGCATCTTTTTATTGTATCATTCATATCTGTCTGTCCACCACAGTCTTCCAATGCTGTTGAAAGTTACAAAAGGTAAAAATAATATCTTCTTCTTGTTACGATCATCAAATCACCGTAATATTTTCCCCTTTTTTTTCATTTTATTGCGTTCACACACATCTGATCATGCCTCTGTCAAATTCGTTTACGCGGCCTTGCTGTAGGCCGTTGCTTCGTGTATGATTAGCACACATCCGGTACAACAATCACGCCCCGTGTGCGCTGCGCCTGCACAAACATAGGCCTGCCATAATCAAAACCTGCCGGAACGTTGGTAAAATGTACGTGAACTCAACCTCAAAACTCAAACATTGCACACGCGTGTTGTCGCCGGAATCCTTTGACAGCACCCGCATAACGTGGTGGGCACAACAAAAAAAGAAAACAAAAGCCCGCGGTGTCGCATTTCACTAGGAACAAAACCGGAAACCGGCCGGTATGTACGGCTGAGTGGTCGGAACTCATGCTCTGTTTACACGCGATTTTTACTCAATTCCAAATTTAGCTCTCGCAAAGGCGGCCAAGAGAGTGAGAGTGGAAATGGAACTCATTTTCTCGTTTTTCCCTCTCACACAAGCGTTGGAAAAGCTATGAGTGTCCGTTGTAAACAACATTCCGATTGAAGGAAACACATTTTCATCATAGCAGGCATGTGTAGAGCTTCAGTAGTGAATCGAGTGTCGTCCGGTGAGGAGCCACAGACTGTGTTCAGCGTTGTTCCGTACTAAACACGGAAGGAAAACTTTTCGTCCTTCTCGTCGTCGGGTTGAAGGTTTAGGTTAGTGTTACGTCGTTCCGTGGCTGGAAAGCTAAAAGTGCATCTTTTGGATCGCCGCTAGTGTGTTTCGGTACGCGGCTTTCCCGGCGTACGTGTTCTGTGTAGTTAATGAATCGGGAGCGAAGTTACGTCCAGACCGGATGGTCCTTGTGCTTCTACGGTCCTCGTGTCTGTTTACTGTGCGTATTGGAAGCGTATTCGGTGTAGCATTAGGTTGGCAAACGTGGGCCAGGATTATGGGGATGCGACTGCAGCAAAAATGTGGAACCGATCGTATATACGTGTCAGAGTGTATGTGTGAGTGTGTCTTAGATATTTGTTCCATTAATCATTGATCGTATATTGGAGTCCACACTGCTTGTTCCTGGCGCGAATGTGCTGCTAGTCGGTGTGCGTAAGTGAGTTTCGGATTACTTTCGAACGCGATGGAGACGCGAAAGCTGTTCCGAGATGCAGCATCCCGGTTTCGCGTTACGGTCTTGTTGCTGCGTGATTTCCAATTCGGTATATGCAAGTGTTATTGCGTGCGTGGTCGGATGCTTGACGTTCGGTTGACCCCAAAGGAAAGGAACAAATAGGTTTTGATTTATTACCCGAAAAATGGTGCTTCAGAGCTCAGTGGCAAGAAACATGCACGTGGGCGACAGAAAGTGAAACTAAATGCTTGGCATACAGAACTACTGAAGAAAGAAAATTAGTAAAACGTGGAGTCTAGAAAGGAAGAGTATGTTTGAATCTATAATTTTGGATATATTGAAGAAACCAGATTAGGAGAGACAACCTAATCAAGGTAAGTTACTAATTATAGTTAATTTATTATTGTTAATTTTAACTTAAAGAATTAGAATAATTTATAAATATTTAAAATACTTCGGTCGTTTTGAATGTTATTGTCTGTGTTGTTCAACATGGTTGTATAAAAACCTGAAAATTGCAGTAATAGTTATTTTATCAACTCAATTACATTGCCTTGAACTTTAAGAGCAATAAATCGAAATGATTGTCCCTTTTCATAAAGTACATGACACACTGTTTGTGTGAAACTTGGCAATCGATTGATCGAGATGATAATTCTGATGACCCTTTCCGGTTATTCGCCCGAAGTTGCAACTGTATTAGGATGCTAAGATAGGTTTAGCAAAATTTTATGCATTGTGGAAAAGAGGGGAAAATGATAAAAATACCGCACGAGTAGCCACATGGTTAGATCGTATGATAAAGATTCCATAACTCCCCTGTTCTTGGAATAAGTGAACAGAAGAAGACGAAAAAACTAAAGGAAAAAAGAGCAAAGTCACTGGAAATATCTTTATTACATCTTGTCGCAGCATGGATTGGGGTGGGCATAAAAGTTGAGAATAAATCTCCGATCGTGGGAGATAATCTTTTCGCCATACCGTGTTACCCTATATGCTTCTATGAAGGGTATCCGAGGAAAGTTATTCTCCATTAGAATGAAATCAGAACACGGTGTCACACGGCACATGCAAAATATCATTTCATTCTTATGAAGGAATTAAAACCAAAAAAAATAAAAGAAAGAAATATGAAAACACACCAGGCAGGAAGGTAAAACATTGCGCGGATATAAATTGTACGCACGCGAATAATGTTAACACGGTGTTACCTTACTCATCCTTACTTTCCGTATGAAAAGGAAATGGGTTTCCTCTTCATTCCCCCTTCTTACTGTCCCCCTTCGACGCTGTTGGATCACGAGGAAGAACTCGGAATAAATGAAATGGATGCCCACCGTGCGACCATTTATCTGTACACTATGGTCGACCAGGGGATGCGGGAACGGTGGGCTCCGTTAAATTACATCCGCCATTAAATTTTATTTTAAGTAATACGGGTTTTTTCCCACTCTGACCCGGCTCACAGATGGGCCAAGTAGACTTACTGGGGATTTTTTTTCTACGCTTAAAAAACCGGTAAGGGTAAGTGGATTTAGACTTCATGGCCACTGCCTCCAGATTGTGGGACAGACAGGAGTTAGAAAGTGGTCGTTTCTTATATTTTCGAGTGTCCTTTTTTCCCCTCACAACGACACGAGAGTCCTTCCACGTTTGAGGAAGGTTCAAGAATGTGTTTGAATTTATGAAATTTTTACTCATTTCTCGGTTGCGCAAATGTAATTTAATGCAAAGACATGCGGTTTCAGGTGGGAAGAAATTCATTCAAATTTAGAAAAGCTTAAGGAAATATTAGAAAGAGAGGGAAATGTTGGGAATGATGGGGATGATTCCTAGCAAGAATGTACTACAACGTCATAATGTTTAAACCAGTGGTGATAAAAATGCACCACGGCGGAACGGAAAATTTTGATCATTTTCCATCTGCGGCCATCATCAACCCTTATCATTGGCTGCAAGCCATTCAAGGACGAAAGCAGCACTTCTGCCCGGGTGGAAAGTGAAAATTGACAAAAAAGGTAGACATTCCTTCCAGATTTCCCTTTAATGTCGTTACTGCATGAAGTCATCTTGATTTTTTTTCGTGGTTATGTCTTTTACCCTTGTACTGTGGAGCCCTCTGGGTCTCGCTCTCTCTCGTTAGACTACGGATAATGGCGATTATAATGGCAATCAAAGGCATTCCCGGGTGCAAGTCTATGGTTACCATGGGAAAACTGTTCGCTGGAAACTAGACTTGCTTTTGGCTCATTCTTTTTATTTTAGTTTTTGGGTATATTCACACAATGTCTCGATGTTTTTTTTTGCTTCTCCAGATCCTTCGGGTTTGAGGAAGGTGCACACTGTGCATATCGGGTGAAAAGGGTAATTGAAAAATGAAACAAGCAGACACGTGGAGCAATTTGGTCGCCACCGAAAAAAGGACATCCATTCCTAGACGACGGGTTTTTTTGTTGCTTTTTTCCGATTAAGAAGAAACGTGCTGCTAATCTTGATGGGGAATCGCGGAAATGGGCCAGAAGAGAGTGATTTTTTCTCTTCTCCTTCCTATTGGTGTTGCAGGGATTTTGGGACATTAAGGACAGCATGGTCCGGTAGAAGTCAATCGTCTGTTGTAGCAAAAAGGTGATCGAAGGTGATCATAATGAGCCAAAGAGTTGTTTCAGGTCGGTTGAATCTAATCGATTGGTTTAATGGGAATTTAATTTGCTCGGGAGACAGTTTCTTGGAGAACAGAAAAAATATCTGTGGAAAAAAGTATTGGTAATTAAAATTTAATTCTAGAATTTAAGCAACTCTTGCTCGCAATCCGTATAACTTTTTCCATGAAAAAATAATTGGTTTCTCAACCAATTCCTTTTATTGTACTCTTCATCGTGGCTAAATGCTTTATAGCACAAAGCGCTACCTATGTTCAAGGACGAAGAAATCATTCATTCGCCAATCGACACGCCATCGTAGACAGCGCGCTGTTGTTCCAAGTGGACAGGAATTGGAATGAAAAATGGTTCAACCTTCCATCGAAACACCACTCGGGCCATGCCTTGGCTGTCGATATTAATTGTTAATTGCCTAGAATCGGATGTAGCATTTCAATTACGAGCTTTTGAGATATGGATTAATTAAGTGATTATTGTTTTCGCGTGTTTCAATGTTTCTTCCATTTCATCACATTTGAATTTTCTTTTTGATTTTTGGTTAGTACATTGTGGGTTAATATCGACCTCCTTGAAATACGCTTTCCGTCCTCGTTTGTTGTTAATTATAAATTACAGCCATCAATTGTTTGGGGTTGATGGAAAAACAGGAGCGAAAGGATAACGCTCTGTGTCCGATACGATTGAGTGCCATTCTTACGGGCGGTTGTACATTGATTGCTTCACTGACCGAACTCCCTTTGACGGGAAGCTAAGAGCCATCTCTATCGAAAATGGGGGCGAGTCTCAGGCGGAGAGACGGAAGGCGACAGAAGTGGAAGAGCGGTCTTGTTTGGGTGGGACATGCCGGCGGCTACAGCAAGTGGCCGACAATTTTAATTTACGCAACAGTGCATATTCCATATGGCGCCACTCGCTCGATCGTTGTTCATTCCTTTTTTTCCCTCTTGTTGGTGATGATGATGACGATGATGGAAAGGGTTGTTGACCGCTTTCCCTGCACATTTCCACATGCAGGGTGCATTTTTGTTTTAAACACATGCCTCGCGTTGTTTTGTAATCAATTTTGCCTACCGTGAAGCGCGTCCTGTGAGTAAGTCCGAGCCGCAATGCCTTCATCTATCATTTTCACGCACCTGTAAACCCGAGCGTGGTTTTTCTCGTGGTCAAGGCACGGACACATGCGTGCGGGTGGGTATTTTTAAACATTCACTCTTCCGGTAGAGTTGCAACCGGTGGAATGCATCATTTTTGTGAGTGTTGTTGGTGTGCGTTATTAAATATAATGTCTGGGAAATGCAGGCTCCGTATTGTGTGTTTTGGAGGGTATGATTGTTTGTATTTCGTAAATTGATTTTAATTGATTATCGGATGTTGGGTAAGGGTCTATTTACACATTGTCAATAATAAGTTATCGGAAATCCTTAGTAAGACCAAACAATGGTATGGTGTTTAGAGTTTTTTACTTGAACTATCAATGATGTTGAAAAATATATGCAGTGTAAAAGATATAGAGAAATTTGAAATATTCTAATACATATCTTTTTATTTTTAAAAGCTGGCCAATATTTTTTGTAGGTTTAAGCTTTATTCCAATTATTTTATTTCTTCCTGAAGTGGACTAATGCCAAAATGAACGACTCTCACACCCACTTTGGAATACTACTCTAAGCCACAATTTGAATACGGCAATTGGCATGCAAATTTATGCCAATCTCATTCTAAACTCGACAGAAAGAAGAGTGATAAAACAAGCGATACAAAACCAATATAAGAGAGCCACACATCAGCTGCATTGGAAATGGGTTTGAGTGTTTGAAGAGTGCTCGTGGTTTTGTCCCTCTAACACCTGAGGGACTCGCCACCAATTCCCAAATTCAAATCGGGAAAAAAATATTTTACACCCTACGATCGATCCCCGTCCACAAGGATGTAGACACAATGACACCTTACACTGGGGCTCAATGGTCATCGAGAGATTTGTGGTGAACCCCGGAAATAGTATGCCGGACAGCATCTCTGCTTCGTTTTGGGGGATTTTCCCGCCCAGGTGTAATGAGTCATCCCGGGTGGAAAGTCGGAAAAAATGTGAGTGTCTACGGACCGACATGTGCCGGGATGGTGGGCGGGCGAATGTTTTTTTTGTTGTTGCTTCTATTTTTGCACCATGCGTACAGTATGAAGAACCCACTCGCCCGCATAATTGCACGGCCGGGATATAGGGAATGCGGAATTGTTTACGGAAAAATCGATCCAACCAATATTCCGTGAATGGCTAGCGCATTTCGAACTGTGGTGCACTGGGCTACGCAGTGTTGCAACCATACGCGCGTTTGCATCGGATGCATTCGGTACGGCTTGTGCACATTCGGTTTCGGTTGTTTAATTCGTTATTCAACTCTTGTGTCCCTGAGCTAAGGAAGCGTGATTTCATCTCCATGGTAACGGTGGTAAAAAAGTGGCCGGAACGTTTGCGTTTACACCTGACTTGGTTCACTTCCGTGTTTTCCGTGCTACAAGGAAAAGCGTAACGGCAGTTAAATATTCATCCCGTAGCCCCAGGGCAGCGTCACGGACTCAGCGTGCAATGTGAATTGCGGTGCAAGAAAATGAGTATTTTGTGAATGGAAATAGAGGGATTGCGAATGTGCGTTAAGTACTTCCTTCGATTGTATGGATCCATGAGTTGTAGCTCGCGAATGTAGACTGGACCTATATATCTGAACTGTGAGGGTGGAAAATTGTAAATTCACACAAAAGGACAAGTAAGGGGTTTTCTTTTGGGGGGAACGTCCAAATGGAAACATGGGAAACGAGGAAACATTGGAAAAAGGGAGGAGGGTCCGCTAACAAACGATCGTAATTATGTTTACAATGAATGAATCGAAATAATGTAATTAAAGAAAAGTTTACACTTTGCATACATAAAAGTGGGCCGCCTACGTGAACCCAAACACGGAGGTCGTAGTCCTACTGGCAGATTCTTCCCCTTGGTTTATGCTAGAATTCTGGTTGCGGCTGGATAACATGCTGAAAGCATGAAATCTTTCACCCTCGCGGCGAGAAAGTGTGCGAAGAAGTGTAAAAGAATTTAATGAAAATGAATCAACAATGAAAAGAATGCCCTTTTTCCTTGGCCTGGGACACTGAGTAACCAGGAACTGACACAAGGAATCGTTTGGTTCTAGGTGTCGTTGATAAATTGCTTTCATCTAACCTCGTTTGTACATTCGGAAATAAATTGTGACCGAATGTGACAAATGGACAACTGCAGGGTGACGACACCTTTACATGGTACCGAAAGCAAGTAGTACACCGGCCATGTACTTTCTTGGTTGGTAGAGTTTGGAGTGTCCCGATGGGAGAACATTCCAACACGACACGATGCTTCCGTTGGTGAAGGTGAAGCAAATTAAAAGAAGTGTTTTGTGTGCATTCGGAGGTCTCGAGGGAAAACCCTCTTCTTACACGAAGAATCCTTGAGACCTTCAGAGTAAGATGAAAACATAGGATTGGTGGAGCTGACAATACAATTGCATTGATTAAAACTCTAAATCCCTTATCGATTTTCTTCGAGGTTTGCAGCATTGATTGTAAGAGAAGAAAGGGTTTTATCAGCAAGTGTCTGACTTTAAATTGCATACATTTAGGCGACAATGATTATCATTCCAGATTTTCCAAAGATAAGCACCGCAATTTATGCTTTTTTAAATCAAAATTCCTTTATTAAATTTATTCGGTTTGGAAAAGAAAAAACACAAACAACAAATATTTCTTCTGGTCTTTGCGAAAAAACTACCAAGATGCGAGACATATTCTTGAATTTCTCTTGAAGCTTCAAATTGAGTTTAAGCATTTCCTGAATTGGAGCAACACTTCGTGTAAGGTTATCATCCGCAAACAGCTGCATCGACCACAATCTCATCTTCCAACAGCATAACGTGCAAAACGACAAACAATTGCGGTCTTACCGCGTGCGATGAACGTTAATTTATGGCTTAATTAAAGGTAATTGAAGGTAGGAGTGATATATAAGTATTGCACGGTGATAAGACTCTGCAAAGTCCGGATGTATTTCCGGACGACCTTTCGATGCACAGTGCGCACCGGAAGAGACACCACCGTTGTTGTTGTTGTTGTGGTGAGATTGGTTGTAGTTTAATTGGGAATCGTCAGGCGGCGAATGTCGATGGGGTTATATTTATTGTCAAATTAGCACGAGGTAGATTTGGAGGAGAATTTGTTGCTGGAGAAGCTGAGTGTCCTATATTTCTAGGATCATCAAGATTAATTTCCAGAGCTGTGTGGCTTCTTGAGAAATTTAACATTTCTTCTCTACAGTGCTTAGAAAACGATTGAAATTTGATTTAAAATAAAACCAATTTGGAAGCACCATTCTCCATTAATGTATAGAATTAAACATCCAATTTGTTTCGTGAGTGGATTCAATCTATTTTTCTGAAATCACGAAACTTGTTGCAATTTTAGTTTAAGTTAAGCTTGAAATGAAATTGAAGCTTTCCATTGTGGTAGTTTCATGTTTCACTCGTTTTGGTTTGTTCTCAGCAACACGAAAATTGATCACTTTAATTTGGGGCGGATTTTTGTGCACTCATTGATTTTCCATTTTCTTTCCTTGCAGACGACGCTGCCTGTGAAGGTGAAAAAAGCCACGCAAAAACACTGCAACACGCCCTTCCCATTGCAGCTGAAGATGAACAACCGTACTCGTAGTGGAAGACTTTGCGAAAAGTGATATAAATTTTGCTACTGAAGGCAATAAAAGGGATCAGCGTGATATAAAGGCGTTACCATGATGGAGCATTCGATCGGGAGGATGGCAACCATGCTTTACGTTTTCGCGTAAGGGAATATATTGCAGTTGCTTTGCTTCTTAGAAGAGAAAAAAATATTCTATTAGTCACAAATGGGAGGCAAAATACATTTCATCTTCTTTAAATGTGTTCTGCTAATACTACTACTACTACTACCACGCACAGTGTGAAAGGTGGAATACGGTGGAAGGCGCTGCGAGAAGAGGGAGTGCAATAAATATAATAAATGGCCACACATCATCATCACCATCATCAGCTAACCCCCAACTCCAACGCAGCATGTTGGAAAGTGAGCCAAGGGTGAAAAGTGAACAAGAAGATATGGTGAAATGGGAAAATAGAAGCAAATGTATTGCACTAGAAATCAATGCAAAGGAAGAGAAAAATTGCATACTTAAGAAGTGGAATAGTGAAAGTGAAAAGTCGAAAGTGAAATTTAAGCAATGGAAAAAAGAGAAAAATTATTGCAATCTTGCATTACGCCACGAATGTAATCGACCAGAGTCAAGAATGTCTGGCGTGTGAATATGAATTTGTGCCAAGAGGCAACCATCCATCCAACCGATCTACCGGGAGGGTGTGTCTTCTACTGTTTCTTACTTTATTTTGGGCTTGAGAGGATGACATCCGTTTGTTCACTGTGAGTGTAAAGTTTAATCCATCCCTCACATCTTTTTTCAATGTTCGTTTGTTTTAAGGCTTGCTCCGTGGAGCTTAAAAGCAAGTGCTCAAGCTCCTTTTTATCCTGCCACCTCCTAAGGTGAATTTGTGTTTTTTTTTCGAGTGAAAATTTAGCAGAAAAAGTGTCGTCGGTCGTCTTTCTGTGATGTCGCGTGTGTTCATGCTTGTGTAATTGTGAATCTCTGTGTGTGTCATGTTGTCGTGTTTTAGCAACCTTGTTTGCAAACGTGCTTTCCATTCGCGGAAAGGAAAATTCGCCAAAATCTCGCGTATCGGTGTTGGGGTATGGGAT
This sequence comes from Anopheles minimus, assembly GCA_000349025.1. NCBI lineage: Eukaryota > Metazoa > Arthropoda > Insecta > Diptera > Culicidae > Anopheles > Anopheles minimus. Next base: position 3,415,564 of record KB664277.1, read on the forward strand.
AAAAGTGATCATAAGGTTTTCCTTGCAAAGCCTCGTCGCGTTTGTGTTAGTGAAAAAAAAGAAGGTGTCCTTGTTCAGTGAAAATTTGTCCAGTTTGTCGTCAGGCGCGAAAAATCACCCGAAAAAATAAGAAAAGCCCCTAAAGTGTGTTTAAAGTTTTGCAGTTTTTGCGTGCTTTATCGCGCCTTGTGTTCGGTTTGGGGATCGTGTTTTTCTTGTGCAAGAAGCAATCGAGCGAACCAGTGCAAAGTGTGTATGCTGATCCGTACCCCGGCGGTAGGATTATACACCGGAGGATAATGAAGAAACAAATTTAACGGTAAGTATCCTGGTCACGGCACCAACAAGGCTTTTACAGACGGTACAGAAGAAATGCCGAAAACAGGGTAGGATTTGTTTTACTGACCAGAATAAACGAACGGAAGGAATCCTTGTTGCCGGTTCTATTTTCCCCGACAAATTCCCCCCCCCCCTCCACCTCCCTTTTATCGTCTACCCCAATAAAAAGCTTGTAGGACTGCTTGTGCAGTGTAAAGTTTGTTTTAATTGTTGTGCAAAAATATCGCCGAGGTGCAAGGGTAGAAAATTGTATAGAAAAGACGGGGAAAAAGATAACAAAAAGTACTGCAGCACGAAATAAAGAAATTGGGAACAAAACTTCGCGGTAGAGCATAGGAAACATCGGGTTCGGGTGCGCTATAGGACTGCGGATATTCTTCTCAAGATGGCAGTGGAATTATTGTCAGCAAGGATAAACCTATCTCTCTTTCCTCTCCACCCACCATATCTTCAATACTCAGCTTATTTAGGCCAATTATGATAATTAATGAAATGTCCGTGTAGACTGTAGATACAACCGGTTCGTTAGCTCGGTTGCTTGCACTCCAATAAAATAAGCACATTTTAAATGGATCAAAAGAAAGGATGCTCGTGAGTGAAGCAATGCGGCAATTTGAAAATATTAAATTTTATAGAATGGTTCTGGATGCCCGGCATAACCCTGGATCGCTGACAATAGTGATGAAAATGAACCATAATTTGCATCCTGTGTTATGGATGGGATGGGGAATGAATGCAGATTTGTCTGCTGTGGGAGCTATAGAGTCGGACAAGAGATGGAATTTTTGATTTATCAATCAGAGTGCATTCGATTTACATACACCGACAAAGTCCAGCCAGCGTTGAAGTTTATTAGCATGAAAATTACAGCTGATTGTACAACTGAATAAACACACAGTGAGCTACCTCAGCTGGAGGACGTCTTGGAATGAGTATCCAATTTTGAGGGAACACAATATCTTGCCGATTTGTGCTGCTATCTACCGGTTCATAGAGTGCGGTTGAAATGCATCTGGATTGTTTATATTAGAGCAATGTGGAAGCTGACGACACTGGTTGATTTGCATCTCATCAATATTTGATCGAGTTGGAAAGACCACGGTGCGCACAGCACAGACTCCGGAAGCTCATAAGCAGCATAGTATTACAATATTATCTTTACTCTCGCCATTGGCCCTAGCACTAGAGCTTAGAGTGCCTTTTTCTGTGTGCAGCTTGTTCCAGAAGTGATGCACTATTCCGGGTTCAAGAAAGAAGTTGAAGTAGAAAATGTTCCCAAAAAAAAGGAACATAGCACCGTAGCGAGAGTCATTCCTTTTAACTCCCATTTGTTCCTTATGGGGGACGTGGGTCGGAACCGAAGTACTGATGAATGTCAATAAAAGTGATGAAAAGCGAGAACGCGTTACTTGGTGGAAAAAATCATCCGCGAGGGCAAATGTTTTAGAATCGCACCAGAAGACAGAAAAGCACCTTCAAGACCAGTCAGTATTGAATCGAACGTGACTGAGTTGTCTGATGAGCCCCAGGATGCTGATATTTCCTTCACGGGTATTTTTTACTTCTCCCCTACTTATGAAGGGTCGTTTTGCAAAAATACTAAGACGCAAGAAAAGTCAGCAACCTTTCAGGATTGCTCTCTGTCGAGGGTTCTAGTTCAGTGCGTATGGGTTTCCTGTTTTTTTTGTAGGTACCGGTTAGAAGTAAAGATTCTTCAAAAGTGATCACTATTGGTGAATGTTTGTTTTTGATGGCGATGAAGGAAAGGTAACAGTTTATTTGTAAGTTCATTCTGTGAAGACAGGCGATGAGCAGACGCACGTCTGATTGTGATTCCTTGCATGCATTCGTTAGTTGTGTGTCACGGAAGCGCACAAATCGATTGACGAGAGCGTCCGGAGAGTCAAATATATTGCTACTAACGAAGGCGGTAGTGCTTAATGAATGCCTTAGGGGAATAGGGCTTAAACGGTCAAATGCAATATCTTTCGATTGTCAAAAGTAAATATGGTTGATCTTTTGGAGCGTTTGAGGGTCATTATTGACCGATATATATTGTTCGAAAAGATGGGATAAAAATATTATCCATGTTCTAGGGCACATTCCATTTTAAATCAATTTTTGTGTGCACATTCGTACAACCAAAAAGTACACATTTAACTATCTAACACTTACTTTTGATACCAACCTTATCAGATGTATCTCCCCTCGGCAACTGCAAATGATGATTCGGATGATCTTGCCAGAAGAAACACAATTAGCGTGTCACAGCGCAATCAAAACGCCGCTCATAAAAAGGATACATAATTGTTCTTTTACTGTAAGTACAGCAAAAAGTGTACACTTGTCTGCTTTACTCCAAGTCACAATTCTGTACCAAGACGCTGTTGGATGGTGTAATCTCTCGGTTAGGCATTTTATGACATTCCCCTTAGGGGTAACGCTTTGGATGCAAAAATTTAATGACTTGGTCGTTGAGTACCGAATTTATGAAGGCCAGTCAGACAAAGCACAAGATGTCATAATTTGAGCGTAACGCTGGAAGAAGGAATATCCTGGAGCATAACTTTGGGACATTTTTGCCCTATCAAACGAAGGACGTGACCAGTGAGTAAAGGTTTACGCTCCAAATCAACTTAATGCCGGGTATCTTGTTGTTAGCAAGAAAATCCTGAAAAAGAAAATCTTCGTACAGGTAGTTTGTTTAGCTCGACCTTCGTAGACTGGAGTTCCCAGAAAAGGGTATAAAAACGCCATTGCAAGAACGTATCCACTATCCATACTGTAGACACTCACGTACTTGGTTCATGCTTTTCCACGCTTTCGACGTGGCCAATGATCGTAAACAACGAGGAAGTGAAAAGATCTCCGAGCAATAAGCGAAACCCTACTTTTAATACAATGTGACGTGCCCCTACTTTCTTTTCTGATGAGCGGAACTTTAAGCCAACGGACCTCCGTTCCGTCAATTTTATGTCACCAGGCTGGACTTGTGGAAGATTTGAGGTATGCTTGTCTGAAAATCTTTTTCGTTTGTTGCGGGGAGCGAACCGGTTCCTTACCAGATCGATCCCCTAGACCAGAGACCAACAAAGTTGCTCAACCTGCAATCGTAAATCAAACCGTTAACACGTTCCTGGCACGTGTGTCCTGAGAGCCAAAGTAACGTGTGTTTTTTTTCTGCTGTTGTTGATTTCAAATCATGGTACGAGAGCGGGATGTAGGCTTTAGTAGACCCTGCTTTATGACCTCGCTCGAGCTGTGGAGAAGCCCGGAAGTAACCAGTAAACAATTCGCTTCCGTTCCTGTTTTGGTTGGAGTTTTGGTATTTTCTTTACACTTGTATCCTCTTCGGAATGGCTTTTGGTGCCAATTTTTTTTTCTTGGCTCGTGTACGTGCAAGACTGCGAGGGTTTGTTGTCGCTATCAGGGTTTCGGCGTACAGATAAGGCACGAAGAGAAGAATAATGTCTTCCCAAGGTAGTGAAGGGAAATTAAAGGTGGTGTCGTTTGAAGTCTTACTGAAAGTACCACGAAAGGCACAACACAATTATCAATAATATAATTTTGTAAAAAAATACAATAACTTCAGACTTTTTGGTAAGCAAGAGGCATACATTTAAGCAACTTTCATTAGCATCGTTTATAAAGCTTATAAATCGCTTAAAAAAATTTTTATAGATTGTGATCCCGTGGACTTTTCCGGATAATTTGCTGGAGTCCTACATAGCGGATCACTACCGTTTAGCACAAGTCGTAACAATCGTTAATAAGTTCTGCGAACCATTATAAGCGTAGGTCGTCTTTTCGAGGTTCATATCGCCTTCGCTCGGTGCGTATCGGATCGAACGCCGGAAGGTGCTTTCGGCTGCCAATCAAACGCCCATATGTCATAGGAAATTATATCCTAATTGCATGTAAATGTAACATAACATCTTACCAGCAGCCTGTTTGCGTGTGCGGACCGGAACCAGCACCCCCTCCCCTATGCGTCCTATGGTGTTAATGTAAGCGAAAAAAGGTTGAACGCAAAACGCCCACAAGCAAAGTGTTGTACGTGTTTGGGTATCCTTTTTGGCGTGTCGAAAACGGATGTTTGGTTGCGGATTTCTTTTCGTTCGCTTTGTACGCAGAAGAAGCGCTCAGGGAGCGGGTTCATTTAATTACCACAAACTGTAGCAGGGAAATTTGAGCACGGTGGTTTGTGGATCGCACAAGATGGGGGAAAAAAAGCCTGAAGTTCTTGGAATTGTGGAGAAGGTGCCACTTACAACAGCATCCTGGTTGGCTGGCAACAGATGGTCTTATTATTATATTATTTACTGTACTTTTCCGGTCCAAACAAAAGAGAATTGGGCCGTAAGAAGAAGATGGGTAAAGTCTCTTAAATTCATCTTAGAATGTAGAACAAACATGGTTTTGATATTGTGTTTTTCCCCCCACGTAATAGGCAAAGGTGTTTCATAGCAATAATAATAACTTGCAGCGAAGAATCATCTGTTTCTCAGAAACAATAGAGTCTTATAATCACCCTCTGATATGAGGCAGTTAAGTAAGCATATGGGTTAGACCTGTTTAATAACAAATGGGAAAATTTCCTTTTTATATTGATCATGTTCTAACAATCCTTGGAGAGAGGCGTCAGTAAAGATTTAGATTGCTTCGCCACGCAGTTCTGGGGAAACTTACATAGAAACATGGAAGCATGGCAGTTTGGAGTTATTTTAATTATGCACAACGTCGATACATGACGCTTTCCTAGGGTGTCTCGTATTAGGCTTTCATGTTAAACAAACATCGCCAGTTCGATATTATGTTATCGAAGCATGTTACAATGTAACAGCAAGTCGCTTTACTTCCGAAACCGAAACAACTTCCGAGCTTCTTCGCAAAGATGCAAATAAGAGTTCTCCCTCTGGGAGACGAACTCCTTTAACTAGTAGACTGCGACTACGTTCAATGTGATTCAAGTAGAAAACCTTGCCTTATGCAAATCACTATCGATTTTCAATTCCAAATCTAAGCCAAATTGAAGCCTCCCCTTTTTTCTGACCCTTACACACGGTATAGGCTTCGCCTTTTCGTCTAGTCGACTTCCTTCTTACTCATTGCTCGTCGTAGCTTTAAGACGCGTAGGAAAAATTACCCTCAACAGGAATGCTTTACGCTTTTGCCGTCTCGAGCAGTAGTCCACCGAGGCAATGTGAGTGAGGGGGTTTGATAAAGAAACATTGCCATTCGGTTGGGTCGGATAAGGCCATTGCCATTTTTGCCTCGCCGAGGAAGGCGTTCGTACAGTGATGGTATTTTTCGGAGGTTTGCTGCTAAAATCAAGAAGGGGACACCCCAAAATGTGTCCGTGCGTGGTTTTTCACGGTGGGGAAAGAATGCAATCCATTTCATCCCCTTGGTCCTTGGGATGGTGTCCTTCGGGTAAGAGGGAGACAAAAATTGCAATCGTCTGAAACAGCTTCCTCTTTAATATCTAGCTACTGAAGTTCCACAATATCTTCCCCTTAGTATTGAACGCATTCGGAGAACGGGAAGAAAATATTTTGCACCAAGTTTTTCACTTCAATTTTTCCGTTTTATGAGAAATGCTCTCACGTCCCCTCATGGGGAGCTCAAGGAATGGTCATGAAGCAATGGGCGCATGAAAATCTAAAGGTTATTGGTTCCGAAGGGGCAGCTTTTAAAGTTTATGTTTATGCGTTTTTCTTCGTCCTGCCTCGGGAACGGTGGCAGGACAATAAAAAAAAACTTCTCCACTAGTACTGGCAAAACGTCAAACGGCAATGGGAAATCAGCAACAGCCGGTGCATGTTTGGTCGTGATAAAGTCGAAAGTGAATTTTATTCGACAGCAAAACTCGAACTACGGGTGCCGTTTGGGAACCATCCAACGAAACAGCGTCTTGTTTAGCGCTGCAAAGGAAGCAGTATTTTGTTCGGCGGAACCTAAAACCCGACTGTCTCCAGAACGTAACGACATGCGTTCGTTCCCTGTGGTGGCTAATTTTTGCAACATTTGTCTTTGGACGATTTCCTGTAAGAGGAACGAGCTTTATATCGCCGAAAGGAACCCATTTCGTTCATCCTCAAGACGTTTGCCGGGACCGGAACTTTGGTATCGGCTTGCAAAACCACCGGTGGAACTGTGGGCGAATTTGAATGTTTGCAATAAAACTGACTCCTCACCGAATGTTCGGGAGGTTCGGTTCAACAGTGGCGTCCGCTTGTTGCAAAGCTTTTTTTTTACTGCTTGGTTCGTAGGCAAATGTAAGCACATTCGGTCAGCTGGCATGCATGCCAGCAGGAGCGCCAGTGGACATCCGGCGTGCTACCCGGACCGGATCTGGTTCCCGCTGCGAAAGATAGTACAAAAGACCGGAAAATTATGTATATTTGCTTTTACCTTATCGCACTGTTTTCATAAATATTAAACTAGAATTTATTGTAGCGTTTTCGCGCTGACGTTGACTTCAACCGTTGGTGGGCGGGGCCGTTATACTTTCAAGCTGTCGGAACTAACGGTGGGCTAATGGAAGCACTGTTGGTGGACAGACTCGTGTGACTCGAGAGTGGGAAGATTGCTGCAGTGTAATTATTGGAGAAATATGGGTTTGTATTAAAATAGAAGGTTTATTACCTAGACATTTACCAGGTAGAGTTGTGGGTAGTTTAAAATATTTTTATTTTTCACATACAAAAGCATATCAGAATTTCAAATGGTACGGCTTTGTTGTACTACACTAGATGGGGAACTAAAACTACAAATGTTTCAACGGAGATTTGATATTTGATAAAGGAGGATGACAGTAATTCAACCGCTTCTGCTAAATGACTCAAGATGCGGGAATGGTCACGTCACGAGAATGACGATGAACAACCTACATCGTGCATTAGTACATTGAAAACCTGTACGAGATAAGACGGATAGTTTCGACAAAATCGTGCCGATTAGATCATTTAGTAATAAATATCCCAATTAAACAAATTCAGTTGGAATGTTTACACATATTTTGAAAATTCCACTTTTTTGACAATTTTCCGATGTCGTTTCCACTGTGCACACCCGATTCCGGCCTGTTAACATGTTGCAGTTGATCGCAAAAAACGTTGGAATGTCAGCCACATAGGTGAACGTGTTTCAGTGCATTCATTCATGCATGCATATCCACTCGTTTGCTTCCTTTTAACGTAGTTTGCCCAAGGACATTCAGTTATTGACGGAACGGTATGAAAGAGCTTGTAGACAAACCCGAGGTCCGATGGTGGTTGACTTGTGGTGGAGCTATTGCCAGCCGAGCTCATATTCTACCGCCAGGAGTCGATAGTGCCACTGGGAAAGTGAAACGTGTTTCATATTTGTTCTTTCAATTGAATCTTTAGAGCTCCATTTTCTACTTAACCGTGCAGACTATGACGCTGAAGTGTAGTGCTTGCAGCATGCAAAACTTCATCTCCATCAGTGGAACGTAACGTCAAGTTCATTACACCTCCCCCGAATGGGAACATCTGCAAAAACGAGTCGCTTTCACGTTTGCCGCACTTTAATACAATAAATCTCTCACATTTTCCACTCGGTTTGGGGAACTGCCGTGGAAAACTGGATAGTAATTTTCCGCCTTTCGACACTGTCAGTGGTGTGGCGTGCCAAGCGTGCGACACCATCAGTGAAGGTCTCTTAATTAACAATAATTTAGGAAGAGTATCAAATGGAAGTCACAAAATGGTCCCTCGGTTCCTTTGCTCCCTCCACAGCAGCCTCCTGAAGCAGAGTATCCCGCGCCAAAATGGCCATCAGAAAACAGGATGGACGGTGTTGGGGTTTTTGGAAAGGGGAGATGTTTGCTCCATTCGTGAGATGGGTTTAGACCAAACGGTAGGCAGGTTTTTGCTTCAATGACCATTAAGATCATCTACACCGATAAGTATGGCGTCACCGTGTCACCGAGTCGCGGCTGCTAGCAATCGCTTTAAAGCGGTTTCTGTTTCGGTTCTATCGAATCCTTACGCCCGAAAATAGACGACACTATCCCGGGGCGCATCGAACCGTGACTGCGTGCGAAACCAACCGAGCCAAAATCCCCGGCATGCTTGGGCCAGATCCCTCTCGCTACGGTGGTGGAATTTCGTCGGATTTCTTTAAGGCTTAAATTGGGAGGAAAATTTTTAATGGTTCAATATAGCCTGCGTACACAGTGATGGGTTCGTTCGCATCCCCTGTGCGGACGGGCTACCCGAAAGGGAGATCATCTTGTTTCTGTCACTTCTAGTGGAATTAAAATCGTGGAATGTGGCTTGGGATTGAGGCGCGTTTACGCTTTACGCCATCGAGCCAGTTTGGAGTAGCTGTTTGGGGGTTATCATTTTTTGGCTATATTCATGGGGGAGCATGCTTGAGGTACAGTGCGGCATCTACCGTAATGTTATGTTTCCCTTTTGGTGTGGCTTTTTGAATCGAAAATCGATAGCAAATTGGTTTCTGTCTACACCAATTCAGGAGGAACTGTTCGTACCATCCCGCTACGTATGGTCTGGAAGCATTTTAAAGTTTGTCCATTATCGGATATGATGTTGCGTCGGAATGAGCCGGAGGTAAATTGAATTTCTTGGTAAATGTATTTAAGAAATAAAGCTAAACTCACTCTCAACACATCCGGGATATTGGAAGCTTTTTTTGTTCTGTTTTGGAGGAATCTTCCGTAATGTGTGCTAAGAGCTGTAGCGAGCCCCAAAATGGTACGTTTTTATCGTTTACTGCTGTTTGGAAGTTGTGTTAAATGCTTCTCTCCTTCTACGATCGACAGTTTGGGTCTGTTATCAGTTTAGCGGAAAGGGAATCGGGTCCATCGTAAGAAATTCTACCGAGAGTACCATTCCTGGAGGCCTTATGTTCATGATGCTTCATGTTTTTATCACATCATGGTCCCCAAAATCCTCCTGATCTCGCATCTGGTTAGGAATCAATCGTCGGGAAGCGATTGCTGGTTGGAGGTGGAGAGTCCTGTGGAGTTGTTCGGGACTCCTCCGGGAATAGTCAATTTTCCGCAATTTAATTAATTCTATTGCTCTCCGCAACGTCTAAGCTTGTCTTCACACACACTTACGCACATACACTTTACCGGTAAATTTTGTTTTTCGTAGCAAATGTACCCCCTAGAATTCTTCCACAGTCCGTAGGTACTGAGCACGGTCGTTATTGTTGAAATGTTGGAGATGTTATTTTTTACGCATGTCTGGAGGCAAAAAGTTGGAGCAGTGCAATAATATGAGGCTCTCGGCCGACGTGATGATGATGTTCCGGCCTCTCAAAGTCAGTGATATGTTTACGAGCCAGCCTCCACTGTGCCTCCACATGCCGGAGTTGTTTCTCCGTTGAACTGGGGAATCGTACAAATATTGACTCGTCCTCATGCACAATCGACATTTGGCAATATTCCAACGATTCCAAGGGCATGATAGGTAAAGATAGGATGGGTGGTGATGGACCATTACGATGATGAGATCTCAATGCCGTTTTGTTGCCTCACAGTGCTTGGATGATGATGATGATGAGGGCCGTGATGTTGTCGGTGGGATTCGTAAATGTAATGGTTCCTGTGGTTTGCTGTTTGCTGGATGGATGTGCCGCAGGTAAGGGTGGACGCTTGTAAATGAGGGCATATTTGGATGTTTGCTAACGCTTAGCGCATTGGGAGTACACGGAGGTATTCCACTCACTGATGTGAGTGAATCGAAAGGCAAATAGTAAAACGGATGCATGAAATTTTCACACCTTCCGCAGAGATGCCTTTCGGTTTGAGGGCGATGGAGAAGGCCTCGAACTATAATAGTACAGGCAACCAACCATCGGTGAGATTCGCAAGTGTTGGAAAAGTTTACTCCATTTCGTTGGAGTATTTGATTTGATTTTCATAAGTCCTTCATCGGTGGTAGGAATATTTTCCTATCCTATACGGGACGTCCGATACGCATCGTACGTGGTATCGAATTAACGTTCCATGCGGTTGTGGGTTTTATCGAGCGTTTGATTAGTAAAATAAATATCGAACCATTTACGTGTTTCCCATCGCTTCTTCCCTTGGCTGCGAACATCGCCCGATGACATCTTCTCGGTCTGTCTCGAGAGAGTGTCTGTGGTTTGATTGGCTTCATGTCCTTCGTGGTATCTTCATGTCACAAAGATGAGGTGGCGGGTGCTGTACAGAGGAGTGGAAAGTACTAAGTGTTGAGGTCAGCATTAAATTGAAACCCCCTCACAACACACGTACACACACGGTGACTGTTGATGTGGTTTTTGTACTGCAGAACCAGAAATTGCAGATACACGGACGGTTGGATGGACACAAATCGATTTCGGATCCCTTTTTTCTTGCATGGCGATCAAGTGAATGAAGAAGTGCGCAAAAAGGGGATGTATTTTTCCCAGCAAAACAGCTGTGTCGGTAAAAGCTTCTGAAGGATTTGGTTTTGCATGTTTCGAGAAGAGTGACACCAGTTGGAATTGGGGAAATATTGCAGAAGAAAAGCAACGCTTAATGGTTGACCAATCCATTGAATAGAGAACATTTGGTGAGGTGGTATTGGAAATTCGTGTCCAGTTGCAGGGCGCTTCGTGTTCAATGATGTTTCAAAAATGTCCGACCAAGGGTTGAGACCCGATTCGAGTATGGACGCTGGAACATCCTTTTTTTCTCCTTGGACGCTCCATACAAATGACCATGGTAGGGGGTTTGCTTTCTTCATGTGACATACATTCATAATTGATGAGCAGCCGACTGGTGGTGACGTGTGCTTTATGGTTCCTGGAGAGATATCTCTTCCATACGTTGCGTTGCATTGATCTAATAACGTTCCATTGACAAACGATGGATTGCATAATTTATCCTCCCATGTTTTGGGGTGGGATAGTTTTGGCCAACAGTGAGCTGGTTGTTTTCATGGTCACGCTATTCCTTCATTAGCTTTGGAGTTGTTAAAAGAAGGATGTCAACTCCCATACGTGCTCATTCGTTTTGTTATGAATATTGCAATGGAAGAACTTGTTCCTCAAAATTGTAAATTAATTGGTTAAATCATGCACAAGATAGAAGTATTTTGGTTAGCTAGTTTTGAAACGGTTGCAAATAATGTTTGCCTTTCAGATATTTATGTTTGTAGTTTGTATCCATTATTTCATCCCTTTTGGGTTTACTGTGGGAGGAGAGTGGCACTTCTATGAAAACACAACTCAATCAAACATCAATGTTTTTGTATTGCTCCCCAACAAAAAAAAAGCTATCCACATTAGGGATCAGCAGCTATGTTCGTATGACGCACGGTTAGCGATAGATGTATCGTCTGTAGAAAGAAGAAAACAAGTCGAATGGGTCTGAGAACGAGTCGATTCGATGGTCACAAAATCCAATCATAGATGGCTTAGTTGGTATGACCGACAGGGCCGCGGTCACATGACCATCGCCGTCGGGGATGGATGGCATTTGGTTTCGGTATTAAATCACATCAATTTGATCAGAATCGAGATGGAAAAGCATCCCACGCTGAATGGTGCAGTGGAGCTGGAATAAAAATGGACGACGAAAACATGAATATGTTCTCCCTATGTCAAAACAGTAAACCGAACGGCGGAAGTGTATTAGTTGGGGATGGAATAGCGTACAATAAAATAATGTTCCAGCTTACAGGCATTTTATATTTCATGGTGTTATCTCTGTTTCGTTCACAGGGTAAAGGGTGCTCCAGTACTTCACAGGCAAGCTGGCGAAGCGACCGAAACCGACCGCGCCTGGTGACGAAATGCTGGGCAAGCTGAAAATGGCGGACAAGCAGAAGTATTCGGCACAGGAAACGATACAGGTGAGAATAATTAATGGGTGGTGTATTAATTTAAACAAGCTAACGATGACTAGAAGTTCAAATGTGCGTTGGTGAAGTGGAGCGCAGGGAAATGGGGTCAGGTACACGTAATAATCCTGTCATTCCCAAGCTATCATTTATCCTCGTTTTTTGCCACCGGGACACTCTAAGAGAGAGAGGGTCAACTGAATCATGGCAGAGGTGTGGCACGGATCAGGGATCTCTTTATTGAACTGGAGAATATTAAATAGCAAACAAATGAGCGCATGGGCATGCCGGTGTGGGTCAATTTACAAATCACCTCATCATTAAGTAAAACGGGAGTGGGTGAGCAGTGGGTTATCATCCTCCTTCTGTCAACAAACGACGTTGATGAAGGTTGACTGAGAATTGAAATTGTAAATTAATTATCCGAAAATGATTCATCCCGGTTTTCCATTCGGCGTTTGGGGGAAAAAGAGACCAGGAGTCATAGAGGGTTTTCATCACCATTTAGTATAGGGTTCCTTTGGGTGAGATGAACAAAGATAGAAAATTATCCGTTTGTCGGTATTCGATTTTTCGTGATAGCCAGACGATACTGTTGACATTACTGCAGGAAAGGTAATTTCGCCCTTGAGTGCATTTAATGGGGGATATAATTTCATATTTACTTTCAATAAGCTCTATCGAATCGAAGGTTTATTGCTGTTCGTGCACTGTTAAAGCACCTTCCGAAATGGGATCCTTCATCGCGTAAGCAGAATAATGTTTTGAGCCAATATTTGCATCACAACTAGGAATTGTAGAATTGTTGTTAGCTTCTTTGTTAAAAACTACTCTGCCCAAAATTTAAGATTGAAAACCAAATGATGTATTCAACGTTTCTTGCATACTTTTAGGCGTGTTTTGTTGCTGCTCCAAAATTCAATAAAACGCCAAAAATTATGCAATTTTCTGTATAAAACATGTTTATTAAGGTTTTTTCTACTATTTGGAAGATTTCTTTTCGAAAGTACGGTGCTGCGAAAAGAAGACGTTTTGTTGATGCACATTATCTGCAGCATTGCGTTTCTAGTTCTGCAACGTGAGCGCCACAGTAACCAGCGTAAAATTGCATTCCCTATCACCGAAGAATTCCTGATCTGTTGGTTTTTCATTTCCGTCGCAGGATACTTTCTGTGTGCAGACTATTCCAAAACTAACCGAGCAAAAATTGAGCTCCGCATCATACCCTCTTCCCCTCTCCTGTCTTACTCGCTGTCCCTTTTTACTGTTCGTTTAGTTACCGTCAGGTCAGAGCACAACTTCCAGCGAACAAAATCCCGGTAGTGAGGGAATGAAAATTTATAGCCATGTCCGCGAAGTTGATGGTTCTCGGGCTTCGGGTTGCGAATTCGAATGTTTCTAGCGGGGCGACTATTGGGTCCTGCATCCAAGAGTCCTACTTGACGGTTTATTTTTGTGGATGGTGTAAATTTGTCACTCAATCCTAGCCCAGGGAGAGGGTCGACGTAAAAAGGGTACCGTCAGTAGCATTGACATTCGGTAGAACAAAAACTATTGATTGGTCGAGTTGTTTTTGTTTTCCACAGATTTTTACCCATTTATTTGGACACTTGTGCCGTGATGAAGGTTTGTGGAATTTTACGGTACTTTCCGGGTGGGAGTTGTTAAAATAAATTGTGACCTTTTTTACTACGGGGTCCACTCTTGGTGGATGGGTAGTGTTAATGGGCCGTTCAGTGAGATCGTTTACTAGGGGGTAACATTACATTAGAGTAATGGGAATTCCACAACAACCATTAGCATGAGTTGCTACAAATAAGAAGTTGTTCGCTGTTTAGGGAGATGGGCCTATGTTTGTGCATAAATATTATGAAAAATCTCATAAATTATAACGTCTTAAGAGTATTACCATTACTCTGAATATATGTTAAGAATGTACCCTAAGACGAATATCTGGAAACTAAAAATATCATAAATTAATAAGAAAATATGTCCAGTCGATGTCATTTTCAATTTAACCAAACCTTTCTCAAAGAATCTTAAAATATGCCTTGAGCCATGTTGGATATCCGGTTCACTTCAAAGCTTTGGATGAAGATAAAAATCTACGGAAATGCGCTTCCGGCCGGCAGCGATTATGAAAAGATTAAGCTCCATTTGACAGATGTGAATTTATGACTCACTTCGGTATGAGGGTACAAGCGATACAGCAATGCGAAATATTGTTGCAATCTTCTACAGTTTTATTTTGCTACAAGAAGACACAAAAGCAAGCAAAAGCAATGACGTTCAGAAGACGAGAAAATAAATGTTTCCTTGCAATTTCCCCCGTACTCCAATCGCCGTACGGTTCCTTTCAGGATCCATTTGGCTCAAAGCGTTGTAGTATGAAGTGACGAACGGATGTTTCTTCTTTATTCACGTTTCTCCCAATATCCACCGGCAAAATGTCTGCATGCGCTCACCTGAAGTTGACCCGATGGTGACTGTCGTGCGACAGCCTAAGCTTCGAATGGAGACGAATGATCTAGGCGACGGTAGGTTCTCAAATTTTCCTCTCTGCAGTCTTCATACGAGTTGTTTTCCTTCCAACTTGGGGTAAGGTTTGTTTATACATTGAATTTAAATTGCCTTCATTGTCCTTTGGCCTCCCTCATTGAGGACGGTGAGGTAGAGTTGATGTCCCGGGATTTATCCGTATGGTGGTGAGGAATGTTTTTCTATTTTCCCTATCCTACCGCCAGCCAATGTTCGGGATGTAGGTGGAAAAAGCCAAATTCCGTGTATCGCATTCCAGGCATGTAACTGGCTAAACGACAAACTGAAAGAAGTAAAAGCCGATGCCAATGCGTCTTTTTTTCTTGTCTACCGGAAAATGGGAAACGAGGAAAGTGAAAATTTCAAGCCAATATTTCATCATTCCGTATCTTGTATTTCGAGGAAAAACTTCCTGCGGGCAACAACACACCACCACCACCGTTCTGGAACTTTGCTGAAGGGAAGGATGGAACTAAATAAATTAGCTACATATATTATGCATTTATGTGGAACGGAAAAAGGGACGACTGCCGACACCCTGCTTGGGGTTAGGATTTTCAAGGATGATGATTACCAGCATTTCCCTTCATCGCTCCACGGAAACTGATCAAACGGGTGGTATGCAAAATCTGTCAGGAAAAATATCGGCTTTTCGCATAGTAAGCTCTGTATTGCAAGAGGTGACGGAAAGAAACCGTGGTATTTGTGTTAGCGTGTTGGTCAGGTCTTGATCCCTTCTGTCACTGCTTCAATGCAAAGAAGAAATGTTTGGAAAATACGGAGTTTGAGTTAGATTGCTTCCATTGCCGCCGTACAGAAGGTTTTACGCCGGAAAGTGGATTTAAATACAAATGTGAAGCTTTTTTGTTTGGAATTTGAAAGCGTTGAAAATAATGTGTCATCCGGATGAGTTGCTCGAGCTAAGCGCATTACCAACACAAAAAAATGGAGACGAAACATTCGGTTCGATTTTGTCTTGGTTCTAACAACAAGCGACATAGCCCAATGCATAACGCTACAATGGGGTTGTACTTTTGCTGACATTGTCAATCGCAGTTTCCTCGTTAGAAATCACAAGAATGCTGCTTTCAATATCATTTTTCATAATCACTAGTATGTGGCGTTTAGATAAGTCGCCTAAAAGCATGCATTTCTTGAATCAAAATTTCTTTTTTAACGCTTATATATTACCTTGTTAGTATGTCTTATTCAGTTTGTCACCCGGGGCATTTCAGTTCCATTTATCCTAACTTAAAGCCCGAGTAACTTTCCTCCATCACTGGATTGATCCAGTTACGATGACGCAAATGTTGATCATGTTCTGTTGTGAAATTGCCCTTTGCTTTAAATGCAATGTGACAATAGAGTAGCAAAATCTGCAAGACACGAAAACGAGTTTTTGACACTAAACTTTTTCCGGCTTGCGTCACTTGTTACTCATCTTCCCTTGGGGAATGGAGTCAAAGAAAGCATGCAGCATTATTCAACGTCCATAAAATTTGCATAGTAATGAAGTTTAAAAATTTGAGCAACAAACGCGTACAGGGAATCGGCTGCAGATATGGTGAAGGGAATCTTTTCCAGCTGGAAGAAAGGTGTTGGAATGTTGCAGACTTTGTTACAGGAAGTTGTAATGCCAGCCCGCCAATTGGTTCGTCTGTTCAGAACGGGGAACAGTATAAACAAATTCGTGTATCCGAAGCTGAACCGTGTCCGCAATCTCGCTTGACGATCATTTTCCACCAATGTTGTCGGGAGATGACTGTCATCAATAAGAAATTATGAAGTTACTTTTCCGGCTGAACGATTAGGTACAGGTGCGCCGGGACGAAGAAATTGAAGATGCCTGCTTTGTGTAACCTTGACTTAGTTCATTGTCATTTCCGATGTTCCCAGAAAAAGCCTTGTTTTCGTTCTTCTTCGGGATGCGGATAAAACGGTAAATTAATGCTAATCACTCCCAAAGGGAATAGCTGAGTTGAGAATGCTGTACTATGTAAAGGACATCCCTTGATTTGGGTCCGAAAATCGGAACTGCAAAATATAACCGGCAGAGATTAGTCCCGTTGAGTCCATTATCGTGTTTTTAGGTTGGGTATTTGAAGGTAAGGTGTTTTAAGTAAGGATCAAAGCTCACATCCCTTTTGGGTGGTGAAAGGTTAATATATTACATCGGTTTTGCATCCTCATGGAAGTGTTCTCAGGTGGGCCAGATGAACCAAGGTTTTACTAATGGATTTCTAAAATAAGCTGCAATTAATTGTTGTGCGTACTTGTTTTAAGGAGAAATAACTAAATAGCAGTGTTTTTGAAGTTCTTTTCAGTCAAAATGATAATAATTTTTATGATGATTCCACACCTCTAGATCTTTTGTAGAGCTTTAATATACGCCGCTCTAAAGTATGCAATCTGTATAACAAATAGTAATTATTTATTATTAAAATATTTTTGAATTATGTTCTTATATTTTCTTCCGTTATTTTTTATTCATTGTATTCATTGAGTTTTGATCCTTAAGTTAATCAATCCCAAAAATTAAGATTCACACAATTTTGGAACTTTCTAGCATATGATACATTAATATTCCTTATTGAATAATATTTCTTTCGGTGGAATTCTTAATCAACCCTACCGTTACGAAACAAATAATAAAACATACCTAATTCGTGCGTACTCTCTCTCTCTCCTGTTTCCTTTCTCCCTTTCACACATTTGCTTGTACTCCTAATCTTAAGCAAACAGTTCTTGATTACGCATATCGTGATTACAATTAATTACGCCCTTCCCACTAATGACTAAATTGCTCCAGAGCAATCGGTTTTCCCTCGGCGAATGGGAACCTGTGTCGAAATTATTCTCTCGAGCACTTTCGGGGAAGGATAAATGGATGTGGAATTGCATCAACAGCAACAGCAGCACTCGGGCGTGATGTATCCGTTACGGGTAAAGGCACCTCAATTTGTGACAACGTCAGCGAACCACGTCAGCTCGTTTACCAGCGCTTCGCATTAGCGTGGAAACGGATCCTTTTGCTGTGAAAGGCTTGTTTTACTCGTGCCTTTACTCAACAGAGCCACCGTTTTCTTTCATCGAGATAAGCAATTCACCTCAATTGCTTATCTTTCACTTCGCTTTGCGTGAAGGACTGAAGGTATGTACGTAGCGTGACGAGGAACCACACGGGCACACGTGCACTTGAGTCAGGCTTACCACTTTTGTAATTGAATTAAAAGATGTAATCTCTTTCCGCTCGTTTGTTTGTGGGTTGGTTGTGTTTGTTAACTCAGCTGAAGTTTTACATGAATCTTGTCCCTTTCTTGGCATAACTTTATAGTCCTTCCGCTTGCGTACGTCTCACTTCCTGCTCACTTTAGCCGGAAAGGCAAATTGCACAGACAGTCGAATTTTGGCTCATTTTCATTGAGACGTCTGCGTGTTACGGTGCAGCAGTTAGTAATAGCACTTTCCTACTTTTCCATTTGAAAGTTTTTTTTCTTGAAGAACATTTAAAGTCACTTTTCCTTGGGTAATTTCCATGAAAGAGAAAACATCTCTTTTGCAGCAGTAGGACCCGTTGCTCGAACGTTGGTTACAAACATCTTCCAAACTTCGGTTGTATATCGGCAAACAGTCCCAAAAACCACAAACGCATAGAGTCGGCCGATGGGGGTGTGAAAGAGATAGGTTGAATTTGTTTGATAAACACAGCCACATGGAAGAAGAAACTGCGTGAGGTATAGAAGAAACCGACAAGGATACATTTTGGAAGGAACTAATTTATTTCTACCGTGGAAGCTTCCTTTAGAATATAAGTCGCTGGGGTTGGTTCGGTGGTATCCTGGCGTACTGGAGTATCTCAAATGAGAACTTGTTTAGGATTTTTGGGGCAGATGGGACTGTCTTTTCTGTAGGTGGCATTAGTACGGTTGCATAATATCGAAATAATGACTTCATTTTCTTCTTGGTAAGGTTGGTCGCTTATGAGTTTTTAGTCCTACCGTGCAAAAGGTTCCTTGAGAAGTGTTTTATCACTAGAGTGTGAAAAACAGGTAGAGAAGACACTCTGAAAGACATGTTAGGTGCCAATGCATCTTTAGTTGAAGAACATTTCCAAGTAACTATTATTACGTAAAGGAGCTCCCATCTCGGGACGTTGCAAAGAGCAGGTGTTTCTTGAAGTACGTAAGAAAAATTAAAGGGACTAATTTGCATTGTGACAGTGACAGTAGAAAGTATCACGGTGCACATATATCATCAAAAACGCTAAAACGCCGAAAACCTTTTCAATGCTCTCATCACCGTCCTTTCCCGGGGAACTTCTGGAGTCGAGGAGTTTGGGCCCACGCGGTACTACGACGAATCATAATAAAATAATTGCGAACATCCTTTTTCACGCTTGTTCCGTCGGCTATTTGCCGACATTGCTGCAGTGAAAGAACTCCGGGGAGATAGGAAGCGTATAATGTTTTTGGTATAAAGCACTCCCCTCACTCACTTAACGGAGGTAAAGGGTTTTTTAGGTTAGGTGTTTCCTGTTTTCCACCTACTCCCCACCACCTCTCCCAAGAGAGTAAAAAGTCGGTAGAAAATTATGGGAAATATGACTCGCACGAGTAAGGGAACTAAACCGGCGGGTTTTGGCAATGGTTTGAAGACCATTCCCCACCAGTGTTCATCCAATTTTCCAACAACCCCTTTCAAGCCGTGAAAAGGTTAGAATGTGCTTGTCCAAAGCGTTACGGTTCGGGGTGGTGCAGGGAGGAAAAGTGATGTTTCGCGTGCTTTTTTTTACTCGACATATCCTTTTATTGAGTGGAAAGTGAACGAGCGCAACAACCCGTAGTGGAGGCTCGATTTTCACCGATGCACTCTCTCTCTCTCTCTCTCGCACGGTCTCTTACCCTGCGAACTCTTTCAGAGTAGGGGATGAGCTGTGTTTCATGTTC